>CM035115.1:55119863-55719863 GCA_020205555.1 Panax stipuleanatus | reverse complement strand
TAAAATTCCCTATTTCGCGCTTCCGCTTTAATTACGCAATTTGATTTCATAATCGCGCTACGTGCAAACCTAACATCATCCCTAAACAGACGTGCAATCGAAAAGGACTATTCAAACTCTTGAAGATCTATTGAGACTCTGCGTACTAGATTTCAAAGGAAGTTGGGACAAGTACTTGCCATTGGTGGAATTCTCCTACAATAATAGTTATTGTTGGCTTTTGGGTGTTAATCAAAACAACACACACACGCAAGTGCACGTGGTCCATAAGTAATATAGAGTGAGTAGAGTATCGTTCCCACGGAGAATAATGATTGAGTTTTAATTTATCATGCAACAGTTTTGTAACTATCTCATTCTACTTAAATAGTTAAACAATTTATATCTTAGCTAGAAATGCTAAAAGAAAGGAAAAAGTAAAATAACAAGTAAAATAGCCAAATAAGGGGGATATGGGGTATATGACTTCATTTAATGCTTCATTCACGTTACTACACTTCCTTTTAAGTTTGGTTAATTATTTTAGATTGTTAGTCGAGAACACACAAGTGAGATATGACCATCTCTCGATGTACCTTACCCGTATTACATTCAATCCAAAAAGGTAGAATAAACACCCAAATTGACTAATGCACTATATGTCTTTGTGAATTACAATCAAAGCGGGTTGAAGCTCAAGTAATCATTGGACTACATATGGTGCTTCGGTATATGTCTATCCTAGGCACGAAACATAAACTCCATCTCAATATAGAATTCATGAACATATGCTAATATGATTAGTTCTAAGCCTGTAATCCATTTTTCAAGTTCATATAGACTAACATGGTAATTGGTGATCAAGCAATTAAACATTTAAAGCAAATCACATTAGACAATCCAATATAGACAATCAACCAAATCTCATAAGGAAATATAGAAATCTGAACTACACATTAAGATTCATTATAACCCCATAATGGAAATTAGTTCATATATAAATCAAAATCCATCAGAAGAGATTGTTCATATATTGGAAACTAAAATGAAAAGAAAGAGATACTAACGAGTGAAAGGTGAAAATCTGATCTCCTTCTCAAATATGAGCATACAATGTTGATCTAAGCTCCAATGTTCCTAAATTTAGCCCTAATCTAAGCTAACTATCAAAAATTGCTATAGAAACCAAGAGAGAAGCATAGATATATCAGAGGAGGCTACCAATATCTCTCGGTGTTTCTCTGATGAGTGGATTTTATACTTGAGAATCGGATACCTTTTAAACCTAAGATATTGCTACTTCGGGTTTTTGTAGGAGCATTATTATGTGTTTGCATTGGTTTTGTGCATGGTTAATTCGGGCGGACGAGAACAGGAGAATGAGTTAAAAAGGGGAAAAATCTGCAGAAAGTTCATAAACTAGCCGGGGCGCAGAATTTGTATTTTAGAAATTCGCCGGGGCGCAGGTGCGCCGGGGAGGAGTTGCAAGGCTTAAATGTGCGCCAAAGCGAGGTACGCGGTAGACAACTTAAAGTTTCCTTGTTCGATTTGGATTCTGGAGATCTTTGGCTGAGGGATTTGGAAAGCGATTAGAAGAGTATAAAAGGCAATTAGAGGGGCAGAGATGACATTATCTTGATCATTAACAAACCCTAACCTTGGGAGATCACATGTGGGGAGAGTTGAAGCGAGGCTAAAGGCACGAAGAACGCAAAGCGAGATTGGAGAAGAGTAGCACTACACTTTCAGATTTTATTCTCTTTCTTCATTTATTCTTTGTATTCAGGATGCTAGTAACTTTGTGGATGTTAGTTGTTTATTTATCTATGATGAGCTAATTTACTGTTTAAGTATACAATGGAGCTTTTTGTATAACGGAGAATTGACATGCTTCCATATTAGTTTATTGAGACTATTTCCAGATTAATTACTATGGTTTATGCTAAATTATGTTTTTGCTTGATCACCAATTACTTGTTATTCCATATGAACTCGAGAGATGAAATATTGGATTAGAACTGATTATAGTAGCGTATGTTTATGTTTTCTACACTAAGTTGGGATTCATAATTCATGTGTAGGATAGAGATATCTATACATCGTACGTAATCTAATAAGAACCTGAACTGAGCTTTTCAAGTGTAATTCACATAGAGATATAGTGAGTTAGTTAATTAAGGTATCCTATTCAATTCTATCAATTGTGGAGTTAAGTTGGTATGGGTATAATTCATTGAGAGATGGTTATATCTAGTATTGTGTTCTTGGTTAATAATCTAGAATAGTTGATTTGAATTAAAAGGAAGTGTGTCATTCGAAGTGAAACAATAAGTGAAGTTGTAGGCTTAATTCTCTGAAAACTTGCCAAATTCTTGGATAGTGGTCATTATAGTTTAATTGGTAGTTTTTCATAAAAATCATCACTTGATCATTGATTTAATAAAATTGGGATAATATAAAATTGGTAATTGTTAGGATAAATTGTAGTTATTTTCTCTATGGGAACGATACTTTACTTCCACTCTATTACTTGTTGATCACGTATACTTACGTGTTGTGCATAACTAAATTCTACCCAACATGTTTTTGGTGCCGTTGTCGGGGAACTATAACTGTGTTTATCACTTTCAATATCAGTTTAATTAAATCAATTTTAGTTAAACATTTTTTGTTTATTCTTATTTTTGTTTCATTTATCATTTCAGGTACTCTTTAGTAGTGCATGCAAACTCGATCAAAGAAGCCTGAATTGTTGCCTTAGGAGGATGACATCGACAAAAGGTTCCAGAGGTTGAGTAAGTGGATTTAGAAAACTTGAGAATCACTTGAAACATAGGATAACATGGCTGAAGAAGAGCAGATAGCACTGCGGGTAACGAAAATTCAGTCAAGTATTACCAGGCCTGCTATTCGTGTTAACAATTTTAAGATCAAGCCCGGTACTATACAAATGGTGCAAAATACTTGTCAGTTTGGGGGTCTACCTAATGACGACCCCAATGATCACATCGTCAGCTTTATTCAAATTTGTGATACTTTCAAGTGTAACGGTGTGACGGATGATGCTATTAGTTTGAGGCTGTTCCCGTTCACTCTCAGGGACAAAGCGAAGAGTTGGCTCCATTCTCTACCACTGGGGTCAATTAGCACATGGAGTGATTTGGCACATAAATTTCTGGCTAAATTCTTTCCACCAGCAAAAACAGCCAGACTGAGAACTGAAATTTCTACATTTGCACAACAACAGGAAGAACCTTTATACGAAGCATGAGGAAGATATAAAGAGTTGTTAAGAAAATGTCCACACCATGGACTACCGCAAGTGGATGCAGATGAATACCTTCTACAATGGGTTAGGAGGTCATTCCCGGACTAGCATTGATTCAACATCAGGGGGAGCTTTCATGGAAAAGAAATTTGGGAAGCTTTTGACTTGATAGAGACAATTGCAACAAATAACTATCGGTGGCCGACTAATAGAATAACACAACCCAAGGTAGGAGGGATTCTGGAAGTGGATTCAGTAACAGCTCTATCAGCACAAATCTCAACCCTATCAAAGAAGATGGATGCCATGTCGGGCCGAAATACGCAATAGGTAGCAGTTGTGTGTGAGCTATGTACAGGGGAGCATCCAACGAACCACTGTGCAATTACTCCAGCATCAGTACAGTTCATGGGTAGTTACAACAGGTAACAAAACACGTATCAGAATACATACAAATAGGGGGCAAGGAAACGTCCCAACTTCTCATGGAGCAACAATCAGAATCAGAATCAGAATTAGCAGCAAGCTCCACGACCAATATAACCCCCCCCCCCCGATTTTTAAAATCAACACCAACAGTCAGATCCACATCATGAGAAGAAGACAGACTTGGAGGAGCTAATTATGAAATACATAACAGGTAATGAAGCGGCAATAAAAACTCAGGCGGCTGCGATTAAAAATTTGGAAACTTAGATGGGATAAATTGCAAGTGATTTGAATAATAGAACTCAAGGAACCTTCCCGAGCGATACCTAAAAAAATCCTAGGGGAGGTCATGAGCAATGCCAAGCTGTTACACTTTGAAGTGGAAAACAGTTAGTTAAGCAAAGTGCAGAAGAGTCGACGACATAGAAGAAATTTGAGACAAATGCGGAGGAAACAATTGAGGGAAATAAAGGAGGAGAAAAATTAGTGGTAAAGGAACAGGTAGTTGTCGCACCAACAGTTTACCCACCACCACCCTTGTGACACCCCCAAATCCGGGTACTTCGTTTTCACATGATTTGGTGTTCACTTTCTAATATAACATACATCTACCTAATGAATAATGTAAAATAAACTACAACTTAAATTAGAATAGATAAATCTCCCTTAAAACAAGGGTTACAACCTTTTCAAGATAATCCCGGTTTACTCTAATCTTGACATGAATATAATAAAGTGCGGAAACAAAAACATAACATTCAATTATTACAATCATTATCAATTAAATAAAAACAAGTCTTCACTTGCTTTGCTTTCCCTTGCCCTTACTGGTAGACGGAGCATCAGCGTTATCAACCTTAACTGAAATTGTTATTTAATGCAAGAGTGAGCAAACCACAGCTCACTGGAGTTTAACAATAACATAGACATGAAAGGATATATTTAAAAGAATCTGAACAACTTAGCTTGCTTCAATAATAAAGAATTGAATAATAATTCTCTATCAACATTAAAATTCGAATATAGAATTTATCTGAGTGTCATAAGACCTTTGAACTCTTGTCCTAGGTTATAAATATTTCTATTTAAACCTTTAACAGTTAATAAGACTATGGACCTTAACTCGTACTTAGGGGGATCAGCCCTTCGTACCATGTATTGTGCACAACCATCTTAACGCTATGCGTAGTAACCTCCCCTAGTAAATAGGTTGTTCAACTCAGTAATTTGAATTCAAGTCCGCACCAAAGAAAGTTTTGTTTGGATAAGCTTACAAGGGTAATTTAGAATTCACGTTCATCAACTAAGGATTAGTTGAATCGACTTCCAATAATTCATAAATAAAGAATTATGAATTAACATATGCTTTAGAATCAACTTAAAGCATTTAAAATAATAACTGGATCTTACTTGAACAATAAGTTAAGATCATTTTAATTAAATAAACAATTGTCTAATACAGAAATAGAAAAGGACATTCTTAACAAGAATATATGAACTCAAGAAATTATACAAGATTAGGGTTTAGAAAACTTGCATAAAATTAACGAGTTTAAGGTTTAGAAGACTTGCCTCAAGCGCAAGCTACTTAACACAATTCACGTACTTTAATACTTCCTACACATATATATTCAATCACAATAACCTAAATTAGTTAACACGTAACTAATTCACATAAGTGGTTAACCCTCATGGTTAACTCACTCTAATAATAATAATCAACTATCACATAGTTAATTAAATCAATTATGTATTTAACTAAATTATAATTAAACAATTATAATTCAAACACTTAATCAAATTATAATTATAAAAAAATTATAATAATTATAATCAATTAAACCACATCATGCATTTAATTACACAAATTATAATTAATCATGAAATTAGCAATTTATAATCCATAATTAAACATGCATTTATTAAATTATAATTACATAAATTATAATTTAAATTAACATCTAATTGATTAAAATAAACCAACTTCTATACATTATAATTTCACAAAAATTTAAATTTAAATTAAACATTCACTCTTAATTATAATTAATAAATTATAATTAAGTAACTTATTGTACAATTAAACAATTATAGTTTATAATTTAAATACCATATTAGTTTTTTCAAAACTTTCTTTTTCTCGAATTATGAAATTATCAACTTCATGTTAACACATGTTATAGCAGCTAGATACATGCTCATTATCTTAGCAATAATGTAATGGAAACATAACAACACACTGCACACTTAACTAAAACTCACTGCCACTGCACTGTGCACGGCGCAGCCGCGCAGCCACAGGCCTTGGCACCGGCGCAGCTGCGCAGGGTAAGGATCTGGGAAGGACAATATGAACTCATGAAATTCCATATGAACTCATATAAACATGAATTTTCTGTTAAAATATATTTCTACAGTAATTTGATTTCTGAAAATCATTGATAACCATATAATTCACCATGAACAACACCACCTATATATATAGATATATATATATATATATATCATCAATGTTTATGCTATTACATGAAAACTCAGTTTTCACAGAGAATAAAACATGAAACTTCAATCGAGTTTTGAAAATATGAAAGTATAGATTATGGATTACCTTTCGGTGATAGGAGAAGAAAACAAAGATTCACTCTAGCCTTCACAAGCTTCTTCTTCCTTCTCTTCTTCTCCAACTCTTCTCTACTTTCTCTTTTTCCTCTGCTCTTTTCTTTCTTCTTTGCTCTTAGTTTAGACTTAGGATTAATCTAACGTAGTATAGAACTAACGTAATATAATATAATACGCGTACTAACTAATACTAATTAGCCTAATTAATTTAGCAGTTACATAAGTTTTAAAATTCAAAAAGCCTTAAGGCTTTGTTTGGTCAAAACAACATTATTTTTTAAAAAATAGGTTATTATTACTAAGGCCATGTTTGGTAGAATAGATTTAAAACAAATGCAAAGCCTTGTTTATTTAAACTCATTTAAAATCCTTTTTCTTTTATTTTAACAAATTATTTAATGCATACTTTAATGTCACATTTTAATTAATTAAATATCAATCATCTAATTTAATCAATTAAAATCTAACATCAATTAATCACATAAAATTGCCACATAATTATAATTACTCGCTAATTATAATCCATGTAACACTTCATCACATAATTCATCTAATTAAATTAGAACTATAATATAATATTAATATTAATTAAATAAATATTACACATTCATTTAATTAGTATATAACACTTAATTAAATCACTCCATAAATCACATAATTTATTTATTTAACTCAATAAATAAATCACATAAAATATTTATTTATCTCAATAAATATTAAAATTAATTATAAAATCTCAATCGTTACAATCTTCCCTCCTTAAAAGGATTCTGTCCCCAGAATCACACATAAAAAAAATCTCGTCTATTACATTCTTCCCTCCTTAAAAGGATTCTGTCCCCAGAATCAGTATATAAGGGGTTACACATAACTAAGCAAATAAATGCGGATAGGACTTCATCATAACATCTTCGAGTTCCCACGTAGCTTCTTCAGCACTATGGTTTCTCCAGATTACCTTAACAGAAGGTATCACTTTATTCCTAAGTACTTGTTCCTTTCTATCAATTATTTGAACAGGCACTTCTTCATATGATAAGTCTTTATCAAATAGCAAAGGTTCATATTCTATTACATGTTTATAATCGTTCTTGTAAGGTCTTAACACAGAAATATGGAAGATATTATGTATATTCTCGAGCTCCGGAGGTAACGCAATCTCGTAAGCAATCTCGCCCACCTTTCGTAGTACCTCAAAAGGTCCAATGAATCGGGGACTCAGCTTCCCCTTCCAGGGAGATACTTTCAGGAACACGAAACTTCCTGGTAAGAATTCTCGGTTCTGTCGATGTAAATCGGCATACTTCTTCTGTCTGTCTTGAGCAGCAACTAATCTCGTTCTGATCAGCTTTATAATTTTGGCGGTTTGTTATACCAATTCTGGTCCCAACAATTGACGTTCACCGACTTCATCCCAGCACAAAGGAGTTCTGCATTTTCTACCGTCTAACGCTTCGTAAGGCGGCATGCCAATACTTGCATGATGACTATTGTTGTAGGCGAACTCCACCAATGGTAGATGATCCTCCCAGCTTCCTTTGAAGTCCATCACACAAGCTCTCAGCATATCCTCAAGTGTTTGAATCGTTCTTTTGTTCTGGCCATCTGTCTGAGGATGATACGCTGTACTCATTCGCAATTGCGTTCC
Source organism: Panax stipuleanatus (assembly GCA_020205555.1). Taxonomy (NCBI): domain Eukaryota; kingdom Viridiplantae; phylum Streptophyta; class Magnoliopsida; order Apiales; family Araliaceae; genus Panax; species Panax stipuleanatus. Next base: position 55,711,920 of record CM035115.1, on the reverse strand, counting down.
CAGACATTCTTGCAATCGTTTCTAAAAATTAGACGTAAAACGCGGATCTCTGTGGGACACAATCGACACTGGAACACCATGTCGAGAAATAATTTCCTTGACGTATAGCTTCGCTAGCTTATCCAGGTTGTACTTAACCCTGATCGGCAGAAAGTGGGCTGACTTCGTCAGTCGATCCACTATAACCCATATCGCATCGAATCCCTTCTGAGTCGTTAGAAGTCCTACCACAAAATCCATCGTGATGTGCTCCCACTTCCACTCTGGAATTTCTAACGGTTGCAGCAAACCACTTGGTCTCTAGTGTTCTGCTTTAACTTTCTGGCACGTTAAGCACTTCGCAACACATTCAGCAACGCCCCTCTTCATATTTGGTCACCAGAAATGATGCCTGAGATCCTGGTACATCTTCGTACTCCCAGGGTGAATAGAATATCTAGAACTATGAGCTTGGCTCAAAATCTCCTCTTTGACCTCTGGTACTGGCGGTACCCAGATTCTACCTTCAAATCGTAACAGTCCTTCATTATCGACCTTGAACTTGAACTCTTCGCCATCAGTTAACCTCGTCCGAATCTTTTCACATTCTTCATAATGAAGTTGTGCTTCTTTCACTTTGTCTATTAAAGTAGAACCAGTGGTTACTTGAAACAACATCTCATCCGATTCTTTCGAAAACTTCACTTCCAACTCCAATCTAGCCATTTGTTCTATTAACCGATCCTGATCAGTTAACACGTTCAGCTTCTCCCGACCTTTTCTGCTCAAAGCGTCGGCAACAATGTTAGCTTTACCGGATGGTAAAGTATCTCCCAATCATAGTCTTTAATCAGTTCCAACCATCTTCTTTGGCGCATGTTCAAATCCTTCTGGGTAAATATATACTTCAGACTCTTGTGATCTATGTATATTTCACACTTCTCTCCATATAAGTAGTGTCTCCAAATCTTTAGGGCAAACACTACTGCCGCCAATTCTAGATCATGGGTCGGATATCCCTTCTCGTAATCCTTCAGCTGACGTGACGCATATGCAATGACTTTGCCGCTCTGCATCAATACACAGCCTAATCCTTTATGTGAGGCATCGCTATATACTACGAAATTCCCCAAACTATCCGGTAAAGACAATACAGGCGCAGTACTCAACCTCTTCTTCAGCTCTTGAAAACTCTCCTCACACTTCTCCGTCCAAACAAACTTAACTATTTTACGAGTCAAATTCGTCAACGGAGTTGCGATTCTAGAAAAGCCTTGAATAAATCTTTGGTAATAACCAGCCAATCCTAAGAAACTTCTCACTTTAGACGGCGTCTTAGGCTGTTCCCAACTAATTACGACCTCAACTTTCGACGGATCTACCGAAATACCATCCTTGTCGATCACGTGGCCAAGAAATTGCACACGTTCCAACCAGAATTCGCATTTTGAGAATTAGCGTAAAGCTTTTCTTGTCTCAGTGCTTCTAAGGTTAGTCGTAAGTGTTCAGCATGCTCTTCCTCGGTCTTGGAATAAACCAGGATGTCATCTATGAACACTACCACGAACTTGTCCAGAAATGGCTTGAACACCGTGTTCATTAAGTCCATAAATGCAGCTGGGGCATTCGTGAGACCAAATGACATCACCAAGAACTCATAATGACCATACCGAGTTCTAAAAGCCGTTTTCGGTATATCTTCCTTCCTCACCTTCAATTGATGATACCCGCTTCTCAAATCAATTTTCGAGAAGTATTTCGCACCCTTCAGTTGATCAAACAAGTCATCGATCCTAGGTAAAGGATACCTATTCTTGATCGTAACTTTATTCAACTCTCTATAATCAATGCAAAGACGCATCGACCCATCCTTTTTCTTCACGAATAAGACAGACGTTCCCCACGGCGAAACGCTCGGTTGAATATACTTCTTGTCTAGCAGTTCTTGCAGTTGAACCATCAGTTCCTTCATCTCGACTGGAGCCATTCGGTACGGAGCCTTCGAAATCGGAGCAGTTCCCGGCGCTAGATCGATCACGAACTCTATCTCCCTATCTTGCGGAAGTCCTGGCAAATCGCTTGGAAAAATGTCCACAAACTCCTTAACTACCGATATCTCCTCCACCTTCGGGCTTTCCTTACGCGAATCTACTATGTAGGCTAGATATCCTACACAGCCTTGCGTCAGAAGTTTCTTGGCTTGCATAATCGTCAGACAACTCGCTTGCCTAGGCGATTTGCTACCATAGAACACCAACTTCGACGGAGTCGTAAGGTTTACCGACTTCTTCTGACAGTCGATTACCGCCCCATGGTTGAACAACCAATCCATACCTAGTATGACGTCGAATTCCCCAAGTTTTATCGAAATCAAATCTACTCCAAGCTCCTGACCTTTAATGTCCAATCTACAGTTCTTATAAACGCTCCTAATAGGAATAACCTCCCTATTCGCAATCTCTATGTTCAAAGGGTAAATTAACTCCTCTACAGGTAAGTCTAGGGTTCTAGCAAAATCCTCAGATATGAATGAGCAAGTAGCACCCGAATCAAATAATACATATGAATTTATACTATTGACCGGAATAATACCTGACACCACATCTTTTGATTGCACAGCATCCTGCACCGTCATATTGAATGTCCGTGCAGTGGGTCGAATAGCTTGCAATGGTGCAGCGATAGTAATGGTATTGCCGCTTCCATTCCCTCCGCTCCCTGTTGACCCTGCCGTCAGCTTCTTCGGGCAGTTACGAGCCATGAATCTTTGGATCCACATGTAAAGCAAGCTCCCTTCTTCGGTTTTGGGCAATTAGGCTCGATGTGGCCTTCCTGACCACAGTTGAAGCACACCCGCTTCCCCTTCATGCACACGCCAGTGTGATTCTTACCGCATGTAGCACATGCTTCGAACTTCCTCTTCTGCTGGCTTCCTTGCTGACTCCCAGCAGAGGTATTATCAAACCACTTCCTCTTCTGGTTCACAGTGCTGCTACCCCCAGACTTGGTTTCTACCTCATTCTTCTTCTTTTTATCTTGGTTGAACTTCGTCACCGCTTCGCTTCCTCCCTCAGCAAGTATGGCCTTCTCCAGCACCGCTGCAAAGGTATTCAGCTGGAACATAGAAACCTTGCTGTAGAGCCAGGGCTTTAGTCCCCGCTCAAACCTTCTCGCCTTCCTAGCGTCAGTGCTGACCTGGTATGTAGCGAACCTGGCCAACTCGTTAAACTTAGCGGCATACTCAGACACCGTCATCCCTCCTTGCTTAAGTTCTAGGAACTGGACCTCCATCTGGTCCTGCGAACTCACTGGAAAATACATCTCGTAGAACATTTCCTTGAAACATTCCCACGTGATGACTCCCTCTCCCTCTCGAGTCTTGTTAGCCTGCCACCAAAAGCTAGCATCCGACTTTAACATGAAAGCCGCGAACATTGTCTTTTGGTCTTCTCCTACCCTAGCCACGTCAAATACCTTCTTTATTTCCATAACCCATGTCTGAGCTTCAATAGGGTTAGTCGATCCTTTGAACTTAGGCGGTCCTACTGCCTTGAATTCCTTGAAAGTAGTATCCTGCACCTGCGGCTGATTCGCAAGAGCTCCTATTAACAGGTTCACCAACTGCTGAACCGAATTGGGATTCGTTCCCTCGTTATTGTTGTTGTTCGTCGAACCCTCGGGATTTTGGCTTGTTACTCTTCTTCTAGGAGGCATTTTCTGTTACGAAAATATTATTATTAGACCCTTTATTCAATTATTAAGTACTCCAGTTCATACTTAAACGTTTGAACAATTCAGTGCACATAGAACACATACCACGTCAATAAACTTCTTTTATTCATTAGTCGTAGTTTAAAAACATCAATCAGATAGTATTTCTGCCATTTACATCACCCTTCCTGAACTGGAAAAGTTGCAGGATTATATTATTAACTCATCCCATTCTTATCTCAAATTATGGAATTTACTTTATTTAATACAAAAAGCAATACATAAATAAAAGCACTACTACTACTGCTACTATTACTACTACTATTACTGCTACTGCTGCTACTACCTAGGCATATTAATACGTCGCACAGCCTCTCTACATTCCTCTTCCATTACCCGAAATGCCGTTCTTCGGTCCACCACATACCACGGTAAACCTTGGAACTGAGCTGGGTAGTAGAAAATACGGTCCTGAGCTATCTCTATCGCTGTATGAAATGCATATTCTATTTCCCTCAGCTTGGCCCTCTTGGCTTCAGCTTCATCTTTAGCTCGATCAGCTCGTTGATTAGCCCTCAAGCTTGACTCCTCAGCTCTGGCAAGCTTCCTCGACTCCTCCTGGATGTCTTGCTTCAGCTTTGCCAATTCAAAACGAGCAGCATCTCTTTCAACCTCCATATGTATCAGGTTCCACTGTGCATCTCCCAGGTCACTTGCCATTTCCTCGATCGTCTCATCTCGTTGCTGGATAGTCTCCTCGAGATCTCCTACTCGTCCATGAAGCTCCACGTTGCTATCGTAGACTGCCTCGTACATCTCAGCACTAGTAGAGTGAGGTGGGAATTCCTCTTCGAGATCCTCTTCCTCCTCTTCAGACTCGTCCTCGTCCTCATCCTCTGGAATAGGTGTCAGCTCACGCTCCCGACCAGCTACGGTGATCACTGGAGATGGCTCTCTCCTAACCAGCTGCTCCTAGACAATATGTATGTCACGGGGTTCTTCCTCTCTAGGCACCTGAGGTACATCCTTTCTAGCCTGACTAGGTTCTCCCACGTTCAACATCCTGACAAAAGAATTTTAAAGTTCATTATTACGTGATAACGAATCGTCACTCTTCGAATACTATAATGTAAACACGTAGCACATAAGGTAGTTTATTATCTTTACCTATCACCCCTATCTTTTCGATCTTACCATAAGGCTACTACCTAAGGTTTTTTCCCACCTAAGGTTTCATAACCTACAGCTTTGATACCAACCTGTGACACCCCCAAATTCGGGTACTTCGTTTCCACATGATTTGGTGTTCACTTTCTAATATAACATACATCTACCCAATGAATAATGTAAAATAAACTACAACTTAAATTAGAATAGATAAATCTCCCTTAAAATAAGGGTTACAACCTTTTCAAGATAATCCCGGTTTACTCTAATCCTGACATGAATATAATAAAATGCGGAAACAAAAACATAACATTCAATTATTACAATCATTCTCAATTAAATAAAAACAAGTCTTTACTTGCTTTGCTTTCCCTTGCCCTTACTCGTAGACGGAGCATCAGCGTTATCAACCTTAACTAAAATTGTTATTTAATGCAAGAGTGAGCAAACCACGGCTCACTGGAGTTTAACAATAACATAGACATGAAAGGATATATTTAAAAGAATCTGAACAACTTAGCTTGCTTCAATAATAAATAATTGAATAATAATTCTCTATCAACATTAAAATTTGAATATAGAATTTATCTGAGTGTCATAAGACCTTTGAACTCTTGTCCTAGGTTATAAATATTTCTATTTAAACCTTTAACAGTTAATAAGACTATGGACCTTAACTCGTACTTAGGGGGATCAGCCCTTCGTACCATGTATTGTGCACAACCATCTTAACGCTATGCGTAGTAACCTCCCCTAGTAAATAGGTTGTTCAACTCAGTAATTTGAATTCAAGTCCGCACCAAAGAAAGTTTTGTTTGGATAAGCTTACAAGGGTAATTTAGAATTCACGTTCATCAACTAAGGATTAGTTGAATCGACTTCCAATAATTCATAAATAAAGAATTATGAATTAACATATGCTTTAGAATCAACTTAAAGCATTTAAAATAATAACTGGATCTTACTTGAACAATAAGTTAAGATCATTTTAATTAAATAAACAATTGTCTAATACAGAAATAGAAAAGGACATTCTTAACAAGAATATATGAACTCAAGAAATTATACAAGATTAGGGTTTAGAAAACTTGCATAAAATTAACGAGTTTAAGGTTTAGAAGACTTGCCTCAAGCGCAAGCTACTTAATACAATTCACGTACTTTAATACTTCCTACACATATATATTCAATCACAATAACCTAAATTAGTTAACACGTAACTAATTCACATATGTGGTTAACCCTTATGGTTAACTCACTCTAATAATAATAATCAACTATCACATAGTTAATTAAATCAATTATGTATTTAACTAAATTATAATTAAACAATTATAATTCAAACACTTAATCAAATTATAATTATAAACAAATTATAATCAATTAAACCACATCATGCGTTTAATTACACAAATTATAATTAATCATGAAATTATCAATTTATAATCCATAATTAAACATGCATTTATTAAATTATAATTACATAAATTATAATTTAAATTAACATCTAATTTATTAAAATAAACCAACTTCTATACATTATAATTTCACAAAAATTAAAATTTAAATTAAACATTCACTCTTAATTATAATTAATAAATTATAATTAAGTAACTTATTGTACAATTAAACAATTATAGTTTATAATTTAAATACCATATTAGTTTTTTCAAAACTTTCTTTTTCTCGAATTATGAAATTATCAACTTCATGTTAACACATGTTATAGCAGCTAGATACATGCTCATTATCTTAGCAATAATGTAATGGAAACATAACAACACACTGCACACTTGACTAAAACTCACTGCCACTGCACTGTGCACGGCGCAACTGCGCAGCCACAGGCCTTGGCACCGGCGCAGCTACGCAGGGTAAGGATCTGGGAAGGACAAGTGGCTCAGCTGCGCTGCTCCTGGCCTTGCTGCCGGCACAGCTGCGCAGCAACTCGGCCAGACGCAGACAGCCACGTTACTCTGCTTCACCAATTAACCCATACAAGCCAACAAATGGATATTTACAGTAAATTAAACATTGTAAATCATACCTATGCAATTATACATATATATAACATGCTTCCACAACACAAAACCATTTAAACAATGATAATCACAAGTTTAAAAAAATCCAATTTGGCCATGTTCATGAACACTCATATATTTTCCAAAATAAGTCACTGTAATCAAATTCTTAAGCAATTCAACTTATAATACATGCTTTATTCTCATGATTCAAGGTAGTATCATAGAAAATTTTTAAACAACATACTAACATATACCAATTTCTCAATGTAAAATCACCCATAATATATAAACTCATGAAATTCTATATGAACTCATATAAACATGAATTTTCTGTTAAAATATATTTCTACAGTAATTTGATTTCTGAAAATCATTGATAACCATATAATTCACCATGAACAACACCACCTATATATATATATATATCATCCATGTTTATGCTATTACATGAAAACTCAGTTTTCACAGAGAATAAAACATGAAACTTCAATCGAGTTTTGAAAATATGAAAGTAGAGATTATGGATTACCTTTCGGTGATAGGAGAAGAAAACAAAGATTCACTCTAGCCTTCACAAGCTTCTTCTTCCTTCTCTTCTTCTCCAACTCTTCTCTGCTTTGTCTTTTTCCTCTGCTCTTTTCTTTCTTCTTTGCTCTTAGTTTAGACTTAGGATTAATCTAACGTAGTATAGAACTAACGTAATATAATATAATACGCGTACTAACTAATACTAATTAGCCTAATTAATTTAGCAGTTACATAAGTTTTAAAATTCAAAAAGCCTTAAGGCTTTGTTTGGCCAAAACAACATTATTTTTAAAAAAACAGGTTATTATTACTAAGGCGATGTTTGGTAGAATAGATTTAAAACAAATGCAAAGCCTTGTTTATTTAAACTCATTTAAAATCCTTTTTCTTTTATTTTAACAAATTATTTAATGCATACTTTAATGTCACATTTTAATTAATTAAATATCAATCATCTAATTTAATCAATTAAAATCTAACATCAATTAATCACATAAAATTGCCACATAATTATAATTACTCGCTAATTATAATCCATGTAACACTTCATCACATAATTCATCTAATTAAATTAGAACTATAATATAACATTAATATTAATTAAATAAATATTACACATTCATTTAATTAGTATATAACACTTAATTAAATCACTCCATAAATCACATAATTTATTTATTTAACTCAATAAATAAATCACATAAAATATTTATTTATCTCAATAAATATTAAAATTAATTATAAAATCTCAATCGTTACAACCCTTTCAACAACGGACCCAGAAACAGAAACTAGAAAATAATGTACTAAGTTTCTAGAAGTGTTCAAAAAGTTACATATAAACATTCCGTTTACGGAAGCATTAGAGCAGATGCCTAGCTATGCCATGTTCATGAAGGATATCTTATCAAAGAAAAAAAAGGTAGAGGACTTTGAGATCGTGGCGTTAACTGAGGAGTGTAGCGCTATATTGCAAAAGAAGCTTCCACCAAAGTTGAAAGATCCGGGCAGTTTCACCATTCCTTGCACAATAGGTAGTTTGTCCTTCAACAAATATTTGTGTGACTTAGGTGCAAGCATAAATCTCATGCCGTTATCAGTATATACTCAGTTGGGTTTACCAGCACCTAGACCAACGAACATTTCTCTACAGCTTGCGGACAGATCGGTGACATATCCAAGGGGAATTGTTGAAGACATTCTGGTAAACGTTGACAAATTTATATTCCCAGCTGATTTCATCATCTTCGATTATGAAGAGGATAAGGATATTCTAATAATACTCGGGCAACCATTTTTGGCAACCGATAGGACTCACATCGATGTTCAGAAAGGAGAGTTAACCATGAGGGTTCAAGACCAAGAGGTAACCTTCAATGTTTTCAAAGCCATGAACTTCCTTAAGAAGGATGAGGAGTCTTATCGCATGGAAGTGATTCAAAAAGTTATGGGGAATGAACAGGGGTGTATACTGAGTACCCACCCTTTGGAGATGACATTGATAAGGGATTGTAAGAGCGATAATCCAGATTTGATTGAGTATCTGCATTTGTTAGATGCACAGCCTAGAATGAGCATATTTAAAATACCATTTGAGCCGTCAGAAGTTGCAGGAACTTCATCAGTTCGGATGAGACCATCTCTAGAGGAACCACCTTCACTCGAACTCAAGCCTTTACCTAAACATCTCAAGTATGCATATTTGGGTAATTTATCTACTTTACCTGGTTTATTTGCATATGCGCTTAACGATTTGCAGGAAAGTAAGCTATTAAGAGTTCTCCGCGAATACAAATCTTCTATTGGATGGACCATTGCTGGCATCAAGGGAATCAACCCATCATTCTGCATACACAAGATATTAATGGAGGAGGATGGTAAGCCTATAGTGGAACAACAATTGAGGCTCAATCCGATCATGAAAGAGGTAGTGAAGAAAGAAATTTTGAAATGGCTTAATGCTAGAATAATCTACCCGATTTCTTATAGTGCATTGGTGAGCCCAGTGTGTCCCAAAGAAGGGTAGTATGACAGTAGTAACGAATGAAAATAATGAGTTGATATCGACGAGAACAGTGATCGGTTGGAGGGTTTGCATGGATTACAGGAAGCTCAATAAGGCAACCCGAAAGGATCATTTCCCCTTACCGTTTATTGATAAGATGTTATATAGATTAGCGGGACATGAATACTACTGTTTGTTGGATGGTTATTTGGGGTACAATCAGATTATAATTGCACCTGAGGACAAAGAGAAGACAACGTTTACATGCCCATATGGCACCTTTGCCTTTAGAAGGATGTCATTCGGGCTGTGTAACGCACCGGTAAACTTTCAGAGATGCATGATGGCAATATTTTTCAGATATGGTGGAACGCAATGTCGAGGTATTCATGGATGATTTTTCAGTGTTCGGGGATTATTTTAACAACTGCATAGAAATTAGGTCATGGTACTTAAAAGATGCGTAGAAACTAATCTGGTGCTCAACTGGGAAAAGTGTCATTTTATGGTTCAAGAAGGGATCATACTTGGGCATAAAGTCCCGAAAAAGGGGTTGGAAGTGAATCGAACGAAACTAGAAATAATAAAAAATCTTCCACTGCCAAATTCAGTGAAAGGTATTCGGAGTTTTCTCGGCCATGCCGGATTCTACCGCTGGTTCATTAAGGACTTCTCCAAAATCACAAAACCTCTATACAGTTTGTTGGAGAAAGATGTACCATTCAGATTTGATGAAGAATGTCTATCGGCGTTTGAACGGTTAAAGAAGAAATTAACTACTACACATGTGATAATAGCACCGGACTGGACCATGCCATCCAAGTTGATGTGTGATGCCAGTGATTCTGTTGTAGGGGCTGTGTTGGGATAATGCCGAGATAAAGTTTTTCATGAAATCTACTATACGAGCAAAACATTGACCGATGCACAGCTGAATTACACAACCACAGAGAAGGAACTACTTGCGGTTGTGTACGCTTTCGATAAATTTTGCTCGTATCTAGTTGGAACTATGGTGGTGGTGTACACCGATTATTCGGCTATACGATATTTGGTTGCAAAGAAAGATGCAAAGTCAAGACTGATTCACTGGATCTTGCTCATTTAAGAATTCGACTTAGAAATCAAAGATAGAAAGGGGACAAAAAATCAGGTGGTTGACTACCTTTAAAGATTAGAGAATCCGAATCATGACAATACAGATAGAGTGTTTATTAATAAATCTTTTCTAGATGAGTAGTTGTTTGTGATTCACGATGAGTTCCCGTGGTATGCGAATTTTGCCAATTATCTGGTGAGTAATATTCTTCCTCCATATTTGACACGCCAATAAAAAAAGAAATTCTTACACGATGTGAAGTGGTATATGTGGGATGAGCCATTTTTGTTCCAACAATGTGCAGATAAAATGATTCGGCGGTGTGTGCCACAAAGTGAAATGAAGTTCTTACAGGCGTGCCACACTTTGGTATATGGGGGACACTTTGGAAGTGAAAGAACGGATGCAAAAGTACTACAAACAAGTTTTTATTGGCACACCTTATTCAAAGACACACATCAATGTGTAAAGAATTGCAATCGATGTCAATGGGTGGGCAACGTTTCAAAATAGAACGAGATTCCACTCAACATGATCTTGGAAGTGGAAGTTTTTGATGTATGGGGGATCGATTTCATGGGACCTTTTCTGTCTTCATACAACAATTTATATATCTTGTTGGTAGTAGATTACGTGTCTAAATGGGTTGAGGCAGTTGCGCTACCGATAAATGATGCTAAGGTTGTTTAAATTTTTTTGCAAAAGAATATCTTTACAAGATTTGGCACCCTAAGGGAAATCATCAGTGATGAGGGAAGTTACTTCTGCAACAAGTACTTCACAGCACTCTTGACCAAGTATGGGGTCATCCATAGAATCGCTACTGCCTTTCATCCCCAGACGAGTGGCTAAGCAGAGGTATCTAATAGAGAGGTGAAAAGAATTTTAGAGAAAATAGTAAACTCGAACCAGAAAGATTGGTCTTTGAAATTTGATGACGCTCTATGGGCGTATCAAACTACATACAAGACCCCGATCGGAATGTCTCCATATCAGCTTTTATACGAAAAAGTGTGTCACCTCCCAGTGGAACTTGAGCATAAAGCCTATTGAGCCATCCAAAAACTTAATTTTGATCTCACAGCAGCGGGGGAGAAAAGACTTCTTCAACTCAACGAGTTGGATGAATTTCGCCTGCAGACATGCGAGAACTCCAAATTGTACAAAGAAAACGTCAAGAAATGGCACGATCAGAAAATTGTGGATAAAAAGTTCGAACCAGGCCAAGCAATAATGTTATTCAACTCCCAATTGAAACTCTTTCCCGGGAAACTGAAATCCAGGTGGTCGGGCCCATTCACCATCAAAACAGTGTTTCCATATGGGGCCGTTGAACTATATAATCGGGATTCAGCAGAAACATTCAAAGTCAATGGACAACGCTTAAAGCAATTTTGGGGTGGTGATCTCGATCGCCACACAACCTCAAGAAAAGGGAGTAGTCAGGCTAAAAAACTCTAAATCAAGCGCTTGACGGGAGGTTACACAATCATTGGTTATTTTAATTATTAAAAGTTATTTGTTTTAGCATTCATTGAGTAAATTATTAGTAGAGTAGGATAGTATTAGATTAAGAGTTACGTCCGTGCCTCGATCTCACATATAGATACTAATAAGGTTCACAGATTTTGTTACAGGATGGAGGCAAACATTCACAAGCGGAGGATGAGAAACAAATGCTATAACACGCGTGATACAAAGTTGGGATAATGAGAATACAAAGGAAAATATTTGGTAGAAAACAGGATGTTCACCCCAGCAAAGTTTTTACAAAGGGAAATCTCACCTAGGCGCGAAGGGCTCTAGCAAAACTGGCCCCGGCGAGGTTTTAAAAAGGAAAAAGTGCGCCTAGGCGCAGATGTCTCTGGCAGAATTAACCACATCGCAGTTGGAAGGGGAAAAAAATCTCGCCCCGGCAAGGTGCACGAATTTTAATTTTTAAAAACCCTCATTCGGTTGACTTAAACACAATTCCCTTTCATTCAAACATAATTCCACCATCTCCCTCTCACTCAAACATAACCAAACCACTACCCAAAATCCATCCCAATACTCAAAAAAAAAAGTGTCACCCTATTTAGAATACACTTCGGATTACACAATCTCCATTCATTGCACACAATCTAGGGTTTCGAATTGCAGCTATACTTAGTCTGATATAGGGGGAACTTCATAAACTTATTGCACAATTGGGTTTTCTCATACAAGCGTCAAGGTAACTTCAATTTTGGTAAATTATCAGAGTATACTTCCGGTTGATTGCTAATTCACAAGTTGAGTTGAACATTAAAGTTTGGGGGTAAGTTTTGGCAAGCAATCATAGTACGCACACCAGCTGTTTGATACAAAGTCCCAACAAACTTTGACCGATCCATCACTTAATTGCAAGTGGGATTCAAACCTTATGCATCATAACATCGATAAATCAGAAAAGGCAGTGAGGTGAGAGTTCATCCACCCCCACTCGGCAATTCGACATATGAAAATTTTTAAATATCGAGGCTACGGAGAGATTTGAGTATCTAGAAACCAAGGCACTGACTCCAGAGCGTGTCTTAACTCCCGATGAGTTTGACGGGACAATGCTTCACTAAATCCACGAGAGGAGATGGGAAACATTCATCGCACAGCCAAACGCCACCGTGGTGGCAGTGGTGAAGGAATTTTTTGAGATCGCCCTAAACAAGTCACCATTTTTTGCATTCGTAAGGGGCAAGATGGTACCATTCACTGTGCAAGAAATCAATGATTATTAAATTTTCCATTGCAATTGAGTTGTGCATTTTTGACACTCAAGGAAAGTGGGCCGAATTATGATCAAATTTTAAATGAGTTGTGTAATCCCGATGCTACATGGTCATCGAATGGGTCTCACTTCCAGACCGTCCATCTCAATTTATATGGAAAGGTATGGCACGCTTTATTGTGTGCAAAACTGTTGCCATCAACACACACAAGCGATGCTATATAGGAGAAGGTTGTGTTATTGTACACGATTGTCAAAGACCGCTCGATAGATGTGGGCCAAATCATTCATCACTCCATTCATTGAAATCTGCAAGGTCCTCTACAGGGCGGATTGCCTCATCCCTCTCTTATCTGTGCGTTATGTGCATGGGCAGGGGTACAATGGCAGATAGATGAACCCATCCAGCAACCATTACTATGTTTAGATTTGAAGATGATTCAGAGGTATTCGGTTTGGAAGGGAGGGCATTCTCACCCACGCGGTCTTGGGTTCACATTTTTAGATTCTGAGGATGACGAGGGGCGGAAGAACAAGATGTAGATTTCGATGATGAAAGAGAACAAGAGCAAGAACATGCCGAGACTTCAAACTCATCCCTCACCAAAGCCACTTTCAGCAATTAATTTTGGAATCTATAACAGTATTTTGATCAGAGACTTCAAGGGTTGGCCTCCATATAGGATCACATGTTCGCCACACAGAACAAGTTCAATGCACCTCTAGCCGCTGCTTTTGCCCGCATAAATACTTCTGCTGACAATTTTCAATTTTTTGACTCCCTTGCCATTACCAGCCTATCCCACACTGCAGCCCATTGAGGAGCCGATTGAAGACCCACCGACCGAGGATCCACCGGTAGAGCATGACGCTTGACCTATCAGGGCAGTCCTCAACTTTTTAGTTTTTTATCTTCATACAATGAGAACATTACATAGGTTAAGTTTGGGGGTAATGTACATCATATTGCATTGTAGTTGTATCGTAGTCATTTAACTGCATATTAGTTTAATTGCGTATATTTGAATTTTTTTTTAAAAAAAAATCAGAAAACCACAAAAAGATTTGTTTAGTTAGTTTAGTTGTTATTTGTACATCTTCGTATATAGTTTAGTCATGTTGCATGATTCTAGCATGTCAGTAAGTACGAAGTTAACTTAGCCTGTGATCAGACTGGAATTGCAATAACATTGAACGATAATGATAACTAAATCATAGATGTAATTTCAGACCATGACGTAAATCTTTGCCTGTTTGAAACTATTGCAACCAGATAGCACAATAGGATGACCATGTAGGCTAACTTAGTTGGAATATTGACATAATTGACTTCTTGAGGGAAATTGAGGTTTAATGGAAGAAATTCAATGAACTAGTGGTGAAAACTAGGATTAGGCTGAGACCTAAGTTTGGGGGAAGATATGGGAGCTATCTATATAAAAAAAAGAAACAAAAGAATGAAAAAAAATGAGAATTATTTTTTTAATAAACACTATGACTAGTTTAGTTTTGTGGCCTTTGTTACTCGAGTAAATACGCCCTAGGGGATGTCTTTACACCCAATGCCCTAAAGCCGTCTGGTTTGGGAGTCGTTGGTCGAAAGCTCTAATTGGGTGGAACTGAAGAGTCTAAGGGAACTAGACATTGCACAGTCATGAGTAGAGTAGAAATACGAGAAAAAGAGCAAAATGCCCCCGTAACTGAATAAAGGTAACAAAAATTCTCCCATATTGACTTCTGACTTGGTTGATGTTGAGTCTTAGTTGAGCGTAGCTTGTTCACACAATTTCTTGAGTTAAAGCTGTGTTTCCTTCTAAGAAATGTATTATGCGATATATTTGAACTGTAGTTGGTTATCATGATTGTCAATCACACATACACAAGGCATCAGTAATAACAGGCAATGATTTAGAGATTGATTTGAACTGCTGACATATTTTTGGTTGAATTTACTATTTATATCTACTTTGATTTCTCTGAGGCAATCTTTGTGAGCTTTATACTATCTGACAGCTAAATTTATAGGCATTTAGTTAGTTTGCATTTGCATTGTGTTTTGCTTGAGGACAAGCAAAGTCTCAAGTTTAGGGGTATTTGATGAGTGTGTTTTATACCTACGAATCAGATACCTTTTAAACCTAAGATATTGCTACTTCGGGTATTTTTAGGAGCATTATTATGTGTTTGCATTGGTTTTGTGCATGGTTAATTCGGGCGGACGAGAACAGGAGAATGAATTAAAAAGAGAAAAAATCTGTAGAAAGTTCATAAACTCGTAGGGGAGCAGAATTTGTATTGTAAAAAATCGTCAGGGCGCAGGTGCGCCGGGGCGGAGTTACAAGGCTTAAATGTGCGCCGGGGCGAGGTACGCGAGAGACAACTTAAAGTTTCCCTGTTCGAGTTGGATTTTGGAGATCTTTGGCTGAGGGATTTGTAACGCAATTAGAAGAGTATAAAAGGCAATTAAAGAGGTAGAGAGGACATTATCTTGATCATTAACAAACCCTAACCTTGGGAGATCACATGTGAGGAGAGTTGAACCGAGGCTAAAGGCACGAAGAACGAAAGGCGAGATTGGAGAAGAGAAGCACTATACTTTCAGATTTTATTCTCATTCTTCATCTATTCTTTGTATTCAGGATGCTAGTAACTTTGTGGTTGTCAGTTTTTTATTTATTTATGATGAACTAATTTACTGTTTTAGTCTACAATGGAGCTTTTTGTGCAACGGAGAATTGACATGTTTCCGTATTAGGTTATTGAGACTATTTCCAGATTATTTACTATGGTTTATGCTTAATTATGTTTTTGCTTGATCACCAATTACTTGTTATTCCATATGAACTTGAGAGATGAAATATGGGATTAGAACTGATCATAGTAGCGTATGTTTATATTTTTTGCACTAAGTTGGGATTCAAAATTCATGTGTAGGATAGAGATATCTATACATCGTACGTAATCTAATAAAAACTTGAACTGAGACCTTCTTCAAGTGTAAATCACATAGAGATATAGTGAGTTAGTTAATTAAGGTGTCCTATTCAATTCTATTAATTGTAGAGTTGAGTTGGTATGGGTACAATTCATTGAGAGATGGTTATATCTAGTATTGTGTTCTTGGTTAATAATCTGGAATAGTTGATTTGGAGTTGAACTTGTACCCGAGGAAGCTAGAATCTTCAAGGGTTTGAATCTTAATCTCCATCTATTTCGTTTAATTAATAACTGTGGATAAAGGATGATCCGGGTATATGGTTTGTAAAATTTTAAAACTCTGATTTACCATGCTTCCACTTATTTTATACAATATGATTGTATCCATGAATCTTACAAACCTAACAGTGGCATTAGAGCCAAACCTTTATGCTCGTTATTAATTGCTCAAGTTTGATATGTATATTGATATGTGTTTAGAATAATTTAATTGGGCATACCTGTTTGTGTAAAATTATTTTTTTTATGCTAATTTTTTTTAAACATCAGATTTTTTTAATAAAAAAAAAGTCGAAGTCCATAGTCAAACATTGACTGGTCAACTGCTGATGTGGTGCTGACTGTTGACGTGGCAGGACTGATCAACTATTGACTGGTCAACTGCTAACGTAGCGCTGACTACTGATGTGGCAGGACTGGTCAATTGCAGATGTGGCGTTGACTGGTCACTTGTTGACTGCTGACGTGGCACTGACATCATCTTCCTTAAAAAAAAGAAATTTTAATTTGTAGTTAGAGGGTTTTGGACCCTTAACCTCTTGGTTACTTTCTCGAAGCTTTACCATTGCACCATAATTAATTTTGATTAAGAATCAACATGTTTAATATGTAAATTATACAATTCTAGTTTTGAAGTTTGACTTGAAGGCTTGTTTGATTATTTCTGTTTAAAGGTTTTTGATCAAACATTGTTTTTCTAGTAATTCTAAATTTAAATAAAGTAGTTTATTTTTATTTGGAATTGGATTAAAATAAATATGTTTATTTTAATTAGAATTTAATTTCATGCTAACTAATTAGAGTTGGAATTGGATTTCGTGATAACTAATTGTAGATGAAATTTAATTCCTTGTTTCCTAAAATAAAGGAGTTTATTTGTGATTAGGAAAGGGATTTCATGTTTCCATAAATAAAGGAGTCTATTTAGATATGAAATAGGATTTCATATTAATCAAAATAAAGGAGTTTATTTTGATAAGGAATTAGATTCCACATATTTTGTTCCTCCCAAAAACGTTTTTAAAAGATAAAATAAAGGAGTTTATTTTGACTTGAAATTGGATTCCATATTAATTAAAATAAAGGAGTTTATTTTGATTAAATAATTTGATTAAAAATAAAGGAGTTTATTTTTATTCAAAAATGGATAAATTAAAATAAAATATTTATTTTGATTCAAATTTGGATTAAAATAAAAGAGTTTATTTTAATTCAGAATTGAATTTTATGATAACTAAAATTGCCCATTAAATCGATATCAATCCATATATTGAATGTTTATTATTCATGAGATGAATGTTTTATTTATTGATGCATATGTTGATGTGTATGATAATAAATGATGTTGATTATGGACTATTGACCAATGTGATTGAATTTTATTTTAGTTGGATGCTTGAATGTATGGATTTTATAAATGAGGTATGCGTACCTTGTCTTCTCTAATTTTTCTTAATGTAAATTATATCTCCCTCCTATGTACTTCCCCTTGACTGCTGATCAAGGTTGCTATTTATAGTAAATAGTTTTTGTAATCGGAATAGTTAGAATTAAATTTTAAAGAATTGAAGACCAAGGAGGAAGGAGCGCGTGAAGACCCGTTTGTAATGGAGCCCGAAATTTAAATATAATAGTTATATTTAAATTTAATTCTTGCACTCCTAGGTTTGATCTTTTGGTTCACTTGGTGGCTCTAGTGAACCAAACTAGAATAAAAGTCCATAATCAATTCGGGTATAATATAGTATTCTATATGTGTATGCTAGTATTATATATATATATATATATATATATATATATTGTATTTTATGCAAACATGTTTCGCATGTTTTAATAAATTGACATGTATTTTATATATATATGTGCATGCGCGCTAAACAAGATGAGACTAATAATAACAAATCCCTTAAAGAAATGTTATTAAGTCTAAAGCATTCAAAGATATTTGAAATATCGAACATCGCCTTCTAGCATGATAAAATTAAATAGAGTATTAAATATTTAATATGAGTTTGTTGTGTTATCCACAAGGCAAGTATTAAGTATTTAAGATGTTAATTTAATCACATTTGATGCTTATAAAGAAAATTGAACAATATTGTTTTGTTGTGCTATCCACAAGGACAATATTTTTCTTTTTTGAATATATAGAAGTGCTAGGTTGGACTTAACTTAAATTATTTTAGTTCGGATGTGCACACACTTAACAATTATGATCTCAGAGGCAAAATAAAAAGGAGTTACATGTTGATGTAATTGACAAAGAGTTGTCTACCTATTTATTTATATATGGTTTGTTGTGCTATTCACAATGCTACATACATTTGAAATATGATCCTTATTCTCACTAGCAAATCTTTAATTAAATTTTGCCGAAATATATAAGTGAGGGTAATGTAGTTTCAAGAAAATAGTGGGAGATATCAATTTAAAACAAAACCTAATTTATTTTGGTAATTAATAAAAGAATGTATACTATAATGTTCTTAATTACAAATTTATTTACAAAATTTTATAATGTCTAAATTACTATCACTGCGTAGCATATTAGATGTTAATTAACCGAACAGAATTAAATGGATTGGTTAAGGAATTTGAGAATAGTTCTCAAGGCTTAAAAGCTATCTTATGTTCTTAATACGCTTATCCCTGCAATGGTTGCAGACAATGCCTCTGAGAAAGAGATTGCTACTTTTAGAAAGTAGCAAGATGATGAATAGTTGGCTCAATTCATCATGCTCTCATCCATGAGTAACGAGCTTTAGCATCAGCATGAAACTATTGATACTCCTACTATACTACTACATTTCAAAAAGTTGAATGGTGAGGAAAGTAGGACTAATAAATATCAGATATCTAAAGAGCTCTTTCGATCTAGAATAACCGATGACACTACAGTACAGACACATGTCCTCAAGACGATCAATCTGATTAAACAAATAGGACAACTAGGCTTTGTCATGAATGGAAAATTGAGCCAAGATTTGATCTTGCACTCACTCCCGAACTCCTTCTCACAATTGTTGTGAATTTTCAAATGTACAAGCTAGATGTCAGCTTCGCTGACTTGCTTAAACATGTTCAAAAACTGTTGAGAGTCACTTTCCAACCAAGAAAGACCAAGTCTTACTGGTAGGGGCCCAAGGATCTTCTGAAAAGAAGAACGATTCGAAGAAGATAAATAGAAAGGCAAATACAAAGGATAATCAGAACAAAACTGATACAGAAAGCAAAGGAGTTTGCTTCCACTGCAATAAGTCTAGACACTGAATTAGAAACTGCGAGAAATATCTTACATAGGCTAACCAAAAACCAAAAGAAGCTTAGTGAAGCTTCAGTTACATATACAGGTTTGTCAATAATTGAAATAAATCCTTCAGTAAGTAAAGTTTCTACTTGGGTATGGTATACCAGCTATGGTTCTCATAAATAAAGATTTATGAAGGGACCAAGCAGAAGTAGAAAGCTAAACAAGGGAAAGTCTTTCTGCGTGTGCGAATGGAGAAAAGGTTGGTCCATTAACTGCAGTAACTTATTGTGTAGCGCCGCCTAGGGGCAATGTCTATTAGTTTAAATAATTAATAATTTACTGAATGGACTTTATATACTTGACTTAAATGAAAAATAATTTTAAATTAAACAAACTAGTAAAAGAAAAAGGAGATGATCGTTCAAAGAGCTAAATATTTGTATTTGGTGAAATACAAGTCTGAATCATTTGAAAGGTTCAAAGAATGCAGAAGTAAAACTAATTGGAAAGGTATTATGATTATTCGATTAGATCAAGGAATAAATACTTTTGCAATAAGTTTTACGATCATCTTTAAATGGTTTTCTCACAATGGACGCTTCCTGATACACAATAATTGATTGGTGTATCTAAAAGGAAAAATTACACATTGTTAGACATGGGACGGTCCATAAAGATTTTACCGACATTCTAGTATCCTTCTAGGTTAATGCCCTGGAAATGACTACATATCTACAAAATAAGGTAACCTCAAAATCTGTCCCCAAGACTTCATAGGAGTTATAGACAGAGAGGATTTTTAATCTTAAGTATGTTAAGATAAATGGTTGTCCAACTTATGTGAAAATATTTCAAAAGGATAAGCTTGGGACAAGATTTGACAAATACAAATTTGTGGGACATCCTAAAGTAAGTTTAGGGTAAATATTCTATAATCCTACTTAGTAAAAGGTGTTTGTTGCGAAACACGTTGTCTTCTAAGATAAATATGTTTATCATTGAAGGGCTAGTGGGAGGATAATAGATCTTGAAGCAATTCAAGAACCACAAATCACTATTAGTCAAAAGAAGGAACCTGTAGTTAGACCTATTGTACCACAATCGAATTGTAGATTTGGAATGGTACCGAAGATACCTGGGAGGTATGGATTCATCACACATGATGATGATGAGGTACACATCATAGAGGATGATGATCCAGTTATATACGATAAGGCTAAGAGTTGTAGACACTCAGAGAAATGGTAAATGACCATAAAATCCAAAATGGATCTTTGAAGCAATGCTCAAGACTATTTGAATTTTACTTCTGATTGTAGCTTAATATTACTATATCTGGAAAATGGACGTGGAGACGCCCTTCCTCAAATATATATTATTAGAGGAGAATGTATGTATGATACATCCAGATGAATTTGTTTCAATGGTTGAAGAAAATCATGTATATAAGCTACACCAATCCGATTATGGATTGAAGCAAGCTTCTCAAAGATGGAACATTCTATTTGATGAGACAATCAAAAGAGTTTGATTTTATTAAAAATGAGAATGAATCTAGTGTGTACAAAAGGGAGCTCTGTGACATTACTAAGTGTTATATGTTGATATACTACTGATAAGGAATGACATACCAGTGCTATAATCAGTAAAGATAAAGTTGTCTAAACATTCGTCCATGAATGATTTGGGTAGAACATCCTAAATTGGGGATATAAATCTATATAGATAGATTTAAAAGAATGCTCGGTTTAACCCAAGGAACGTATATTCATTTAATGTTAAAGGCGTGTAGCATGGCAAACTCCAAAAGATGTCTCATAAAGATGAGTCATGGAGTGTATCTCTCTAAAATTATCCTCAATAAAAGAGAGATCGCATGAGTAACTATCATGTATGCAATGAAATGTAAGAGACTTGGTGTTGATCAGTCATATTTTGGATAAGATCATTACGAGACAGTGATAAACATCTTAAAGTACTTAACCGACACTAAAGATTTAATCATGATTAATGATGGGTCTGAATTAAAACTAGAGGACTAAACAGACTCAAGTTTTTTAGACTAACCAAGAAGACAACAAATCCACTTTAGAGTAAGTCGTTACCTTGAAAAGTGGTGTAGTGAATTGGAAAGGTTCCAAAAAGCAAAGAGGTGCTGGTTTAGTGATAAAGACAAAGTATATAGCTGTAAATGAAGCTGCAAGTTGATGTTTCGGACGAAAAGTTTATTACAGAACTAGGACTAGTTCCTAAGTCTCATCTTGGTTCCAAACATGTGTTGCGGCACTTTTATTTGATTAAAATAATCATTGAAAGAGGAGAAGTCATTATAAAGATAGTGAACTCTCAAAAATGACATTGCATATCCATTTACTGAAGCTATCCAACAGCAAGATGATTGTCACTTAGAGAAGAAGGGTATGAGATACCATAACGATTGACTTTAGTGCAAGTGGAAGATTGAAAGTAGTATGCATACAAGCTAATCATATTTGATGATAAAGCATATACTTTGTAACAATCTTATTCATTTATTAATAAAAGTATTATTTAACTAAATGCATTTATTTATCTACATGATGCTATTTTTATAATATGTGATAAACCCATAGTTTTAACCAATGCTTTTAGAATCATGATGATGATCATGCTAATGAGATCTAAATTCTTAGATAGCTTAAAAACTAAAATTATTCCCAATCGTTGGATTACTAAAAAGGGGATTAGTGAATCCGGATAGATTGATACATACGTTGCTTGCTCATTGGATGAGGATGACTGATCTCATGATCATTTGTGTGGAGACACTAAAGCAAGTATATAGGTGTTTATTGAAGAATGAGTACACTGAACGTGACTCGCTAAGGAATACCTAATGGAGTTTTACTCGCCTGTCAATAGAAATTCCTAATGTGATAGTAGTATAAGTGATCCTCAGACTTGAGATCATCATAATATCTTGTGTATAATGAATTATACTTTGACTTATTTCTTCAGACCCTTAGGGTATATCAAAGGGTATGATTGAGTGTAATAAGTTATATATGGAGATAATGAATGATCAATAAAGAATCTACCGCTTCTAGTAAAAGAAGAGATATGTCCTATGTGATTCGATAAATGACAACCCAGGAATCCTTGGCCAAGGTGGAATGAAATTAGAAAGGAGTTTCTAATTTGCATTATTTGGAGTTGTGCATTTTGGAATCGAAATACATACAATTAAATAAAATAAGACTTGACATTAATTTCATGTCTTATTTTTTATTAGGACATTGTATGGTGGAACGATTGAATTGTACAGTAACTATTCACTCATAGGTTCTTTTATGATTAATGTTGAAATCTATATTATGTGGAAAGTCGTTGATCGCTAAGGAGGCTTATCTTTATTATAGAATAAATGTTATTTATTTAAATAAATTATTAGTTTAATTTATTTATTTATTTAAATAAGATTAGAATTATTCTAATTGATTTATTCACAACCGGTTTAATATGGAGAACCTAAAGGGTCACACTATAAAAGGAAGAATATTTATTAAAGAAACAAATGTCATAATCATAATAATAATTTAAGTAAATTTAATTTAATCTATGATGATAGAATAAATTAAATAGCTTAATATTTATTATTTATTATTTTGGAAATATTAAATATAAATTAATAAGAGGAGTCATATTATTATTTTTTTATTATTACTATTATTATTATTATTTAATTTCTAAAGGAGTTTGGGAATTAATTAATAAGATACTCTCTCTCACATATATATTCTTAATAAGATTAGGAGGTTAATTAATTAAAAGAGTTTAATTATTCCCAATAGGATTGAGAAGCCTAATTAATTAAGAGAGTTTAATTAATTAATATAAAATCCTAATCCTAAATTGTTTAGGAGGGTTGCCTACATCTATAAATAAGAAAGTCTTATTATGGAACAAGATTAGACATTTTTAATTTCAAGAGTTGGGAGAACACTCATTTTCTAAATTGAAGGAAACTAGGGTTTAGCCAAACACCATTCTTCTTGAATTCTTATTCTTTCTTGGTGGATCACCTGGCCAAACACGGGTGGCTAATGTTGATCAAAGGAAGGAATCAACCCGGTGGATTCAAGTAGAACGCGAAAAGGATTTGGAGTTGAACTCGTACCTGAGGAAGCTAGAATCTTCAAGGGTATGAATCTTAATCGCCATCTATTTCTTTTAATTAATAACTGTGCATAAAGGATGATCCGGGTATATGGTTTGTAAAATTTTAAAACTCTGATTTACCATGCTTCCGCTTATTTTATACAATTTAATTGTATCCATGAATATTATAAACCTAACACTATGACATATTTCAAGGTCTTGTGACCCTTGGATGAATTCTAAATCTTATTTTCAATTTTTGATTATTGACGATAAAGAATGTTATTTAATTCGATTGAACTTATTCAGTGACAATATTATGTTATCCTTATTGATTATTATTTCAAGTGAGCTTTTGTTTTGCGCACTCTTGCATATATAACCATTGCAGCCAAGGTTGAGAAAGTTGACGATCCGTCAACCAGTAAGGGCAAGGGCAAGATGAATAAGTGATGAGGACTTGTTCAGTTTATTATGTGGTTTATGTAACAAGACTTGATTTATTTATGTGATGTTTTATTTTCGCACTTTATGATGTTTTAAGGTTAGAAACTTGGGAACGTTTAACGATTATGTAATCCTTTTATAAGGAAGATTTTTTGATTAATGTTGTAATTTATTTTGCATTCCTTTATTCATGGGAAGTTAGTTATGTTTTATTTAGATAGTGAACACCAAATCCTGTGGAAATGAAGTACCCGGATTTGGGAGTGTCACAACGTGCCTTAGCTCCTTTACGCCCACACACCAAAATCCATGCATGCAATGCCAATTTGTCCTCGCCTATAGACTCCCCTTACCGCCAAGCATGTCTCGTGTTCATAACGTTTTTCATATATCTATGCTACATAAATATATGGAAGACCCAAACCACATTATTGAATTAGAACTAGACGAGAAAGCAGAAGATTTAACGTATGAGGAGGTATTTGTCAAGATCTTGGATAAGAAGGAACATATACTACGCTCCAAGGTTATACCTCAAGTCAAAGTTTTATAGAGAAACTGTGATATTGAGGAAATGACCTGGGAGTAAGAATCTGAAATGGGATCAAGGTATCCTCACCTCTTTGAAATACTAGGTACGCACTTCAATTTCGAGAGGGAAATTTCATGAGGGAAGGTTGTAAGACCCCGAATTTTATGAAATAAAAGTATTTAATTTTTCTTATAAATATTATTCTATTCAGTAAATGGTTAAATTGATAAAAGGTTAAAGTTAAGGGTGATATGTGTAAATTATAAAAGTATGTCAGGTAATATTCGTTCTGTCGAAAAATATTCTTTTTGTCGAGGAATATTCGTACGACGGCTCCAATCATTAGTGGGCCCCACAAAGGAATAATTGTCAGATATAGAAAGCGATAAAAATAACCTTTTTATAAAATAACGGTAAAACGTTTACCGTTAAACTATTGAAATACTCGGTGATATAAGTACAGTAATACACGTTGTTCCATAGTAGTACACGGCATTACACAGTATCTCTAATTATTAATTCTTATGTAAGAAGTCACTCAGTATTTCATTCAATAATTGCCACAATAGTTGATGTATAGTATCTCATATTATTGATTCAATAATTGTTACAGTACCATCTGCATAATATTTTATATTATTAAATCAATAATTGTCACGACATATAGTAACTCATATTATTGAAATGATATTATTGATTAGCATTATCGACAATGTCTAGAAAGTTCTGTCGAGGAAAGGGGTTATGTTATCTAATTGTGTCCCAGTAAGGAGAAATCCTTATCAGAAAGCCCCCTCTTTCCTGGGAACGATCTTGTTGTCAGTATTGTGAGTCTATAATATCAATAGTGAGTAATTATTAAAGTATTAAAAAGAGTTGATTAATTATGTGATGTGTAGCATAACCATTAATAAGAAGTTACCGACACTCGAAGGAAATAATGGTGATATGTGACATTTTATAAGTTTGGCTTATTTTATGGGACCCATAGTTCATCATCTAAGACTCACCTTCGCATATAGTAGTTGCCCCTTCGCAAATAACCAGTTGCCTTTTCACATTGCCAAGGATCAAGCAACTTGTCTATTCACATTACAAAACGTCAAACTAATTGCCTTTTCACATTACTTGACATCAAACCAGTTGCCTTTTCACATTACCAAACGTCAAACCAGTTGCCTTTTCACATTACCAGATGTCAAACCAGTTGTCTTTTCACATTACCAGATGCCTTTTTGATGAGTTGGTTGTATAACTACGAATTGATGACCTTTGTAGCTTGATTCCTTGCTATCTCAAGTAGTTGTAGTATTATTTTACTATGTTTTGGTGTTGTTGATTGCAGGAAGCAGAATGGATGGAAACAGGACTCAAATGCAAAAATTCAGCATTTCATGGCCATAACACCCGTCGGGGCGGGCATTCATAGAACAAACCACCCGCTGGGGCGGGGGTGCAAGAACTCTTTAGAGAAAGTGGACACCCGCCAGGGCGAGCTCCTTTAAGGCAAAACCCCCGAGGTGGCGGGGGTACGCGGCAGACATGGTAGTTTCCTTGTGTGATTGAAATTCTATAGAAGGAGAGTGGGATTGTTTGGCTCTCGATTGGGAGACTTTATGAGGCTATCAGATAGGCTTATAGCATATATATTTAGACAAAAACAAGCCCAAGTTCGTGGGAGTTGACACATGAGGAGGATTGAAGCAAATCAAGGCGAGCGTGGAGACGAGTAACAATACGATTTCAGATTCTTTTATCTCTCTTCATCTTTATCTTGTATTCGGAATGTTATTCACTTTGTGGATTATGGTTTTTACTTCGTTTACGATGAAATAATTCTATTTAAGTTTACAACGGATCTTATTATGTAACTAAGAATTGATTTATTTTCAAGTTAGTTTATGAAGATTATTTCCAGGTTATTTTCTATGGTTTGTGCGTAACTTATGTATTTGCTTGATCACCAACTACTTGTTATCCCATATAAACTCGAGAGATGACATATGGGATTAGAATTGACCATACTGACGTGTGTCTTTGATTTCTACAGTTAGTTAGGATTCATAATTCATGTGTAGGATAGAGATATATATGCATCATGCGTAATCTGAAGAGAACTTGATGTTAAACCTTTTTCAATTATAATTCACACAGAGATATAGTGAGTTAGTTAATTAAGGTGTCTTGCGTAATTCTATCAATTATGGATTTGAGTGAGTATGGATGTAATGTATTGAGAGATGGTTATATCTACTTTTGTTTTCTTGGTTAATACTCTGGAATAATTGATATAAACTGAAAGAAAGTATGTTGTTCGAAGTGAACCAATAAGTGAAGTTGTAGCCTTGATTCTTCGAAAACTTGTTAAATCCCTAGATTAGTGTTAATTATAGTCTGAGTAGTCGATTTTCATAAATATCATCATTTAATCATTAGTTTAATAAAGTTGAGATAATATAAAACTGGTAATTGTTAGGATACTTTGTAATCATTGTCTCTGTGGGAATGATACTTTTTTATCATTATATTACTTGTTGATTACGTACACTTGCGTGTTGCGCGTATAGATTTTACCCAACAAGTTTTTGGAGCCGTTGCCGGGGACAATAATTGCATTTATTACTTACAATATCAGTTTAATTAGATCAGTTTCAGTTAAACATATATATATATATATATATATATATATATATATATTCTTATTTTTGTGTTATTTGTTATTTCAGGTAATCTCGAGTAGTGCATGCAAACTCGACCAAAGAAGCCAGATTTGTTGCCTTTCGAGGATGACATTGACAAACAGTTTCAGAGGTTAAGTAAGTGGATTGAGAAAACTCGAGTTGAACTTGAAACACCGGAAACCATGGCTGAAGAGGAATAGAAAGCACTGTGGGATTATGCTACTCCGCGAATTTCAGAAATTCAGTCAAGTATCACTAGGCCGGCGATTAATGCTAATAACTTTGAGATCAAGCCTGGAGCGATATAGATGGTGCAGAATAATTGTCAGTTTGGGGGTCTTTCGAATGATGACCCGAACGAGCACATTGTCAGTTTCATAGAGATCTGCGATACATTCAAGTACAACAGGGTTTCAGATGATGCTATCAAATTAAGATTATTTTTGTTCACACTTAAAGACAAGGCAAAGGGTTGGCTCCATTCTCTACCACCGGGGTCAATCACCACATAGAACGATTTGGAGCAGAAATTTCTGGCCAAATTCTTTCAGCCTTCAAAAACACATAGATTAGGGACGGATATTTCTTCATTTGTACAACAGCAAGGAGAACTATTGTATGAAGCATGGGAAAGGTACAAAGAGCTGTTGAGGAAATGCCCACACCATGAACTACCATAGTGGATGCAGATGAATACATTCTATAACGGGTTAGGGAGTCATATATGGACTAGCATCGATACAGTCTCAGGTGGAGCTTTTATGGAAAAGAAGTTTGAGGAGGCATGGGACTTGATAGAAACAATAGCTGCAAACAACTATTAGTAGCCGACTGAGAGAATGGCTCAACCCAAGGCAACAGGTATTCTGGAAGTGGGCTCTATGACAACTTTATCCGCATAAATAACAGCGTTATTAAAGAAGATAGATGCCATGTCAAGTGGAAATGTGCAGCAGGTAACAGTTATATGTGAGCTTTGTTTAAGGGAGCATCCGACAAAATATTGTGCTATAAACCCAGCTTCAGTACAGTTTGTGGGCAGCTACAACAGGCCACCTAACACATATCAATATGCATATAATCAGGGGGCAAGAAACCACCCAAATTTTTTATGGAGCAATAATTAGAACAAAAATAAGAATCAGCAGCAGGCTTCACGACCATCCTACCCCCTGGTTTTCAAAATCAACAGTCAGCTCTACATAATGAGAAAAATACAGATTTGGAGGAGCTATTGGCAAAGTACATAATATGGAATGAAGCAGTAATGAAATCTCAGGCAGTTGCGATTAATAATTTAGAAACTCAGATGAGAAAGATTGTAAGTGCGTTAAATAGTAGACCCCAAGGAACCTTTCCGAGTGACACAAAAAAGAATTCGAGGGGAGGATATGAGCAATGTCAAACTGTCACACTTCGGAGTGGAAAACAGTTAGCCGAGCAAGTTTCAGAAAAGCCGACGACTGAGAAGCAAGTTGAGACAAGTATGGAAGAAACAGTGGAAGGGAACAAAAAAGGCAAAAAATCTATTGTACAGGAATAGGTTGTTACACCAATAGTTTACCCACCACCATCCTTTCAACAACGGATCCAGAAACAGAAACTAGAGAAACAGTTCACTAAGTTTCTAGAGGTGTTCAAGAAGCTGCACATCAACATTCCTTTCGCGGAGGCATTAGAGCAGATGCCTAGTTATGCCAAGTTCATGAAGGATATCTTGTCGAAGAAAAAGAAGTTAGAGGACTTTGAGACTGTGGCACTAACAGAGGAATGTAGCGCTATATTGCAAAAGAAGCTTGCACCGAAATTGAAAGATCCGGGCAGTTTCACCATCCCATGAAAAATAGGGAGTTTTGCCTTCAACAAATGTCTGTGTGACTTAGGTGCAAGTATAAACCACATGCCACTTTTAATTTATACTCAGTTAGGTTTACCGGCACCTAGACAAACAAACATCTCCCTACAACTGGCGGACAGATCGGTAACATATCCACGGGGAATTGTTGAGGATATTTTGGTAAAAGTTGACAAATTCATATTCCCAGCGGACTTCATCATCTTGGACTATAAAGAGGATAAAGATATTCCGATAATCCTTGGGCGACCGTTTTTGGCAACCAGTGGGACTCTCATTGATGTTCAGAAAGGAGAATTGACCATGAGGGTTTAAGACCAAGAAGTAACCTTCAACGTTTTTAAAGCCATGAACTTCCCTAAAGAGGATGAGGAGTGTTTCCGAATGGATGTAATTGACAAAGTGTTGGGAGATGAACAACATCGTATATTGAGTACCCACCTTTTAGAATCAACATTGATGGGAGATTGTGATGGAGAGGATCTAGAGTTAATGGAATATCTACAATTATTAGAGGCACATCCTAGAGTGAGCATGTTCAAATTACCATTTGAGCAGTTGGAAGTAGCAGGAACTTCATTAACAAGGATGAAACCATCTTTAGAGGAACCACCTACACTAGAACTCAAACCCTTACCCAACCATCTCAGGTATGCTTATTTGGGTAATTCATCTACTTTACATGTTATTATTGCATCTGCGCTTAACGAATTGCAGGAAAGTAAGCTGTTAAGAGTTCTGCGGGAGTACAAGTCTGCTATTGGATGGACTATCGCCGACATCAAAGGAATCAACCCTTCATTTGTATGCACAAGATTTTGATGGAGGAAGAGGGGAAGCCAACAGTGGAACAACAACGGAGGCTTAACCCAATCATGGAAGAGGAAGTGAAAAAGGAAATATTGAAATGGCTGGATGCTGGAATTATCTACCCAATCTCAGATAGTGCATGGGTGAGTCCAGTTCAGTGTGTCCCGAAGAAAGGTGGTATGACAGTAGTGAATAATGAAAAAAATGAACTGATACCGACAAGGACAGTGACTGGCTGGAGGGTTTGCATGGACTACAGGAAGCTTAATAAGGCAACTCAAAAGGATCATTTCTCCTTGCCATTTATTGATCAAATGTTGGATAGGTTAGCTGGACATGAGTACTACTGCTTGCTAGATGGGTATTCAGGATACAACCAGATCGTTATTGCACCTGAGGATCAAGAGAATGAAAGTAGTATGCATACAAGCCAATGATGATAAAGCATATACTTTAGAGAGGATCTTATTTATATTTTAATATAAGTATTCATTTATTAAAAGCATTTAATTATCTACATTGTGCTATTTTGAAAATATGTAAATAACCCATAGTTTTAAGCAATGCTTTTAGAATCATGATGTTGATCATGCTAATGAGATCTAAGTTCTTAGAAAGCTTAAAACTAAAATAGTTCCCAATCGTTAGATTACTAAAAAGGGGATTAGTAAATCCTGATAGATTAGTACATATGTTGCTTGCTCATTGGATGGGGATGATTGATCTCATGATCAATTGTGTGGAGACACTAAAGCAAGTATATAGGTGCTTATTGAAGAATAAGTTCACTGAACGTGACTCGCTATGGAATACCTAATGGAGTTTTACTTGCATGTCAATAAGAATTCCTAATGTGATAGTAGTACAAGTGATCCTTGGACTTGAGATCATCATAATATCTTGTGTATAATGAATTATACTTTAACATATTCCTTAAGATCCTTAGGGTATATCAAAGGATATGCTTGGGTATAATAAGTTATATATAGAGATAATGAATGGCCAATAAAGAATTTACCACTTCTAGTAAAAGAAGAGATATATCCCATGTAATTCGTTAAATGACAATCTAGTAGTCTTTGGCTAAGGAAAAATGAAATTAGAAAGATGTGACGCCCCCAAAATAGGTTCAATACTCAACCCGTTCTAAGTCGTCAAATACATGGTACAGAATTCAAATACAATCTTTTATAACATACGGTCGTGCAAAATACGACCACACAAACTGTGAGTCTTAATATAAATCGTATATAATACAAAATATAAACATTCAAATTCAGTCCTCTTTTATTATAATTATTATCACATTATTTTATAAAAATAGTGAGGACTACTACTGCTCTACTCTGACCATCACACTAATCCCCGACTAGTTCTCGCAATATTCTCATTCCCTGAAGAGGACAATAGATGAAAAGGGTGAGCTCAACTAGCCCAGTAAAAAATATTATGACTAAGATAATAAAGAATAATTTATCTTTACTCTTTAACAAATCAGATAAAATATTATGGACAACAAATTTTAGATCAACAACTGCAGCGAAAATAACAATTCATCAGAAGAGTTAAGTAGAGAATGAAGTCTACTATCTTCTATGATTTAGAAGTCCATCATCAATATTTTGTCCCTGTAACATCAATCAATATACATCTCGAATCAAATATTCATCTTTTCACTAAGGGCCAAAGATATTGATTTGTATCATCAGTTGGTCATGTTTATCTCAACACCTGTTCATCTTTGCACTACGGGCCAAAGATATTCATCAGGAAATCATTCATCTTTACTCTACAGGCCAAAGATATTCAGTTATATCACCATTTAGGACTGAGAATGATGAAAAATAATATAAATAACGAATCCAATGAGATAGAGGACAAAGATTAGGGATTTGTAATCTAATTTATCCAAGTTCAAGAATACTCCATAATAATACTTTGTGGAGCAAAATTGAAGAATAAAGATCAAAACTTGGATCCAATCAAAGATAGGACCCATAATAGCTAACTTAGACAAATAGAAAAAAAATTAATTTCTCTGTGAATAGTGTCGTATACGTGAATAATGCCGTATACGTGAATATTAACCCCGACATAAAAAGATAAAAATTTCATAATAAAATTTATACCAACATTCCAATGAAATGATACTAGATGAAACGCAAACTTCGAAGAATTTTTGATCATTTCAGGAATTATAGAAGCAATACTTACCATGGTAAGTTTTAATTTGGGTATATGAAATGAAATATTATCGCTTTCATAATATGGAATATGAAAGAAAATAATATTTCTTACGAGTATTGTAATAAAATAATATCATTTACCTTAGTAAAAACTGGATTTGACTGGAATATACGATATTACTCTAAAAAAATCTTGCACAAAAAGCTACACTCAAAGTATCCTTATACTCAAGAAAAATACTCACAATACTATAAAATAAGAATTTCTAATATTGAAATGGTGTGTTTTAGGAAGGAGGGTTACCCCTCTATTTATAGCGAAATTCGGAGGAAAGAAACAAACGCATTCTGCCTAACCATTCCTGCTAAACATCTCCTGCCTAACTTTCATTTTTTTCCTTATAGGTGAGGGTCCACCTTTTGAAAACAAACTTTGCAGAAGAAATAACCATCTTGGAAAAAAAGAAAAGACAAGGCTACTATATTACTTTTGAAAACAAAGCATTCGTTTACAATTTGCCAACCTCTACTCCTTTTATCACATGTTTATATATATATATATATATATATATATTATAATAACATTATTATTTAAACAATTATAATATATGAATATTTTATCGGAGAAAATTAAATTTCAATTTTCAACAAACGTCACATGCAAAAAAACAATTCTTCCCCTTTATATCAAAATTGGACAAATATTTCTTTATCATGTATATCAACAATTAATTATTTACAAATAATATTACAGAACTACAATATTGACAGCCATGTCATTCCCAGGAAAGAGAGGGCCTTCCGATAAGGATTTCTCCTTACTGGCGCGCAATTAAATAACTCCTGCTAGACAGAACTTTCTTAGACATTGCTAATAATGCTATCTAATAATATTATTCAAATAATATGAATTATTGATTTGATAATTTGAAATACTGTGTAATAACAATTATTGAATCAATAATATAAAATATCAACGTAGCAATTATTGAATCAATAAAATATTATGCAATTATCAATGTAGTAATTATTGAATCAATAATATAAAATATTGAACAGTAATTACTGTAACAATTATTGAGTAGTGACTTTTTACGTAAGAATCAATAATTAGAATTACTGTGCAATACCGTGTGCTACTGTGCAACACCGCGTATTACTGTATTTTAACCACCAGGTATTTCAACAGTTTTAACGGTAACAACCAGGTATTCATTTTTGTCATTTTCTTCATCCGACAGTTATTCCGTTGTGGGGTCCACAAATGGCTGCGTCGTTGTACGAATATTCTCCGACAACAAGAATATTCAACGACCAAACGAATATTCTCCGAACAATGAATATTTTATAACTACTTGCTTACTTTGCAAAATTTGCATATATCACCCCATAACTTATCGCATTCATCAAATCAACACCTTACCATTTCAAAATAATATATAAAGAAAATTAAATCTTTATTCATAAAAGTTGGGGTCTTACAACCTCCCCTCCTTATGAAATTTTGTCCTCAAAATTGACGTACGTACCTGGTATGTCGAAAAGGTGAGGATACATTGCTTTCATTTTCGATTCTAACTCCCATGTCATTTTCTCAATAGCATGGTTTCTCCACAAAAC
Source organism: Panax stipuleanatus (assembly GCA_020205555.1). NCBI lineage: Eukaryota > Viridiplantae > Streptophyta > Magnoliopsida > Apiales > Araliaceae > Panax > Panax stipuleanatus. The sequence goes on along the minus strand of CM035115.1, from coordinate 55,677,927 downwards.
TTTAACTTGTGGTATAACCTTTAAGCGTAGGACATGTTCCTTCCTATCCAAGATCTTGACAGGTACCTCCTCGTACGTTAAATTTTTGGCTATCTCTTCTGGTTCTAACTCAATAATATAGTTTGGGTCTTTCACATATTTACGTAACACGGATATATGAAAAACGTTATGAACACGAGACATGCTTGGAGGTAAGGCGAGTCTATAGGCCACATTTTCTACTCGGTCAAGGATCTCAAATGGATCAATGAATCATGGATTGAGCTTTCCTCTCTTCCCGAATCTCGTAACTCCTTTCCATGGAGCAACACGTAATAATACATGATCTCCGACATTAAATTCTACGTCTCTTTGATGAAGATTCGCATAACTCTTTTGTCGATCTTGTACCGTTTGTATACGTTGCCGGATTATTTGGATCATTTCCGTAGTCATACGTACTAACTACGGTCCCAACAATGTTGCTTCACCCACCTCATCCCAACATACTGGAGAATGACACTTTCGTCCATACAACATTTCGAATGGAGCCACGCCTATACTTTCCTGATAACTGTTGTTGTAGGAGAATTCCACCAATGATAAGTACTTATCCCAACTCCCTTTGAAGTCTAGAACACAGAGTCTCAATAAATCTTCAAGAGTTTGGATAGTCCTTTCTGATTGCCCGTCCGTTTGAGGATGATAAGCCGAACTGAATCGTAAATCCGTTCCCATATCTTTCTACAAACTGATCCAAAATCGTGAAGTGAATCTTGGGTCACGATCCAAAACTATGGATACTAGCATGCCATGCAATCTTACAATCTCACTTACGTACATACGAGCCAGACGTTCCAGTGAGTAAGTCTCTCGTATAGGCAAGAAATGAGCAGACTTGGTTAATCTATCGACAATAACCTACATCGCATCTATGCCTTGAGAAACCTTGCGAAGACCCGTAACGAAATCCATGGTAATGTGTTTCCACTTCTATTTTGGAATCTCAAGTGGTTGCAATGGACCCTTTGGCACTTGATGCTCTGCCTTAACACATTGACACGTTAAACAACTCGAGATAAACTCCGCGATCTCTTTCTTCAACGCCTGAAGGTTCGCCATGCTCTGCCTCAACTGAAATGTTTTAGGGAAAGCAAGAATGAGCACAAATTGCCCTAATATACAATAAAGGTAAGAGATATAATTCTTAATTCTCGAAAGGGTATAACAAGGTTTGATAATTCAAGGATAACAAGAATATCAACAGTTTTCAATAATAGTCGCTAAGGGCAGAATAATATCAATGTGATTCAGTAATAAATCAATTCAAAATTTCAAGATAACTGAATACTGAGCAGTCACTAAGGACTATGACCTTCTACTAGAATTGGCAGTAATAAACTGAAAATCCAACAAAAATAGGTACAACATGTGATCAGCCTACAACACCATCGTTATGCATAACAATCAATCATACTCAAGTGTGCACGTCGGTTCTCCGACAATTATATATTCCCTTCAAAGAAGGTTGTTCTTCTCAGTCAAATACAAGATCCCGCACCAATCAATTAGTTTGGGTCACTTTTCAATAATATAAGTCTAGCCGAATCAAATGGCATAGACACTTTCACAATATTCAAGAACAATACTAAGTTCAACATGAATAATAGCTTTAATGAAATAAGAGTTCAAGTATGCTAATTCAATTCAAACGATTAAGTAGGAAACTAGTTCGCAATATACAAAGATAGAATACTTGTATCCAAAGAAATAAGGTTTAGATACTCGCTTACGATATCCGTTGAATAAAGTAAGGCAAGGGTTTAGGATACTTGCCTTATGCGTAGTTTACTCACGTAAAGCTAGCCAACACTTTTGGATTCCTATCGTAATATAATTACGTATATATATGATATTCATTAGTCATATAATTTAACTTCACATTTTATCTTTGAATATACGATCAACACATAAGCTAAGTTTTAACCTAGCTACTCAGTTATATAGAATATAATTTATATCCTTAACTATCCTCTTTTCTCAAGTTGATCATATTTATACATCATTACTATCATGTGAGACTACCACAATTAGCAAACATATTCGCATATTATTAATATCACATAAGACTACAATCAATACTAAATATATTTCATTTTAGCAAGTTATGGCATTCTCATAAGTTAACCGTCAAAATCGGGTTCAAGTGACATCATATAATATCACGTAGCATGTATACATGTTTAAAGGATACTTTTATGTTTGTATACAACCTTTCCTCGTTCCAAACATACATGCAATAGATTCTAAGTCAACACTTTCAATAATTTAAAGTCATTCAAGGTCATGATGTTACAACATCTAGCATGCTCTCCTTGTAAGCACTTAAGGTATTTATATTAAGCATACTTATGAGTATTCGCAGTCCATACATGTGACTATCATAGTTATTAGTTGAAAACATACTTCGTTTATGCTAAACTTAAATCACGACAACTAATCATGGTATATATACATGCATGATACGTGAGTGAGTCTAAGAATACTATCACATGTGTTCATAAATATTTGAATATGAAACTTACAGTAACATGTTAAGATTTACGTTTCAAACTTATACTTTCACTTAGTAAAGTTCGCAAATGAAGTCCATATGCTCATGTCATGCTATGAAACATATCTAAACAAGTCAACATGCCTTTCGTGCATTCTTAAACCACATCAACATGCGTGTATGGTCAGAATATCAACATGGATATAATTTATCAAAGTTTGTTTTCAAACTCTACGTTTTTGTTAGAAATGTGCACTAGTTAGGTTCACATGTTCATAATGTATCACGGAACCCATATACATAAGTTAGCATGCATTTCATGTGTTTCTAAGTCATACTAACATGTCTCAAAAGTCAGAATACTATTATGGTATTTATATATCCAAGTTCCCCTTTTCATAACTTTAAGTTTTCTTTGAAATATTCAACTAAACAACGAGCATGGATTGCTATAACCTAGTAACCTTATTCCATATGTTAATGTGAGTTATAAGCATACCCTACTAGTACAACATGTTTAATACATCAGAAGATATAAAAGAAATCATCAACAATTTCTGCAGTGGCGCGCGGCCGCGCTCAAATTGTATTAGGAAGACGCGCGGCCGCGCGGTTCCAGTTCCAGACCAGAAACTTCTCTGCATTTGCAGAGTTCCAACCAATCTTCACATTTCCTCATGAAACATGCTTGCTAACTATTACATTGCACATATAACACATCTATATACTGTCCTAGCATGTTAATCATCATTTTATATAACCAATTCTAACTAAACTTGCTGATTTTTATGAATTGAATTTTAAATGGGTTTAGAGATTATACCTCTTTAGCTTCAAATTGCACAAGACTTGCTTCCTAATCTCAAAATTCTCCCTAAGCAATATCCTTACTCTCTCTAGAACACTTAGTAATTAGTCTAGCAAAATGAATTGAGAAGGGGAGTGCTCAATTTATAGGGAAGTGAATAACCATGCCAAGCCATTGTCCATGAAATCAAACCATTGGAGAAGGAGAAGAGATGATGGGCAACAAGCATTAGGTGAAATAGTTTCCAACCTCCCCCATCACCCACATCCTTCTTCATCATGAGCATCATTGGCTAGCTAGGAAGTTGATATGAGGGAGTAGCTTAGGCCTTTGGCCTTTCACGTGAATGAGAAATATGGAAGGAATGGACACTCAAAATGGGATAAGAACTCAGCATTTGCAAATACTACACTTATATTCACACACCATATACTTATGTTATCATATATATATATATATATATATATATATACATACTATATATTTATATTACAATTAGAATTACAATGTAATCCCAATAATCATGTTATTCACATAATGTAGTAAGTATAATCCACACACATCTGATCCATGTACATTTTTATCTTACCTATATAATTTATTCGGATATAATCACATCACATTATCTCATGTATTATTAAATTATCTACCACATACTCATGATGTCTCACTTTAATGTATATTCACATTGTTATATAGGCATTTCATGTAACTCTCATAATTTAATAACTTTACTATATAGTTTATGTACATAATATAATCACATTATGCTTCATATAATATATGGTTTCTATGTATAGTATAATCACATTGCACTATAGTTTATATATACATGCATGGTCACACTTAAGGGTCACACTTAAGTGTCTCACTACACTATATAATATAGTTGTATTCCATATACTTTATATATTCAAGTATTGCACATTTGCACATATCAATTAATATAATCTTATTATATTAATAACTTACTTATTTGTTTTATTATTCATAATGTCAAATAAATAAATTATTTATCTCATTGATTAATTAACAATAATATTAATTAATCTATTCCTCATTGATTATCAATTTCCATAATAATCGATTAACACTTATATGATTAATTATCACATTAACAACTATAAATCTCAGCACAGTTATAAACAAGTGGTTTATTATTATTATATTTCTTGCAATAATAATAATCACATGGCATTAATCAATCACAGTTAATATTCCACAATAATTAATTATTCTACGATGACAATTAATTAATATTCTACAATTAATATAGATTAATTGTTTGCTTAAATTAATATAATCATTCTTATATTACGTCACTGTGCCACACAAGGCTATCAATGAGTTTATCGCAAACTCCATCAATTTCTCAATTATTATAACTATTCAATTTAATAGAATTGAATTAATCCTTCTCATAACACAAAATCATTTATATTAAATAAATTCTTATTTCCATTAATATTTTCATTTAATAATAGATGGAAATTCTCGGGAATTACATCCTCCCCCCCTTATAAAAATTTCATCCCGGAATTGCTACAAGGTTACACAAATAAATGGGGATAATCCTTCATTATCCTATCTTCTAACTCCCACGTTGCCTCCTCGACATCGTGGTTACGCCAAAGTACTTTTACAGAAGATATAATTTTATTTCTCAAAGTTTGCTCTTTCTTATCTAGTATTTGGACAGGAATTTCTTCATACGCCAAGTTCTTCTCCACTTCAATGGGCTCGTAAGAAATCACGTGCTTGTAGTCGGCCTTGTACGGTCGTAACACGGAAATATGGAACACGTTGTGGATGTGCTCCAACTTGGGTGGTAACGCAACTTTGTATGCCACTTCGCCCACTCGCTTCAGTATCTCGAACGATCCTATGAATCTTGGACTCAATTTTCCTTTCTTGCCAAAACGAATTTTTCCCTTCCATGGAGATACCTTCAAGAATACGAAACTGCTGACTTTTAAGTCTCGGTCCTGCCGATGCAAATCTGCGTATTTCTTCTGGCGATCTTGAGCTGCTACTAATCTGGCTCTTATCACTGTCACCACGTCTGCGGTTTGTTGTACTAGCTCTGGTCCGAGTATTCGTCGTTCTCTGACTTCGTCCCAACATAACGGCGTTCTGCACTTTCTTCCATAAAGAGCTTCGTACGGTGGCATGCCGATACTTGCATGGTGGCAATTATTATATGCGAATTCTACTAAGGGTAGGTGGTCGTCCAAATTTCCCTTAAAATCCATCACGCAAGTCCTAACCATGTCCTCCAGCGTTTGTATTATTCACTCACTCTGTCCATCTGTCTGAGGATGGTAAGCAGTACTCAACCTCATCTGCGTTCCCATTCTTTCTTGCAAACTCTTCTAAAAATTAGACGTGAAGCGCGGATCTCGATCAGAGACAATTGACACCGGCACTCCATGTCGTGAGACAATTTCTTTTACGTATAGGCTCGCTAACTGATTCAAACTGTAGCGGATCTTGATTGGTAGAAAATGTGCGGTCTTCATTAGTCGATCCACGATAACCCAAATAGCATCATAACCTTTCTGTGTAACTGGAAGTCCTACCACGAAGTCCATGGTAATATGCTCCCGTTTCCGCCCTGGTATTTCTAACGGTTGTAGTAAATCACTCGGCCGTTGATACTCTGCTTTAACGCGTTGGCAAGTCAAACATCTACTGACGCACTCTGCGACTTTCTGTTTCAAATTAGGCCACCAAAAATGTTGCTTCAAATCTCGGTACATCTTAGTGCCTCCCGGATGAACGGGATACATCGTATTATGTGCCTCATGCAAAATCTCTTCCCTTAACTCGGTTACCGCTGGTACCCACACTCTTCCTTCGAATCTTAAGATACCGTCTTTATCCATTCAAAATTTTTCTTCCTCATTTTCCGTGATCCTCTTTCGGATTTTCTCACACTCTTCATCCTTTTCCTGGGCTTCCTTTACTCTATCCAACAATGTCGGATGAGCTTTCATTACAAACAACTTCTCTCCAGGCTTCTCTGGTTCTTTCACTTTTATCTCCAATTTCTCCATCTCTCTTATCAATTCTTCCTGAGTAGTCAAATTAAACAACTTCTCCCTTCCTTTACTGCTCAGAGCGTCGGCAACCACGTTTGCCTTTCTCGGGTGATAAAGAATATCGCAGTCATAGTCTTTGATTAATTCTAACCACCTTCTCTACCGTATGTTTAACTCCTTCTGTGTGAAGATATATTTCACACTTTTGTGGTCCGTGTATATCTCACATTTCTCTCCGTACAAATAATGCCTCCATATCTTTAACGCAAAAACTACTGCCGCTAACTCTAAGTCGTGAGTAGGGTATCGTTTTTTGTAATCCTTAAGTTGTCATGACGCATACGCAATAACCTTACCGTGTTGTATGAGCACACAACCAAGTCCTTTGTGCGATGCATCACTATATACCATAAAATTTCCCGCATCATCTGGTAATGATAACATAGGTGCTTCGCTCAATCTCTTCTTCAACTCCTGAAAACTCTCTTCGCATTTGTCGGTCCATACAAATTTCACTGTCTTTCTAGTCAAATTAGTCAACGGGGTTGCTATCTTAGAAAAATCTTGGATAAATCTTCAATAGTATTCAGCTAACCCTAAAAAGATTCTCACCTCCGTCGGTGTTCTCGGTTGTTCCCAATTACTTACTGCTTCTACCTTCACAGGGTCTACTGAGATTCCATTCTTATCCACCACGTGGCCTAAGAATTGAACCTTCTCCATCCAAAATTCGCACTTTGAAAACTTCGCATACATCTTCTCCTTCCTTAGTGCTTCCAAAACAGTCTTTAGATGTTCGGCGTGTTCTTCCTCTGTCTTCGAGTAGATCAAAATGTCGTCGATAAAAACCACTACAAATTTATCCAAGTATGGCTTGAAAACTCGGTTCATCAAGTCCATAAATGCTGCCGGAGCATTAGTCAATCCAAATGACATTACTAAAAACTCGTAGTGTCCATAACGGGTTTGAAACGCAGTCTTTGGTATGTCCTCATCCCTCACTTTCAGTTGATGATATCCTGTTCGTAGGTCAATTTTTGAGAAACACTTTGCTCCCTTCAGTTGATCAAACAAGTCGTCTATCCTTGATAGCGGATATCAGTTCTTGATCGTTACTCTGTTCAATTCTTGATAATCGATATAGAGCCTCATCGATCCGTCTTTCTTTTTAACGAATAACACTGGTGCTCCCCAAGGAGACACACTCGGTCGAATGTAACCCTTATCCAATAATTCTTGTAATTGTATCATCAATTCCTTCATTTCTACTGGTTCCATACGATATGGAGCTTTCGAAATCGGTGCCGTTCCCGGTGCTAAGTCTATTACGAATTCGATTTCTCTGTCTGGCGGAAGACCAGGCAGATCGTCCGGAAACACATCTTAAAATTCATTCACTACGGATATGTCCTTAATTTCTACTCCCTTTTTTGAGTATCAATGATGTAAGCTAGATAACCTACACATCCTTTCCTTAACAATTTCTTGGCCTGCATCATCGTAACGCAACACGATTGCTTAAGCGATGAGTTACCATAAAACACTTCCTTAGACTTACTCGGAGTCTGAAGGTTCACACATTTATTCTGACAGTCAATTATCGCAGCATGGTTATACAACCAATCCATTCCCAGTATTACGTCAAATTCTCCCAATCTAATAGAAATCAAGTCTACGCTCAGTTCATGTTCTCTAATGTTTGCGCGACAATCTCGATAAACGTATTCTACAAGGATTATTTCCTTATTCGCAACTTCTATGTTCAAAGGATTTTCTAATCGTTCTCGGGGTGTACTAAGTTTACTAGCAAATTCTTCAGATATAAAAAAACAGGTGGCACCCGAATCAAATAATACATAAGCATTTATATCATTGATTGGGATTATACTTGACACCACGTCCTTCGCAGCCACTGCATCCTGGATGGTCATGTTAAAAGTTCTGGAGGTTGGGCTATTGGATTGTACCGGTCCGCCGATCATCAGCTTGTTGCCTCCTTGCTGATTGCTACCCCCACCACTTCCTTTCTTTGGGCAGTCCTTGATTCGGTGCTCCATTGAGCCAGGCGCAAAGCATCCTTGTATCTTCTTTGGTTTCGGACAGTTGGGCGAGATGTGCCCTTCCTGTCCGCAGTTGTAGCAAGTGCCACGTCCCTTCCAGCACTCGCCCTAGTGATTCTTCCCACACTTTGGTCATCCTTCAGCCCTCTTCTTGAAACCTCCACGAGAATTCCCGGATTGATTATTGTTGTTCTTGTTGTTGTTGTTGTTATTCTCCCTCTTTCTCTTTCCCAAATTACTTCCTCCACTGCTGCTTCCTCCAGCACGATTCTCTCCTCCAACATTCTTTCCTTTCTTCTCTTTGTTATACAGACTTAAGGCCTCACTGCCACCTTCCGCAATTATTTCCTTCTCCAGTAATGTTGCAAAGAAATCAATTTGAAGAACTGATACCTTATTGAACAGCCACGGCTTCAACCCTTGTTCGAAGCATCTAGCCTTTCTATCTTCATCCCCAACTTGGTGTTCCACAAATCGCGCTAGTTCGTTAAACCTAGCCTCGTACTGCGCCACCGTCATCTCACCTTGTTTTAACTTTAGGAATTTCACCTCCATCCTATTCTTCATGCTTTTCGGGAAGTAATTTTCAAAAAATAGCGTCTTAAACTTATCCCAAGCTATTATCCCTTCTCCAGCTCTTTGTTGATTAGCCTCCCACCAGTAGTTCGCTTCTCCCCTCATCATGTACATGGCAAACACCGTCTTCTGATCTTCGCCTACACTAGCTATAGTGAAAGCTTTTTCGATCTCCTTGATCCATGTTTGTGGGACGATTGGGTCGGTAGTTCCCTCGAACTCTGGGGGCCCTACACTTTTAAAGTCTTTAAAGGTTGTTACTCGCACAACCTGAGGGTTCGGGCGAACGGTTTCATTGTTCCTTCCCCTTAAGGCTTCTCCTAACAAGTCTACCAATTTCTGGATCGGGTCAACTTGTTCCCTCTCGTTATTAACGGATTCTTCGGGTGCAGTCAATCTACGTCTGGGCGGCATTATCTGCATCACAAAATTTATTTTATTATCATTCAAGTATATTACTTAAGTATGTCTTTTAATACTGAAAGAATAAATTTATAACAAATTTCTGAAATAAACTTCATTTATATTCATATGCCAAATCGTTTCATTATATAATTTCCCTAGCATACTGCTATAAATGTTATCACATATATCCCCTAATATCACAAAAGACGGGGAATATACCAACCTACTACCATACTACCCCTCTAACAAAAGCTAACTCGAGGTTTACATCATTATCCCACATCTTACACAAAAGATCGGGATTACAACATAGTATGTACAACACATAAAGATAAATTCTACTAAACTACCACTAGATCATCTAAGGAAATTTCATCACATCATCCCGCGCTCCACTGCGCTCTTGTACTCCATCTGTGCTATATACGCAACCAGCTCTCGACTCAAAGTATGTAGAGTCTGTCCCTGCTCTACCGGGTAGTGGTACACACCATCAATCACCCTCTCAAAAGCTGAACTGAACATATACCCCATCTTGTTCATCTTTCTCTTCTTGCACCTGACCTCGTCCTCTAGGTCGTCAGCTCTCTCATTGGATGCTTCCCACTTCTCCTCGAAGTGTATCCTATCCATCACCTCCAACTCTAGTTGAGTACGGAGTGCCTCTTTCTCAGTCTTCTCACTCAATTCTCTCTGTTCTACTTCTTCCAGCTTCCCTGCCAGATCTATATTTCTTGCAACCGACCTATGGAACAGAGTCCCCATTTGGATCCCTGCCTCCCTATGGTAGGCAATCTCCACCTCTAACTCCTGCATGGCCAGCTTCCTCTGGTGGTCTTCATCCCTCAGCTTTTGGAACTCAGACTCTCTCTCTTTGGCCTCTTCCTCTAGCTCTTGTACTCTGTAGTCTAACTCTAGGATCCGCTCCTCATACTCGCCTAACATCTGCTCCTCTACAGTAGCCTCATCAGAGTCCTCTACTGGCTCATCCCCCACCGGCTCGTCCTCCATCGGCTCCTCCTCTGGATCAGACTCTATCTCAATCTCGTCCTCGTCCTCAGACTCGAACGGTGCAATAGCCTGCACTGGTGTAGCCTCTAGAGGTGCCTCGTATACTACATGTATATCCCTGGGCTCATCCTCAGCCACTCTAGCGGGTACTCCCAAGTCTGCCATCTACAATCACAAACACAAGATAAGAAATAGCAACTCCATTAGAATGTTAAACAAAACATAAGTTCATTGTATAAAATGAAGTTACATTTCATAACAGACTAAGTCTCGCTCTAGGGAAAACTCTATGTGAGTTTTATCTCCTTTCAAACTTCTAAGTTCGCCTAAGTTATAGTCTAAGGACACTCGTTCCTAAGGTTTATAACTACAGCTTTGATACCAGTAATCTGCCTCTCCGCGGAACATAAACGTGGCGAATTGATCCTTCTGTTCCTCCCTGCATCCCAAGACATCAAATATCTTAGTAATTTGCTTAACCCACGTCTCTGCCTTGATTGGATCTGGCTTTCCCTGAAATTCTGGTAGTCCCAACTCTTTGAACTTCTTGGCAGTGACAAGCCGCGAGTTATTAGTTCCACCTATATTATGAACACGAGTCTCCCTCGTCTGGTTTTGCATGAACTGCAAAAAGCTTCTAAACATCCCATCGTTCATCGTTTCTTCGGTAGGGTTGTTTATAGGAGGAATATAGCCTTCCTGTTGCACGTTCTCCTGGTTGGTGATTAAAGGTGTCTCAACGGTCTCATTTACTCCATTGCTTTGATTTTCAGCTGCCATTCTCAAATACTGCCATAAAACAAGGGTTAATTAAACAAATTAACATATCACATATTAACTCTATGTTTCGACCGACCAATTAAATACCAAATAAGCTTAGGTAGAACACACTAGCGAAGGTTTTACTCGTCTCTCCCCTCCTAGTTCTATTCCCAGATCTCTGCTAGAGATCATATCTCTAAGCTCTGATACCAACTGTGACGCCCCCAAAATAGGTTCAATACTCAACCCGTTCTGAGTCACCAAATACATGGTACAGAATTCAAATACAATCTTTTATAACATACGGTCGTGCAAAATACGACCACACAAACTGTGAGTCTCAATACAAATTGTACATAATACTAAATATAAACATTCAAATTCAGTCCTCTTTTATTATAATTATTATCATATTATTTTATAAAAATAGTGAGGACTACTACTGCTCTACTTTGACCATCACACTGATCCCCGACTAGTTCCCGCAACATTCTCATTCCCTGAAGAGGACAATAGATGAAAAGGGTGAGCTCAACTAGCCCAGTAAAGAATATTATGACTAAGATAATAAATAATAATTTATCGTTAGTCTTCAACAAATCAGATAAAATATTATGGACAACAAATTTTAGATCAACAACTGCAGTGGAAATAACAATTCATTAGAAGAGTTAAGTAGAGAATGAAGTCTACTATCTTCTATGATTTAGAAGTCCATCATCAATATTTTGTCCCTGTAACATCAATCAATATACATCTCGAATCAAATATTCATCTTTGCACTACGGGCCAAAGATATTCATTTGTATCATCAGTTGGTCATGTTTATCTCAACACCTGTTCATCTTTGCACTACGGGCCAAAGATATTCATCAAGTAATCATTCATCTTTTCTCTACAGGCCAAAGATATTCAGTTATATCACCATTTAGGATTGAGGATGATGAAAAATAATATAAATAACGAATTCAGTGAGATAGAGGACAAAGATTAGGGATTCGTAATTTAATTTATCCAAGTTCAAGAATACTCCATAATGATACTTTGTGGAGCAAAATTCAATAATAAAGATCAAAACTTGGATCCAATCAATGATAGGATCCATAATAGTTAACTTAGACAAATAAAAGAAAATTTAATTTTTATGTGAATAGTGCCGTATACGTGAATAGTAATTCCGACATAAAAAGGTAAAAATTTCATAATAAAATTCATACCGACATTCCAATGAAATGATACTAGATGAAACGCAAACTTCGAAGAATTTCTGATCATTTCAGGAATTATAGAAGCAATACTTACCGTGGTAAGTTTTAATTTGGGTATATGAAATGAAATATTATCGCTTTCATAATATGGAATATGAAAGAAAATAATATTTCTTACGAGTATTGTAATAAATAATATCATTTACCTTAGTAGAAACTGGATTTGACTGGAATATACGATATTACTCTGAAAAAATCTTGCACAAAAAGCTACACTCAAAGTATCCTTATACTCAAGAAAAATACTCACAATACTATAGAATAAGAATTTCTGATATTGAAATGGTGTGTTTTAGGAAGGAGGGTTACCCCTCTATTTATAGCAAAATTTGGAGGAAGGAAACAAATGCATTCTGCCTAACCATTCCTGCCAAACCTCTCCTGCCTAACTTTCATTTTTTTCCTTATAGGTGAGGGTCCACCTTTTGAAAACAAACTTTGCAGAAGAAATAACCATCTTGGAAAAAAAGAAAAGACAAGGCTATTATATTACTTTTGAAAACAAAGCATTCGTTTACAATTTGCCAACCTCTACTCCTTTTATCACATGTTTATATATATATATATATATATTATAATAACATTATTATTTAAACAATTATAATATATGAATACTTTATCGGAGAAAATAAATTTTTAATTTTCAACAAACGTCACATGCCAAAAAAAATTCTTCCCCTTTATATCAAAATTGGACAAATATTTTCTTATCATGTATATCAACAATTAATTATTTATAAATAATATTACAGAACTACAATATTGACAACCAGGTCATTTCCAGAAAAGTGGGGGCCTTCCGATAAGGATTTCTCCTTACTGGCGCGTAATTAAATAACCCCTCCTAGACAGAACTTTCTTAGACATTACCAATAATGCTATCTAATAATATTATTCAAATAATATAAATTATTGATTTGATAATTTGAAATACTGTGCAATGACAATTATTGAATCAATAATATAAAGTAACAACGTAGCAATTATTGAATCAATAAAATATTATGCAATTATCAATGTAGCAATTATTGAATCAATAATATAAAATATTGAACAGTAATTACTGTAACAATTATTGAGTAGTGACTTTTTATGTAAGAATCAATAATTAGAATTACTGTGCAATACCGTGTGCTACTGTGCAACACCGCGTATTACTGTATTTTAATCACCGAGTATTTCAACAGTTTTAACGGTAACAACCACGCCGTTATTTTTAGAAAACTCTTTTTGTCGTTTTCTTCATCCGACTGTTATTCTGTTGTGGGGCCCACAAATGGCTGCGCCGTCGTACGAATATTCCCCGACAATAAGAATATTCCACGACCAAATCAATATTTCCCGACACAATGAATATTTTATAACCACTTGCTTACGTTGCAAAATTTGCATATATCACCCCATAACTTATCGCATTCATCAAATCAACACCTTACCATTTCAAAATAATATATAAAGAAAATTAAATCTTTATTCATAAAAGTTAGGGTCTTACAAAAGATGTTTCTAATATGCATTATTTGGAGTTGTGCATTTTCTAATCGAAATACATATAATTAAATAAAATAAGACTTGACAGTAATTTCATGTCTTATATTTAATTGGGACATTGTATGGTGGAAGGATTGAATTGTACGATAACTATTTACTCACAGGTTCTTTTATGAGTAATGTTAAAATCTATATTATCTAGAAAGTCGTTGATCGCTAGGGAGGCTTATCCCTATTATAGAATAAATATTATTTATTTAAATAGATTATTAGTTTAATTTATTTATTTAAATAAGATTAGAAGTGTTCTAATTGATTTATTCACTATCGATTTAATATGGAGAATCTAAAAGGTCACATCATAAAAAGAAGAATAATTATTTAAGAAGGTAATGGCATAATCGTAATAATACATTAAGTGTAATTAATTTAATCTATGGTGTTATAATAAATTAAATAGCTTAATGTTTATTATTTAATATTTTGGAAATATTAAATATAAATTAATAAGAGGAGTCTTATTAATATTATTATAATTATTATTATTTTAATTTCTAAAGGAGTTAAAAAATTAATTTAATATTAGTACTCTCATTTATTCCTAATAAGATTAGGAGGCAAATTAATTAAAGGAGTTTAATTAATTAATCCCAATATGTTGGGAAGCCTAATTAATTAAAGGAGTTTAATTAATTAAATGAAACCCTATGTCTAATAGGATTAGAAGGATTGACCAATATCTATATAAGAACAGTCTTATATTAGATATTAGTTGATGAAATTTCAATTGTATTTTCTATAAAGGATAGAAAACTAGGGTTTAGCCAACCATCCTCCTTAAATAATTTCTATTCCTTGGTGGATCACCTCTAGAGGCCAAACACTTGGGTGGCTAACGTTGATCAAAGGAAGGAATTTAACCCTGAAATTCAAGAAAATCACGAAGAACAAAGAGTTGAACTCGTACCTGTGAAAGCTTCGTTCTACAAGGGTATGATTCCATAACTTTTTATTTATCGTTTTAAATTAATAATTTGCATAAATGATGATCTGGGTAATGGTTTTGTAGAAATTCGTAAAACTCTGTTATACCATGCTTCCGCTAATTTTTGCAATTTAATTGCGTCATGATTTCGTACAAACCCAACAGTGACGTCAAAGCCAAACCTTTATGCAATTATTAATTATTTTGATTTCATATATATGTATGGGTATGTATTTAAAATAATTTATTGGGCATAATTAATTGTACAAATTTATTATTTTTTATGAAAGAAAAAAAAAACTGAAACCGAAACAATTTTTTTTTCCTCTTTTCCACGGTGATTTCGTGAAAGAAAAAGGAATCTCATTACTGATGTTCTTTTCTTCCTGTGTCTTAATCAAGGCATCCCGTTAGTCGGTTAGTGTTTTTTATATATATTATATATATAGAACTTGAACCTGCACACTTTCTAGCTTCGTTCTTTGTAAACATTTTTCAATTACTAGATTAATAATATATGTAACGCCCCCAAAATAGGTCCAAACCACCCAACCTATTCTGGGTCGCCACGAAATACACTCAACAAAAATTTTAAATACAAATCTTCAAATTCTAACTTTTAAACTGTCGTACAAAATACGACACAATTAAACTGTGAGTTTCAATACAAATACAGTGTCCATACTCCAAATCAATAATACGTTACAGAAAGGTACAGTCAATAACTGTTTTATGAATTAAAATCTTTGGAAAATACTCAAGGAAACCTTCGTACATGGGAGGCCATGCATCCATGTTATAATAGATATCGTAGGACTCGAGAATTATCCTTGGTTGACCCAATAGACCCCAAAGAAAAACGAGAAGATTACTATCTTGTTCATTCCAATGGTGGGTCTTCTCTTGCCATATAATTATCTCTGTTGTCACAAACTGAGAATTATATTCTAACCGTACTCCAAGATTATATAGGTAGTGTTCATGGATATAATCAGCCAGTGGATGTGCACAACCCTGTCTTATAATAACACGACGTTGTATGTCATTAGACATCTTGTATAATAGTGACAAAACACCCTTCCAAAGTTGGGTTCACCACACCTAAGTCAGGTCACCAAAATCAACGGTTAAATGACGTATAAAATACGACATACTTATCTAAAATTTTCAACAAAATTATTTTCATACTGTTTGGTGAAAAACTTCAACAGTTATAGACCCTCGTTCTATTCTCCTGTTATTCCCGCTCGAGTCTGTTATACTCTTATTACCTGAAAGGAATTGTGAAGCAAAAGGGTGAGCACAAATAGCCCAGTAAAGAATATTATGACTAAAGATAATTAAATTATCAATAGTCTTCATCAGTGATAAATCAGAGATTTATAACATATGGTAGATGATAAAACTTTTCAACCATAGTTGCAGTGGAACGAGCAATCCATTAGAAGAGTCAAATAGACTATAATGTCTATTATATTCTCCATGTTAAAAGTCCACCAATAATATTTCATCCCTGTAACATCAATCAACAATTCCTGTCCACAATCATGTAAGTTCATGATCATAATTATCTTGATGAATTCCTCTTCGCACTCAGGACGAAGATAATTCACATCACCTGTCTTTACCTGAAACACCAAAGATCATGGTTATACCAAATCACAGTTCCTGTTCATAATCATGCTAATCAATTCATCTTTGCATTACAAGCCAAAGATATTCAACAATTAATCATTCATCTTTTCACTACAGGCCAAAGATATTCACAAGTCACCCGCTCATCTTTGCACTACAGGCCAAAGATATTCATCAATAGTTCATCTTTGCACTACGACCAAAGATATTCAACAACAGGCCATCTTTGCACTACATGCCAAAGATATTCATATCTCAAAAAAATATCGAATCATTTCAGAATTTATATAACAATAATTATAACCATGTTGATCAATTCACCTTTGCCCTTAAGCTAAAGATATTCAATTGTAAATTCAATGGTCATGAACATACCAGTCAACAATCCATCTTTGCACTACTGGCCAAAGAGAACCCATAGTCATGATCATACCACTAATCTACTCATCTTTACACTCAAGTCAAAGAGAAATTTCATCACCAGGATTATAAAAATATTATATATGAGAATACGATCCAATTGTCAACATGATAACCAATTGTGGAGTAAAATTCAAGAATAAAGTTCAAAATATGAATCCGATCAAAGATAGGAACCTTAAAAGCAAACTTGGACAAATAGAAGAAAATTTAATTTTCCCGTGAATAGTGCCGTATACGTGAATAGTGCCGTATACGTGAATAGTACCGTATACGTGAATAGTGTCGTATACGTGAATAGTAACCCCGACATGAAAATGTACAAATTTCATCAGAAAAATCATACTTCGTGAATAGTACTCGTGAATAGTACCGTATTCGTAAATAGTGCCGTATACGTGAATAGTGTCGTATACGTGAATAGTAACCCCAACAGAAAAGGTAAAAATTTCATAATAAAATTCATACCAATATTTCGATGAAATGATATTGAAAGCAATAACATCATTTACGAAAAAAATAACATCCCTTACCATCCCTTACCTCAAAAGAACAGTACCTCTGACTGGAATATCGGATATAATATCGAAGGAAACTTGCACTGAATAGTAACTCTCAAAGTATTGAAATACTCACAAAAATACGCTCGATATTATAGAGAGAGAAAATTTCGAATTCTGGTGTGATTTTCAATTCTAACCTAAGCACCCTATTTATAGGAAAAGCTTAGGATGCCAAAGGAGACTAAAGTAATAAAATAATATTATATTTTTTTTTAAATCTCGCCGCCTGGCTGCTAGACAATTCAACATTCAACAAAAAGTGGGGCCCACCATTTATTTAAAAAATATTTATTTTCTGAAACTTCAATAATTCATAATAAATAGCCCCTTTGTCAGAAAAATACAAACTCGATGTCCTTTTATAGGAAATTTAATTCTCTACAACTTTACAGAAGAAATTTTTTCCAAATTCCCAACATAAATTATCCGAAATCCACCAACAGATGATTTTTCACACCAAAATACTGATAAAAACACATCAGCACTAATTCCTTCTTTAATATCCACAAAATAAATATTTTCTTATCATATAAATCAATAATTAATTATTCACAAATAATATTATAGAACTACAATATTAACAACCAGGTCGTTCCCAGGACAGAGGGGGCCTTCCGATAAGGACTTCTCCTTACTAGCGCGCAATTAAATAACCCCTCCTAGACAGAACTTCCTTAGACATTGTCAATAATGCTATCTAATAATATTATTCAAATAATATGAATTATTGAGTTGATAACGTGAAATACTGTGCAACAACAATTATTGAATCAATACTACAAAATATCAACTGTAGCCATTATTGAATCAATCATAAAAAATAGCAACGTGGCAATTATTGAGTCAATAAAATATCAATGCAGCAATTATTGAGTCAATAATATAAAATATCAACGTAGCAATTATTGAGTCAATAATATAAAATATCGAACAGTAAATACTGTAACAATAATTGAGTAAGTGCCTTCTCACGTAAGACTCAATAATTCAAAATACTGTGCAATACCGTGTGCTACTGTGCAACACCGCGTATCACTGTATTTTAACCACCGGGTATTTCAACAGTACTAACGGTAACAACTCCGCCGTTATTTTGTAAAAAGGTTATTTCTGTCGCTTTCTATATCCGACAGTTATTCCGTTGTGGGGTCCACAAATAGCTGCGCCGTCGTACGAATATTCCCCGACAACAAGAATATTCCACGACCAAACGAATATTCCCCGACAACAAGAATATTTTATAACCACTTGCTTATTTTGAAAAAAATTTACATATATCACCCTTAACTTTAAACTTTTATCAATTTAACCATTTACTAAATAGAAAAATTGAATACTTTTTTTTTCATAAAATTCGGGGTCTTACAATCTCCCCTCCTTATGAAATTTCGTCCCCGAAATTTACGTACCTGGTATTTCAAAAAGTTGAGAATACCTTGCTTCCATTTCAGATTCCATCTTCCTTGTCATCATGATTTCTCCATTGCTCATTCTAGAATACTGCTTCAAAACAAGGTTAATTGACATATAACAATTGTCAATTTATTAAGTAAGAAAAGTCAGCTTAGGTAAGTCACACATTAGCGAAGTATATTATTCGTCCCTCCCCTCCTAGCTCTAGACTCCAATCTCCGCCAGCGACCATATCCCTAAGCTCTGATACCAAAATGTAACGCCCCCAAAATAGGTCCAAACCACCCAACCTATTCTGGGTCGCCACGAAATACACTCAACAAAAATTTTAAATACAAATCTTCAAATTCTAACTTTTAAACTGTCGTACAAAATACGACACAATTAAACTGTGAGTTTCAATACAAATACAGTGTCCATACTCCAAATCAATAATACGTTATAGAAAGGTACAGTCAATAACTGTTTTAGGAATTAAAATCTTTGGAAAAAACTCAAGGAAACCTTCGTACATGGGAGGCCATGCATCCATGTTATAATAGATATCGTAGGACTCGAGAATTATCCTTGGTTGACCCAATAGACCCCAAAGAAAAACGAGAAGATTACTATCTTGTTCATTCCAATGGTGGGTCTTCTCTTGCCATATAATTATCTCTGTTGTCACAAACTGAGAATTATATTCTAACCGTACTCCAAGATTATATAGGTAGTGTTCATGGATATAATCAGCCAGTGGATGTGCACAACCCTGTCTTGTAATAGCACGACGTTGTATGTCATTAGACATCTTGTATAATAGTGACAAAACACCCTTCCAAAGTTGGGTTCACCACACCTAAGTCAGGTCACCAAAATCAACGGTTAAATGACGTATAAAATACGACATACTTATCTAAAATTTTCAACAAAATTATTTTCATACTGTTTGGTGAAAAACTTCAACAGTTATAGACCATATACTCACTTAAAAGTCTACATAGGTGAACTTGGAACTTACGCCAAGGATGAAAACCTCAAGATGCAACTGTTTCAGAAAAACCTTATCGGTGAAGCCCGAACATGGTACACACGGATAGATAATTCCAAAGTCAGAGGTTGGGAAGATTTGGCCCATGCTTTCCTCAACCAAAACAGTTTCCAATCCTAGATGGCACCTGATCGCTATCAGGTTACCAAAGTTAAAAAATTGAGCAATGAATCATTTAGAGAATATGCACAGTAGTGGAGACGAATGGCGGCCCAAGTTAACCCACTAATGGATGAGAGTGAGATGGTGACAACTTTTATTGATATACAAGAAGCCCCTTTCTATGAGAGAGTTCTCGCCGGGTTAGGAAAATCAGTCTCCGAAATGATCAAACACGGGGAAATGGCAGAAATGGGTTTGAAGTCTAGAAAAATGAAGGATCTCACTGCCTAGGAAGCCGTAGCCGAGCACATACAATCGGGAAATTATATGAGCGCTCCCAAAAGAGTATCGAAGAGGAAGGAAGAAGATGTCTCTTTAATATTGCAAGGACAAGCTGCTAATAAGAGCCCTAATTCGCCTATCTTGAGGCAGAACTCTCATCCAGTTCAAAATTCTATAGCAGTGAAAGTTGGGGAAAACAAGCGAAGAAGAATATTCACTCCTTTAGGGGACTCCTTGGAGAATATATTAGCACTGCTGATCACCCAGAAGAAGATTGTTGAGCTAGCTCCACCTTCCGATCCTAACGGAAGGCAATTCTATTCCAACAAGAAATGTGCATACCATTCCAACTCACCGGGGCATGATACTCAGGAATGTTGGACTTTAAAACACAAAATTCAAAACTTGATTGACAGCGGGGAGATTATAGTCAAAGCGCTAGAGCAGCCGAATGTCAACAACAACCATTTGCCTCAGCATACTGAGGAAGGAATCAATATGATCAGTGCCAAAAGCAGAGAAAACTGTAAATACCTGAGGAAGATGGGAGAGGCACCCTTTGTACATGACCCTACAATATGGGGATACCCTGAAGATATGTATGGGGTAGAACAAGACTTGGCTTCAATTAAGGCGCGAGTTGATCAGTTGGCAGAATTGGTTGTATACCAACACTAGTTGACCAGACAGTTAATAGACCAAGTCTTACCAAGGCCAACTGACCCCATGTCTGTCCAAGATGTTTTAACCTCAAGAAGGGATCGGATTCGCTGCCAAGAGCAGAAAAAATGGACAAAAAAGATGGCCCGAGAAGCTAGACTGCAGAGCCGACGAAAATTTGCCACCAAACGGAAAATTTCCCCCTTGAGACAATCCAGGGAGGAAATTCTCAGCACCTTGATCGAGGAAGGGAAGATCACAGAATTTTTGCCACCCCCAGATCTGCGATCGAAGTGTTTCGATCCTTCCAGATACTGCCTTTACCATTCAAATGCTCATGGACATGCCACAAAGGAATTTTGGGGCCTGCGACCTTTAATTCAGAACCTGATCGAATCAGAAGAGCTGGAATTAATGAATAAAGCTGAGATTTTCTATGTGGAAGAGATAATCTACCCTCGAGGACCAAGGAATTTAGAGGGTATGGTAGCGGTTATCCTTTGCATGGAAGGAACATCTGGCGGAACTATAACCATCAAAGGATTATCTGAGCAGAGAAACAAAACCACTCTTGAGATACCGGCGTCGAAACCTCTGATGTTGGCTCCTTGGCCGCAACTCCCAATTCTTAGCCTGAAAAAGGTACCGTGGAATTATGGAGAAGGCATAAAATTGGCACCCGACTATACCGTTATCGTACCTAGGGAGAATCCATTTTACCTCCCAGGGCATTTGGCGAAACCGGCAACCAAGGTATTGGGGAAGTATCGACTGGAAAGATCGCAGATTTCCTCCATAAGATGGGGCACGGCAAAGCAAGGACGGTGAAGCAGTTGGAAGCGGAACCACATCAAATATCCATCCTGGAATTGGTATTAGATTCTGATGACCATCGTCAAATTCTAATCCAAGTATTGGAGGAGGCACACCTACCCAAAACCATTGATACTGAGAAAATTCAACACCTAATCAGCCTTGTATTGGATAGTAATGTGATATCATTCACCGATGATGATATACCAGCTGAAGGAACTGGGCATCATCGACCATTGCATATTGCTGTCGTATCATCTAGATACGTGGTAGGAGGCGTACTAATTGATGGCGGATCATCCTTAAACATTTGTCTGCGGGATACCTTGGATAAATGAAGATCAGCCCAAACCGGATTCGGGAAAGCCATGTAGTGGTATGAGAATTCGACGGATCAAGAAGGGATACCGTGGGGGAGATTGAACTTCCTGTAGAGATTGGCCCTTTCACCTTCAATATACCTTTCCAAATCCTGAAGATCACTACTGGGTATAATCTGTTGCTGGGGCGACTATGGATCCATATGGCTGGAGCGATTCCTTCAACTCTTCATCAACAATTGAAATACATCATCAATGGTAATTTGGTCACTCTCAGTGCAGAACCTGATTATCCTGTTCATGATCTGGAAGATATGCCCCTGATCGGCGTGAATGAGGGTATTGAGCCTCCCAGTTTTCAAGCCTTTGAAATAAGCAATCCGCGATACAACTCTATGGGGGCGCCAGTCTCAATTCCCCGGATATCCCCGAAAGTGATGGCAGTTAGCCAAGAGTTGCTTTCTAGAGGACATCGACTAGGCCAAGGGTTGGGGAGAAATGGCCAAAGAATAAGGAACCCAATCCACGTACCCACGCAATTGGGAAAGGTGGGATTAGGATATTCTGGTGAATCCAAACATCATAATCCTCACAAGCACAAGCCAGTTAATCATCTGATTCACCTTAAGCCAAACTTCAATGAAGCCGAATTTAAGGAGTCGTTAAAGAAGATCCCCGTCATTATCTCAAACCTTCTAATCCCTAAAGTCAATCAGAACAGACATCAGCAAGTTGGGGATGAAAAGCCTCACAAGGATGTGGCCCGGAGGGCCAAAGACAAGAAGTTTCTGGAGGAAATTTAGTTACAATTTATGAATAGTTTTTGCCTTTCTGAAGAGGACCTGGAAAAGTCCAACGGGGAAGATCTATTAAGTGATCAACCTATCATTCCGGTCCTTAACTGGGGAAATATAAGCATCCCGAACGAGGATCCAGGGACCAGTTCCAAACCAGTTCTGGCCATCCTGGAAGACGCCGACAACTCCAGCAGCACGTCTATCGCAGCGACTCCTCACGATCTTATGACCAGTAATTGGACGGTCACCCCTCAGATTGTCCGAAAAGGGTAAAAACCAGGAAGTTACCGCTGACAGGGAGCTCTACCTTTATCTATATTTATGTCTGTTTTATTTCATCTGTAACTTGTTATTGCTTGTTGTCATATTAACTGATGAATCTTTTTGTAATTGACAACCCCTTGTATATATTTAGCAATCAAGTTTTTGTCTCAGGTTTTAAAATTTGCGTATTTCTAGCCACGTCCATGACTTGCCAAATTTGAGTAATGATTACGATTTTATTATAGAATTAGACTTTGACTTGATGGGAATCAAGCAAAAGGAAGGGGATGATGATGAGGTTCTCGAGGAAATCAAAGCATGGTTCGAAGATAAACCTAAACCCAAACTTGATGAAACCACCACCATAAATACCGGAACCCCTGAAAATCCTAAAGAGATACAGATCGGAACTAACCTTCCCTCTAACCAAGAAAAAGAACTAATCCAACTCTTAACCAAATTTAAGGATGTTTTTGCCTGGTCTCATGAAGACATGATAGGTCTATCCACCGATATAGTTGTCCATCGACTACCAATTAAAGAAAGGTTCAAACCAGTCAAGCAAAAACTTTAGACGGTTAAAACCAAAATGGAGCCTGAAGGTCAAAGAAGATTTTATCAAACAGTTCAAAGCGGGAATCATTATTGTGTCAATATATCCTGAATGGTTTTCCAACATAGTCTAAATGCCAAAATCTGGGGGAAAGGTGCGAGTATGTGTAGATTATCGAGATCTGAACAAGGCCAGCCTTAAAGATAACTTCCCAGTGCCGTTCATCCACGTATTAATTGGCAACACTGCATAGTTCGAGATGTATTCTTTCGCTGATTTGCTTTACCGGATATCACCAGATTATGGTTGCTGAAGAAGACAGGGAAAAGACCTCCTTTATTACCCCTTGGGGAACCTTCCGTTATAGAAGACTAGCTTTTGGCCTTACCAATGCTGGTGCTACTTATCAAAGGGCCATGATGACCTTATTTCACGACATGATGCATAAAGAAATCGAAGTGAATGTGGATGATATCATCGTGAAGTCTAGAAAGGCCGATGACCATTGCACACATCTTCAGAATTTGTTTGAACGACTCCGCAAATTCAATTTGAAGTTAAATCCAGTGAAATGTGCTTTTGGTGTGAAATCCGGTAAATTGCTGGGATTTCTCGTGAGCAACCGGGGCATTGAATTGAATCCTGCCAAAATCAAAGCCATCACAAAAATGCCCGAACCAAAGACAAATAAGGAAATCTGAGGTTTCCTAGGAAGAATAAACTTCATCAGCCGATTCATATCGCAGTTGACAGCAACCTGTGAACCCATTTTCAAATTATTAAGAAAAAACTCTTTGAGAAAATGGAATGAAGACTGCCGAAAAGATTTTCGTACCATCCAGAATAGGTTAATTGAAGCGCCTATCTTGGTACTCCCAAGTGATGGAATTTCATTGTTCATGTATATCTCAGTCAACTTCAATGCTATGGGGTGTTTACTGGGACAAATGGATGACATGGGGAAAGAAAGAGAGATTTATTATCTAAGTAAACGCTTCAGCAGCAGAGAATAGAAATATACCCTAATAGAAAAAACCTGCTGTGCATTAGCTTGGGCAGCCATAAGGTTACAACATTACCTACACGACCATACCACTTATCTCATCTCTAAGATGGATCCTTTGAAATACATCTTCAGCAAGCCGATTTTGAACTGCCGTTTATCTAAGTGGCAGTTGATCCTTCAACAGTTCGACATCATCTATGTGACCCAAAAGTCCATTAAAGGGCAGGGGATTGCAGATCACCTGTCGGCCGCACCAGCAGGAGGTTTTGAACCTCTGGAAATGTATTTCTCGGAGGAGGAAGTGATGACTATTCAACTGATCGATAAGAAGGATCAAGGTCAATTTTGGAAAATGTATTTTGACGGCGCATCAAATACTGAAGGCACAGGAGCTGGAGCAGTTCTGGTATCTGTTACGGGAGATCAATACCCCGTGGCAACCAAGTTGCATTTCAACAACTCCAATAATACCGCAGAATATAAAGGATGCATTGTGGGGTTAAAGCTGGCTCAGTCCATGGGAGTAAAACATTTAGCGGTGTTTGGATATTTGGAGCTAGTCATCAGACAGTCTAGCGGGGCATACACCACCAAGGAATTGCATCTATTACCTTACCATCAGCATATTCTCAGATTGGCAGGGGAATTTGAAGACATTGCCTTCATGCATATCCCCCGGAACCAAAATGATTTTGTCGATACATTGGCCACATTAGCTTCATAGGTGAACCTGTCAGCAAGAAAGGATATGCCTGTCATCACTTTCACTGTACAGAATACACCGTCATATGGAAATAGTGTAGGGGAATTATCGGATGAGATATCACCTACTGGACCACCTTGGTACCACCACATTAAAGAATATTTGCGAGACCAATTAACCCCAAAAGGAATGAGTCAAGCCGCGAAGAAGCGAATACAAAAAATGGCCATGAATTTTTACCTAAGTGGAGATGCTCTCTATAAGAGAGACCCAGGTGTAGGCCTTTTGAGATGTCTCGATAGAGATCAAGCCCAGCGACTTTGGAATGAAGTATATGGTGGGGTATGCGGAGCACATTTGAGTGGACCCCTGCTTGCCAAGAAAATTCTGAGGACAAGACATTACTGGATATCCATCAAAGCTAATTGCGATGGTCATGTCAAGCGTTGTTATCAATGACAGATCCATGCCAACATTATTCATACGCCTCCGAATCAAATGCATTGCATGACATCACCATGGCCTTTTTCTATGTGAGGAATGGACGTGATAGGACCAGTTGAGCCTAAAGCCACTAACGGTCATCAATTCATCTTCACTATAATTGACTACTTTACCAAGTGGGTGGAAGCAGCCTCCTTCCCCAAGGTCACCAAGGAGGTCATCGTTGGTTTCATTAGAAACAACGTCATCTGTCGGTATGGACAACCTGAGGTTATCATATAAAACAACGTGAAGAATCTGAATAACTAGATGACGAGGGAACTGTGCAGTAAGTTCAATATCAAACACCTCAATTCGGTTATTTATCGTCCAAAAATGAACGGCACAGTGGAAGCTGCTAATAAGAATGTCAAGATGATAATGATGAAGATGTCGGTAAATCACCTGGGATGGCCTGATCTGTTGTCGTTAACCCTACTCGCATACCGATCGTCGGCTCGAACCTCGACTGGGGCAACACCTTACTCATTGGTATATGGTATGGAGGCTGTACTTCCTGTCGAAGTGGAGATGGAATCACTGAGAGTGATACTAGATTCCCAGATAGAGGAAAGCCAATGGATACAAGATCGATATGATCAGTTATCCTTGATATATGAAAGGAGAGCTGCTGCTATCTTCCACGGTCAACTCTATCAGCAGCGAATGTCACGATCTTATAACAAGAAGGTGAGACCTCGAGAATTTAAAGAGCATGATTTGGTGCTGAAGAAGATTATTCCATACCAGGATGCAGCTAAAGAAAAATTTGCCCCAAATTGGGAAGGACCCTTTATTGTAAAAGAAATCCTATCGGGCGGAGCTTTAAAATTGGAAGAGATGGACGATGAGGAATTCCCGCAATTGATCAATTCCGATTCAGTGAAACGGTATTATGTATGAGACTCCTTTCACTTTCAAACTGGAATACTTTGTCTTGATAAAAAAAAGAAAAAATAAGAAAAGAAAAAAAGAAAAAGAAAAAGAAAAAAAAAAGAGAAGAAAAAATATCAAGTCTAGTTTTCAGGTCTGAGCCTGAACTACGAAAGACCTGATCTCCCATCTGTGGGAGTACGTAGGTAGCCATTTATGGTGTGGTCTAACCCTTGAAAAAAAATCAAAACCTTATCAAATCAAACCAAAAACATCAAAATCCCATCAAACCAAACTCAAACCCGAATAAACCCTTTTTAACCTTTCAAGTCTGAGCCTGAACTATGAAAGACCTGATCTTCTATCTGTGGGAGTACGTAGGCAGCCATTTATGGTGCGGTCTAACCTTCAAAAAATCCAAACACTTTCACCTTATTCAAAATCCTAGCCTGTATAAAAATCAAAATCTTATCCATAAAGCCCGCCCAATCGACGGCTCATGCGGAGAAGACCTAGAGACATCTCAGCATCACCCCGCCAGATTTGATGTTATATGACTAGACATGTTCTATGTCAACATAATAAATCATGAAGCGAGAATGGTAACAATGTACATGGCTAGACATGCTCAAACAAGAGAAATGAACTGAACTTGTTTCTTTTTATATATACAACTGTTCAGAATACAAAAGTTGATTATAAACTATAACAAGCGATAATGACAAAGTCCATAGAGGGAAATCAAATAGAGCTATAAATTGGCTGTAAGACGAGCCAACATAGCCAAATATCTAACGGTCTCTACAGTCGGAGGAGCATCTCTGAGCTCATGCTCCAGTATCTCAACTGGTCTTAGCATCTCTGTTGCCATATGATAAACCTCCTCCTGACTCTGCACTACACCGTATACGTGACTAATTAGTTCGTCTGAAAAAGTCTGGGCTGCAACTCTGTCGGCGAGGACCTGGTCTTTGGAAGCAAGGGCTGCGTCTCTCTCAACAATAGTAGGATCCCGACCAGCTACGGTGGTATACATAAGAGCTCGAGCCTGATCCCTCTCAAAGGTCACCAGGTGAAGCTGTCTGTCCATTGCCTCCATGGAAACTGAGGCCAAACACGGGACAGTGCTACTTAGAGAAGCTGTCAACTCTGCAAATAAAGCATCCTCAGTCAGAGATATAGGATCCTCCATGGGCTCCTCAGCGTCTGTGGACCCACCATCATCCCCGGATAAAGACCCTGTCTTAATCTGGTCTACTGCGTCTGGTGCCAAATCCGACTCCTGCTAAGCTGAATACTCTGCAGATCGACCTAGATGGCAATCTCGGAACTCGGCTGTCTGTCGATGCGACCAGAATCCGTAAACCCGAGCTAGATCAGCCTTAGTAACAGAGCAGACGGGGAAGCGATAATCCTCAATCCCCTCATTTGCATGGACCTCCTGTTACTGATCAAACTGACCCATCACCGCCATGATAGTAGTGAGCATATAAGCCAATCATGTATGATGATAAAGCACATACTTTGTAAACAATCTTATTTATTTATTAATAAAATATTTATTTATTAAAGGCATTTAATTATCTACATGGTGCTGTTTTTATAATATGTAAATAACCCATAGTTTTAAGCAATGCTTTTAGAATCATGATGTTGATCATGCTAATGAGATTTAAATTCTTAGAAAGCTTAAAAACTAAAATAGTTCCTAATCATGGGATTACTAAAAAAGGGATTAGTAAATCCGGATAGATTAGTACATATGTTGCTTGCTCATTGGATGAGCATGATTGATCTCATAATCATTTGTGTGGAGACACTAAAGCAAGTATGTAGGTGCTTATTGGAGAATAAGTTCACTAAACGTGACTCGCTATGGAATACCTACTGGAGTTTTACTTGCCTGTCAATAGGAATTCCTAATGTGATAGTAGTACAAGTGATCCTTGGACTTGAGATCATCATAGTATCTTGTATGTAACAAATTATACGTTGACTTATTCCTTAAGGCCTTTTAAGGCATATATAGGGTATGCTTGGGTATAATGAGTTGCATATGGAGATAATGTATGATCAATAAAGAATCTACCACCTCTAGTAAAAGAGGAGATATATCCTATGTGATTCGTTAAATGACAACCCATGAATCCTTGGCCAAGGTAGAATGAAATTAGAAAGAGGTTTCTAATTTGTATTATTTGGAGTTGTGCGTTTTCTAATCGAAATACATATGATTAAATAAATTAAGACTTGACAGTAAATCCATGTCTTATATTTAATTGGGACATTGTATGGTGGAAGGATTGAATTATATAGTAACTATTAACTATTAATGTTGAAATCTATATTATCTGGAAAGTCTTTGATCGCTAGGGAGGCTTATCCCTATTGTAGAATAAATGTTATCCATTTAAATAGATTATTAGTTTAATTTATTTATTTAAATAAGATAAGAATTATTCTAATTAATTTATTCACAACCGGTTTAATATGGAGAACCTAAAGGGTCACACTATAAAAAGAAGAATAATTATTTAAGAAGGTAATGACATAATCGTAATAATGCATTAAGTATAATTAATTTAATCTATGGTGATAGAATAAATTAAATAGCTTAATGTTTAATATTTAATATTTGGGAAATATTAAATATAAATTAATAAGAGATGTCTTATTAATATTATTACAATTATTATTATTTTAATTTCTAAAAGAGTTTAGTAATTAATTTAATATTAGTACTCTCATTTATTCCTAATAAGATTAGGAGACAAATTAATTAAATGAATTTAATTAATTATTCCCAATGTGGTGGGAAGCCTAAATTAATTAAAGGAGTTTAATTAATTAAATAAAATCCCATGTCTAATAGGATTAGAAGGGTTGACCAATATTTATATAAGAGGAGTCTTATAATAGATATCAGTTGATGAAATTCTAATTGTTGGAGAGTACTCCTTTTCTATAGAGGATAGAAAACTAGGTTTAGCCAATCACCATTCTTCTTAATAATTCCTCTTCCTTGGTGGATCACCTCTAGAGGCCAAACACTTGGGTGGCTAATGTTGATCAAAGGAAGGAATCTAACCCGAAAATTAAAGGAGATCACGAAGAACAAGGAGTTGAACTCGTACCTGTGGAAGTTTCGTTCTACAAGGGTATGATTCCATAACTTCTTATTTATCGTTTTAAATTAATAATTTGCATAAAGGATGAGCCGGGTAATGGTTTTGTAGAAATTTTTTAAACTCTGATATACCATGCTTCCGCTAATTTTGCAATTTGATTGCGTCACAATTTCGTACAAACCCAACAGTGGCATCAGAGCCAAACCTTTATGCAATTATTAATTGTTTTGATTTCATATACATATGGGTATGTATTTAGAATAATTTATTGGGCATAATTTTATTGTATAAAATTATTTTGTTATGAAAAGAAAAAAAAACTGTTCTCGAAATATTTTTTTGTCGCTGTGACTTCCTTTTTTTAAGAGACTCACGATTTACTTATTTCTAAAAAAGGGTGAATTGATTTGTTTCAAAAATGGACCCACGAATAGAAGAAAAGTAACCTGCATCATTTACTTTTCAAAAAAAAGCTTAATCAGGATTCAAGGACTACTATTATATATATATACATTATATATTCTAGTACGGTAGTATTATATATATAATATATATATATATATATGATATATATATATATTTATTTATATATTATATTCTAAATAATTTTATAATTAAAATAAAGTGTTTATTTTAATCTTGAAATTAGATTTCATATAATTTAAAATTGCCCATTAGATGATACTCATATATATATGGAATGTTGTTAATTTATGAGATGGATATTTATTTATTGATACATATAGTGACATGTATAAAAATAAATGGGGTTGATTATGGATTATTGACCAATGTGATTGGATTTTATTTTAGTTGAATGCTTGAATGAATGTGTTTTATTAAATGGGGTCTGCGTACCTTGTCTTTTCTGATTTTTTTCTCGATGTAAATTCTATCTCTCTCCTATGTACTTCCCCTTGACTGCTGATCAAGGTTTCTATTTAAATTAAATAGTTTAATGTAATAGAAATAGTTAGAATTATCTTGAAGAAATTGGAGACCAAGGAGTAAGGAGCGCGTGGAGACCCGTTTGTATGGAGCCCAAGTTTAAATGTAATAGTTACATTTAAATTTTATTTCTTGCACCCTTAGGTTTGACCTTTTGGTTCACTTGGTGGCTCGAGTGAACCAAACTAGAATAAAAGTCCATAATCAATCCAGGTATAATATAGTATTCTATATGTGCATGCTAAAAATTATATATATTATATTTTATGCAAACATGCTTCGCATGTTTAATAAAATGACGCGTATTTTATATATATATGTGCATGCGCGCTAAACAAGATGAGACAAATAACAACAAACCCCTCAAAGAAATAATATTAAGTCCGAAGCGTTCAAAGATATTTGAAATATCGAACGTCGCCTTCTAGCATGATAAATTAATAGAGTATTAAATATTTAATATGAGCTTGTTGTGCTATCCATAAGGCGAGTATTGAGTATTTAAGATGTTAATTAATCACATTTGATGCTTATCAAGAAAATTGAACGATCTAGTCTTGTTGTGCTATCCACAAGGATGAACATTTTTCTTTTTTGAATTTATGGAAGTGTTAGGCTGGACTTAAATCATTTTAGTTCGGATGTGCACACACTTGAACATTATGATTTAAGAGGCAAAATAAAAGGAGTTACATGGTGATGTAATTGACAAGAGTTGACTACCTATTTATTTGTATATCACTTGTTGTGCTATCCACAAGGTTATATACATTTAAAATGGGATCCTTAATCTCACTAGCAAATCTTTAATTAGATGTTGCCGAACTATATAAGTGAGGGTAATATAGTTTGATGAAAATAGTGAGAGATACCAATTTAAAATAAAGACCTAAATTTATTTTGGTATGCAAAGTTAATAAAATAAATGTTTGCTAAAATGTTGTTTTCTTTCAAATGCAGAATTTTAAAAATGTCTAAATCACTAATCTCACTACGAAGCATATTTGATGCAAACAAGCTTACCGGGCCGAATTATGAGGACTGGCTAAGAAATCTGAGAATTGTTCTCACTGCTGAAAAGATTTCTTATGTCCTAAATTCAACAGTCCCTAAATCTGTTTCGAAAATAGCCTCTGAGGAAGAGATTGTCACTTTCAATAAGTGGCAAGATGATGCAACTGTGGCTCAATGCATCATGCTCGAATCCATGAAGAACGATCTTCAGCGTCAGCACGTAAACATGGATGCTCCTACTATGCTGCTTCACCTCAAGGAGTTATATGGTGAATAGAGTAGGACTGATAGATATGAGATATCTAAGGAGCTCTTTCGATCTCGGATGACCGAGGGTACTGCCGTCGAGACTCATGTCCTAAAGGTGATCAATTTGATTGAACGCCTTGGACAGCTGGGGTTCGTCATGGATGTGGAGCTGAGTCAAGACTTGGTCTTGCAGTCACTCCCTGAGACCTTCTCGCAGTTTATGGTTAATTTTCACATGAATAAGCTAGATGTCAGCTTGCCTGAGCTACTTAACATGCTGAAAACTGTAGAAGGTCACTTCCCATCCAAGAAGAACCATGTCTTGATGGTGGATTCTTCCAATAAAAGGAAGAGGCCCAAGGTATCTTCTGAAAAGAAGAAATCCAAGAAGGCTAAGGGAAAGGGGAAAGAAAAGGAACAAAAGAAACCTGAACCAGCTAAAGGAATGTGCTTTCATTGCAATGAGCCGGGACATTGGAAGAGGAACTGCAAGAAGTTTCTAGCAGAGAAGAAGCTTTGACTTCTAATCAAGGTTTGTTTATGATTGAAATTAATTTTTTTGAAAGTCATAATTCTACTTGGGTATTGGATACTGACTGTGGTTCTCACATATGTAACACTGTGCAGGGACTGGTCAGAAGTAGAAAGCTGAACAATGATGAGGTGATCCTACGAGTGCAGAATGGAGCAAAGGTTGCTGCATTAGCTGTAGGAACTTATTGTTTAGCAATGACCTCGGGCAAGACCATTTATCTTACTAATTGTTATTATGTTCCGAATATTATTAAAAATATTATTTCAATTTTTGTATTGGATATGGAAGGATTTGACGTTATTATAAAGAACAATGATTGTTCTATTTATAAAGACGATGTTTTATATGGTATTGGAAATTTGCGAAATGGACTTTATATACTTGACTTGCAAGAAAATATATTTCAAATTGAACAAACTAAGAAAAGGAAAAGAGATGATATTAATTATACCTATATGTGGCATTGTAGACTCGGTCATATCAATGAAACAAGATTATGTAAGTTGCATAAGGATAGGCTCCTAGAGCTATCTGATTATGAATCATATCCAACTTGTGAATCTTGTCTCATGGGTAAAATGACTAAATCTCCTTTTAGTGGAAAAGGAGAAAGAGTTACAGAGTTGTTGGCATTGATTCACACAGACGTTTGTGGACCTATGACAACAAGTGCACGGGGTGGGTATTCTTATTTTATTACTTTCACTGATGATCACTTAAGATTTGGATATGTGTATTTAATGAAATACAAGTCAGAATCATTTGAAAAGTTCAAAGAGTTCAGAAGTGAAGTAGAGAAACAGACGGGCAAGAGTATAAAGATACTTCGATCAGATCGAGGTGGAGAATACTTAAGTGGTGAGTTTATCAATTGTCTCAAAAAATGGTATAATCTCACAATGGACTCCTCCAGGTACACCACAGTTAAATGGAGTATCTGAAAGGAGAAATCGAACACTGTTGGACATGGTTCGATCTATGATGAGTTTTACCGACCTTCCAATTTCTTTCTGGGGATATGCCCTAGAAACGGCTGCATACCTACTTAACAAGGTACCTACCAAATCCGCCCCAAATACTCCATATGAGATGTAGAAGGGGAGGAAACCAAATCTTAATTGTCCACCTTATGTCAAAAAGTTTGAAAATGATAAGCTACAGACTAAATCTGATAAGTGTAGATTTGTGGGATACCCTAAAGAAACTTTAGGATATTATTTCTATCATCCAACTGATCAAAAGGTGTTTGTTGTGAAACATGCTGCCTTCTTGGAAAAGGAGTTTATCCATAAAGGGGTCAGTGGGAGTAAGATATATCTTAAAGAAGTTCAAGAACCACAAGTTACCACGGATCAAAGTCAGGTACCTGACCAAGTAGAAGAACCTATTGTACAGCACCCTATTCGTAAATTTGGAAGAGTACAGAAGATACCTGAGAGGTATGGATTCGTTATAGAGGATGACGATGAGGTACACATCATGAATGATGATGATCCATTGAATTACGAACAGGCTATGAGTAATAAAAACTCAGAGAAATGGTAGATGACCATAAAATCTAAAACGGATTTTGAAGCTATTCTCAAGTCCATTTGGATTTTACTTGCAATTGCAGCTTATTATTACTATATCTTGCAAAATGGACGTGGAGACGCCCTTCCTCAAATATACATTATTAGAGGGGAATGTATGTATGATACAACCAGTTGGATTTGTTTCAATAGTTGAAGCAAATCATAAATATGAGCTACAACAATCCATTTATGGATTGAAGCAAGCTTCTCGTAAATGGAACATTCGTTTTGATGAGACAATCAAAGAGTTCGATTTTATCAAAAATGACGATGAACCATGTGTGTACAAGAAGGTTAGTGGGAGCGCAATTTCATTCCTTGTATTATATGTTGATGATATATTACTGATAGGGAATGACATTCCTATGCTACAATCGATTAAAATATGGTTATCTAAACACTTCTCCATGAAGGACTTGGGAGAAGCATCCTATATTCTGGAGAAGATCACTGTGAGACAGTGATAAACATCTTAAAGTACTTAACTGAGACTAAGGATGTCATCATATCACATGATGAGTCTGAATTAAACTAGAGTGCTAAACAGACTCAAGTTTTCAGACTGCCCAAGACGATAGCAAATCCACTTTAGGGTAAGTCGTTACCTTAAAAGATGGTGTAGTGAATTGAAAAGGTTCTAAACAACAAAAGGTTGTTGGTTTAGTGACAAAGACAAAGTATATAACTGTAAGTGAAGTTGCAAGTTGATATTTCGGATGAAAAGTTCATTACAGAACTAGGAATAGTTCCTAAGTCTCATCTTGAATCCAAACATGTGTTGCAGCACTTTGATTAAAGAAATCCTTGAAAGAGGAGCATATAGACTCTCACGATAACATTGCAGATCCATTTACTAAAGCTTTAACACAACAGCAGTTTGATCGTCACTTAGAGAAGATGGGTATGAGATACCATGGCGATTGGCTTTAGTGCAAGTGGGAGATTGATAGTAATGTGCATACAAGCCAATCATGTATGATGATAAAGTACATACTTTATAAATAATCTTATTTATTTATTAATAAAATAATTATTTATTAAAGACATTTAATTATCTACATGGTGCTGTTTTTATAATATGTAAATAACCCATAGTTTTAAAACTAAAATAGTTCCTAATTATGGGATTACTATAAAGGGTATTAGTAAATCCGGATAGATTAGTACATATGTTGCTTGCTCATTGGATGAGGATGATTGATCTCATAATCATTTGTGTGGAGACACTAAAGCAAGTATGTAGGTGCTTATTGGAGAATAAGTTCACTGAACGTGACTCGCTATGGAATACTTAATGGAGTTTTACTCGTCTGTCAATAGAAATTCCTAATGTGATAGTAGTACAAGTGATCCTTGGACTTGAGATCATCATAGTATCTTGTATATAACAAATTATACTTTGACTTAT
This sequence comes from Panax stipuleanatus, assembly GCA_020205555.1. Taxonomy (NCBI): domain Eukaryota; kingdom Viridiplantae; phylum Streptophyta; class Magnoliopsida; order Apiales; family Araliaceae; genus Panax; species Panax stipuleanatus. Next base: position 55,642,214 of record CM035115.1, on the reverse strand, counting down.
TCCTTAAGGCATTTTAAGGCATATATAGGGCATGCTTGGGTATAATGAGTTGCATATGGAGATAGTGTATGATCAATAAAGAATCTACCACCTCTAGTAAAAGAGGAGATATGTCCTATGTGATTCGTTAAATGACAACCCAGTAATTCTTGGCCAAGGTAGAATGAAATTAGAAAGAGGTTTCTAATTTGCATTATTTGGAGTTGTGCGTTTTCTAATCGAAATACATATGATTAAATAAATTAATACTTGACAGTAAATCCATGTCTTATATTTAATTGGGACATTGTATGGGGGAAGGATTGAATAGTATGGTAACTATTAACTATTAATGTTGAAATCTATATTATCTGGAAAGTCGTTGATCGCTAGGAAGGCTTATCCCTATTGTAGAATAAATGTTATTCATTTAAATAGATTATTAGTTTTATTTATTTATTTAAATAAGATTAGAATGGTTCTAATTGATTTATTCACAACCGGTTTAATATAGATAACCTAAAGGGTCACACCATAAAAAGAATAATAATTATTTAAGAAGGTAATGGCATAATCATAATAATGCATTAAGTATAATTAATTTAATCTATGGTGATAGAATAAATTAAATAGCTTAATGTTTAATATTTAATATTTTGAAAATATTAAATATAAATTAATAAGAGATGTCTTATTAATATTATTAATATTATTATTATTTTAATTTCTAAAAGAGTTTAGTAATTAATTTAATATTAGTACTCTCATTTATTCCTAATAAGATTAGGAGTCAAAATAATTAAATGAATTTAATTAATTATTCCTAATGTGGTGGGAAGCCCAAATTAATTAAAGGAGTTTAATTAATTAAATAAAATCCCATGTCTAATAGGATTAGAAGGGTTGACCAATATTTATATAAGAGGAGTCTTATAATAGATATCAGTTGATGAAATTCTAATTGTTGGAGAGTACTCCTTTTCTATAGAGGATAGAAAACTAGGTTTAGCCAATCACCCTCCTTCTTGATAATTTCTCTTCCTTGGTAGATCACCTCTAGAGGCCAAACACTAGGGTGGCTAACGTTGATCAAAGGAAGGAATCTAACCCAGAAATTAAAGGAGATCACGAAGAACAAGGAGTTGAACTCGTACCTGTGGAAGCTTCGTTCTACAAGGGTATGATTCCATAACTTCTTATTTATCGTTTTAAATTAATAATTTACATAAAGGATGATCCGGGTAATGGTTTTGTAGAAATTTTTTAAACTCTGATATACCATGTTTTCGCTAATTTTGCAATTTGATTGTGTCACGATTTCGTACAAACCCAACACGCCAGAGGATGATAGGTCATCACACGCCTCAAACCAGCCAACGGAAGGAAATCCAGGTCGGCTACATTGGTGGTGAAACTCAGAAAGGAGCAATAACCAAAATACATAACTATCGCAAAAGGATCCTCCACGACACCTAGAAAGGAAGTCTAGGATGCCTCATCGACGCAAGAAGTCGGGCGATATGAGTAGACCTGAGACAAGCCATGTTCAAAACAGAACCCGTGACGACGAAACCTACCGATCGGTCTGAGGTGCATCATAAACCAGATGTATAGGAGCACGGGCTACCTCTGAACTTCTGATCCCCAACATTACGACAGATAGAATCTGATATCAACGTCTCTGCCAGGATAAGGGGAAGTATGGTGAAGTCATCTTTGAGAGCCCTGACAGCCATCAACGTCGCCACATCTAGATGGTCAGCATAGAATGGCATATATAGATATGCTACGAGGCACAAAACCAAGGCGTCCACTCGGGCATTATGCCATCTCTCTTCTGAAATGGTGAAGTCTCCATGATAGACGACAAAGCTGTCAGCAGATCAAAAGTGACCTATAATGAAGTCCATGGAAATGATGTGGCTACCACCCACCTCGGCCAGTACAACTTCCCTCCTCAATCCAGTCATCGTCATGAACTGGCGGCGCATATAGCCTAATGCCATCTGAGCATATGGCCCCTTCATTGACAATCCAGAAATACTACCATACTCCTCCAGAGTAGGAGTCAACTCATCCGAGCCAAATCGAAAAACGTGGCGCTCAGGAATCCAATACCTAAATATTTTGCCAATAAACCCCTCAAGAACCTGAAAAGACAACAGAGACATGGAATGGCCTAGCATGCGACTGACAGTGATATGGTCAGCATATGGCAACTGGTCATACCAAACCCTCAAATTGGTAGCTATATGACCAGGCGGAAGGTGATCCAAGCGCACCACAGCAGAGGACGTCATCTGTAAAAACTGTGTCAATAAGACCATACAGGGGTCAATCTCCATCCAATCATTTAAATATATATGAAGCATGCATTAGAACAAGTGATAAAATAGCATGTACGATGAATAAATATAAAACATCATACATAAATATCTGTCAAATACATCAATTTTATATACATCACTGTCATACCTATGATACATATGAAAACTAAAAAAAAATAAAAAGTACAGGATACTGGGGTACAAACACCCAATGACTAACAGAGGACCTATGGGCTCGACACAACGTTAAAATCCTCCAAGAAGGTGATGGGATCATCGAACTGATCGACATGGGGCAAGTCACTTGGGATGGGCGCATCCTACTGATTCGGGCGATAAGGTGTCTCCTGCATATCCGGGTGACAAGTAAATGGATCACCTCCACCCTGAGAGCTACCCATGCCTGAAGGTCCAGCACCATGAGAGCCACAATCGCCTGACGGTCCAGCCTCATGACCCTGAGCAGCAAAAGTACTAGCTAAGGAGGGGTCTCCGCCCAGATGACGATAGTACATCGACATCTGCTCCAACTGAAATCTCAAATCAGCGATCTGAGTCTGATGGGAGGGTTCCTGAAAATATGATATCCAGTCCTTAAACATAAGTGACCCTGGAACCATACCTCCTAAGAACTGGGTAGCCCTGGTCTGAGGTCCAATTATGAGCGGACCCCACCAAGTGGTAAAGTACTCGGAAGTGATCGGACCGTCGGACAAGTGAAAACCATCATACCCCGCAGTGGGAATCAATACAGTTGATGAAGATAAAGGTCAGAAGCGCTGAGCTGGAGGAAGGACGGGAAGGCAAATCTCCCCGGTGATACATCGAAAAGTTCACTTCCTGAGGTAGAGCTTCCAACCTCCATTAAAAATGAATGGAATCCGGTGAGTAGATAAATAAAACACTGGCCCTGTCGATAAACCATCGTCAAATCCCTCGGATAAGTGCTCTCCAGAATATGGAACCCACACTATGACCTCAACCGTCAATGTCTCCAACTGAAGACAGGCATAAGTAAAGCCCTCCGCTATTGGGACCTCCAATAAATTAGACTGATGCCATCTACGTCCCCGTGGATAAGTATCCAAGCCCAAGACAGATATGGGGCAAAGACAGGGAAGCCTCTCATAAGCTCAGAACTATCAATTCAAAAGAACCATATATTAGTCATGGGAATAGATAAACCAACCAAAAGTCAAACAAATGAAGTTCAGTCAAAATGACTCACCAGGAGAAATGGTTAGAATCTGACCCAGGCGTCGGTAACTCCCTCGGATCGCAATCGCACCCAATGCACGAAGAGAGCGAATGTAAACGATCCCCAATCATAGTCCCCAATGCGGTTTACGTCTCGAACTCCCCCTACCAAGCTAAAGGGAACAGTGGAGAAGTTGTTCGCAATGAAACAACCCCTCATGATGGTCAGGAATAGACGTCGCAAGATGCAATCCCTATTCATCAAATCTATCGATAACTACTGCGGTATGGTTCCTCGAGAAGCATCGACGCACAAGCTCTCCGATCGGATACTGCGAGCCTTGAAGGCCCTCTCCTGAGAAGAAAACCCTAAAAGGGTACGCACCGTGGTCAGAGTGATGCCCGTCTCCAAGGGCACTTTGTCCTCAATAAACTCTAAGCCTGTGATGTACCTCCAATCCATGGGAGTCATCACCACCTCGCAGTCCATTAGATGGAGAGACTGACTCTGACAAAACCATCGCTCGGACAAAGCTCGCAAGTAGCCCTAAGGGCGGCGATGGGGAGCAATGGTAAAGAAAGCCTCAAATCACCAAGAATCCACGGTCGCCTGGTACTCTGGATGTAGCAAATGATACAGAGAGTATATGTTGAACTAGTTACCCCTGGGCTGGTAAACTTTGGAACCTACACGACCTCAAGGTTAAGAAAACCCGTCGATGACAGAAAGGAGAAATGAAGATAAATTAATCACGTACCTCATTTGCCTGCAAGTGAATAGAGGGATGGCGGCTCAGATCCGTACCCAGCAAATTAGGGACAACAACCTCAATACCGGGATGAAATCAAGGAGCAGTGGTGGGCTGAGGCGGAACCTCAGGCTCAGGGATATCCTCCTCGTCCACGGCATGATGGTCCTCGCCACCAGGTCACTGAGCTGGCTCTGTCAATCGCTATACCTGTCGGCTAATCTAGGGAACAGGAATGTCAGAAGGAGCTCTCCGTCGGTGAACTCCAGCTAAAATTCACTGGGATGAAGAACGGCTGGGCCCCGCAGAATCCATATCTGAACAATGAGTTCGTAAGAATCAAAGCCAAGTCAGGTAAATTCCTGTCCATTTTAAACTTCAAATTAAATCCATGAAATATAATTTAGGTCATCACATCATGCATGTCCTACATGTGCCATTATATGTGTACATCATTTTAATTGCATCCTAGCATATCTATACATATATCTAGGACCCTGACGTTTGACTCATGGAAAATTTTTGTCAAAGTCTCCCCTATAAAACGGACTATCGACATGCCCGAAGCATGCATTAATCACATGCATTAATCACCCCATGAGGGTATACCATCACAGCCAAGCAATCAAATAGCAATTTAAACTGTTGTTCTAATACATGGATATAATGCATGTTTAGATTAACTGATAAATTATAATATATCGCATCCATACGGTCCATAAGATGATACGTAAGCATGCATTGCATTATAAATATGTTCATCAAGTTATCTATGCATACATGTTATATATAATACATTTAAGGAAAGAATACGAATTTTCACCAACGAAAACACGAAAGAACGGAGTCTATACGTTACCCATAGTACGTAGAAGAGATTTACAGTGACCGATCACTCCAAATCAAGCCAGAATCGAGTAGATCTGAAGAAGTGTTTGGATTTTTCAGAGAGAAAATGAGGAAACTCAACTCAAATGAATGAAAATGAACCCTCCCGAGGGTATAAGCCTGATCACGGGCAGCCTCAACCATACATGCTCCAGCCGTATGTATGGTTGCGGCTGTCATATGTGGGTCCCGCGGCTTCTCAATTGATAAAATAATGTCTAAAACATGTTATTTTGGGTTCAAAATGGTCACATTATTTAAAATGATACCTTTTCGGGACAGTTTTAAACCCCAAAAACCCTAAAAAAAAACCCCTCTAAAATAGCAAAAATTTAGTAAAGATCAGAAATCCCGACGTTGAACGTCGGAAGACCAGAAAATCAGTTAAAATCAATACTACATCTTAGAGTCCACCGGCAACGAACCAGTGAAGGCATCGGCTCGCCGATGATGTAATTCACCGGCAACAAACCCGTGAAGGCGTCGGCTAAACCCCCAATGATGTATTCCACCGACAATGGACCAATGAAGGAGTCGGCTCGAACCCCGATGATATAATTCGTTGACAACAACCCAACGCAGATCGGCAAAATCCCGATCATGTAATCCGTTGGCAACAACCCAACGCAAATCGAAAAAGCCATAATGATATAATCTATTGGCAAAAACCCAACGCAGGTCGGCAAAATCCCGATGGTGTAATCCGTTGGCAACAACCCAACGCATGTCGGCATAACCCCGATGGTGTAATCCATTGGCAACAACCCAACGCAGGTCGGCAAAACCCCAATGGTGTAATCCGTTGACTACAACCCAACGCTGCTCGACTCAGCCCCGATAAAATAATCCATTGGTTACAACCCAGTAAAGGCATCGACATGAACCCGATGGTGCAATCCGTTGGCTACAATCCAGCGCAGGTCAATTTAATCCCGAGAACGTAATCTTTAACTTCCCCAACAGGGGGAATAACCCTTTTCTTATCTCACATATTATTATATCTGTTATGCATGACATTGCATCATCAGATATAACTTGTCATGCATTCTCCGTGTCTAATAATCTTTGTCGTGATCATTCCATTACATTGCATAAACATGACAAAGAGGGGCATCTGTAGACACTCAAAATTTTTCTTTCTTTATACTAACCTTGCAGAAGGGCAAAAACATAATTTTACTTCGGAGATCACCACGAGACAGGGCAAAAGAACCCGGTCATCTCGGATACAACCCTGGGAGTGATGTAAAGGACCAATGACGTCCGAACATATCGAACCAAACGAGGATCGCCGAGCTGAGACAGTGTCCACCGGAAACCACCTCAGCAAAGCTCGAACGGTGTACCATCAAAGATAAGCTAGCTAATTGATATCTGGACTTGGAAGATATATCTCGGCTACGAGTATCGACTTCTCGAACCCTAATTTAGTCAGACTCGATCTTATTCCGTCGCATTCAGCAAAGACTTTTCGAAAGGTTGGTCTGCAGAGGTTAACTTCTTTTGAACCGGGGCTGAAGGAACACATATCAAGATTATGGGACCCAACTAGCCCAGCCACACCTATACATGCGGCTAGCCGTATATATGTATGTGGCTGGCTCGGATAGCTTAAATCAACCACATTAGTTTATAAAAAAAGAGAGAGATATAATTTTAAAAAGAGAAAGACATTCTAGAGAGAGAAGGATTCGGGTGGAACATAAGAACACCAACTTGAAGCGTATTCATCTCATTTAGCATCTATTTGAAGTCCTGAGAGTGTTCTACATTGGCCACGGGAGTTAAAACGCTTGTTTATGCGTCCCCCAAGGTGAAATAACACACTTTCTAGCTTCGTTTTTTGTCAACGTTGTTCAAATACTAAATTGATGATATATCTTATTTGAATCTAGTTAAATTTATTGTATTTTAAGCATATTATGTAATAGTTGATAGATATTACGTTTTTATCGGTTATTTTATGCTTATTGTGTTATAAATCGATTAAGGAGGCTAGATCTCCCTAGATCTAAGCCGAATCTAGCATTTGAGTGGTTTTTAAGCATGAAGCTTTAACCCGTGTTCTAGATTGACTTAGATTCATGTTAGATCTATGGGTTTATTGCTTTAAACGGTCCCAGTTACCCCGTATAACCCTTGATCCATATCTAGAGATGAAAGGGGTCCGAAATGGCTTAAAACGGTGATTTCAACGGATGAAATCACCTAATATCAAAGCTAAGGACATTGTGTATATGTATTCCCGCATAAATAATGTGAGCCTAGGAATTCCGGTGTTGAGATCCCCGAATGGATCCGACTTGATTCCCACGATGGACTTGTTTTTATGTTGTAATGTTTTAATAGCGTAAATATCATTGTATATGTAATATTTGGATCTTGAAGACGAGCTCGAGGGGTTAGACCCGAGAAGTCGGATTCAAGATCCCGTGATAGTGAAAACTTTAATTGCGGGAGCTTGGTTCATCGAGATGGCTTACATGCCCGATGATGATCCTACCCTTTTTGACGGTTTTGCATGCATATTATAAAAATGATCACTAATAAAACCACAAAGAGCTTTGGATCATAATAAAACGATTCGGGGTAGATCACCTAATGAACGTAAAGAATAAAAGGAAGTATCAAAGTCCTCGATTCCTAGCCGGGCAAAGGATTTGAAAACTTTACTTTCTAAAATATCATTTCAATTCATAAATCTTGTTAAAAATGAACTTTTTGTCAAATCAAATCCTTCTTACCTAGGCACAAAAGAGGTTCAGCACTACATTCAAATCATGCAAAATAACGACTTATAATAAATCCTTTCAAATAAAACACACACACGCACACACTCACACACACATATACACACTTTATGCACAGAAAATGAATAAGATGATGTACCGTGTTTTCACGGGAGTCGGGGGGTGCCTAACACCTTCCCCCCGCTTAACCTAGCCCCCGAATTCCACGAATCTCGGGTTTCAAGACCAATCTTTTGGAGTCACACATTGGACCATCTTACGAAAAACTATTAAAACTCGGATAGGTTGGTACATCGATTTAAGTCATACCAACTGGCGACTCTGTCTCATTTGGTCCAATCATCAAAATTAAATCAATCTTTTCAAAGTCGTCGACATTTATGTCGGTACCTCTTTCCTAAAAGCTCACCCTTCAATAAAATCCATAGACATAGCAAATGGAAAAGGGTAGATAAGCTCAAGCAAGGGAAAGACGGAAATTAAAACCAAAGAAAAAAAGACCTCTTTAAAAACAAAAAGGAGGAAATTTTTTCCGGCGTCGACATATATATAATATATATATATATATATATATATATATATTCTTAATAATTTTATAATTAAAATAAAAAGTTTATTTTAATCTTGATATTAGATTTCATGCAATTTAAAATTGCTCATTAAATGATACTTATATATATATGGAATGTTTTAATTCATGAGATGAATGTTTATTTATTGATGCATATGGTGATATTGGTGTGCTGTCGCAGACAATCAAAAATAAAACCTTACTGCGAAATATAGTTATGTTGTAGTGCAAGGAAGAGTCAATCCCATATAGACTGATTAATCTACTTTTCTACTTTGTATTCCAAAAGAGGGGTTTTTGAATGTTATTAATTAATATAACTAATGTGTAAAATAATGTAACGAACTAAATCAGGAGAACAAACCTTGTGTTAAGTCAACTTCCACCTTAGAAACATACACTGATCATTGACTCAAGCATACATAATTAATACTTTGAATATTCATTGTCAGAATCATTTCCATATCTTTCCTTATTTTTAGTTAGATAGAAACAAGCGATCTAAATAAACCTATCTACTAAACAACTTCAGACAAGCGCTAAAAGTTTAATCTAGTAGAAGCTTTAAGAATTAGAAAAATCAATGAAGCTAAACAACACAAGCACAAGCGGTTGTATTTAATTTAGTTGAATATTTTTCCTAAGATATAATAATCTCGTGATCTGCAGTCAATTATTAATCTTAGTTGCTTCGCAAATTAGAGTGACCAAACAATTACGGATTCGATATCTAATTTAGCAGTAGATTTTAATGAATAATAAACTAGTATGCGTCTTAGTAATTAAACAAATCAATCATATAATTCAAGCACAGAAGAATAATCAATAGTCACAATATTAATTGAACAATTACAATCAATTAGATCTCACAATGTATTAATCCAAGGCTTCCGTATCTTTAATCTAAGTACAAGAGTTTAGCTATCCATAGCCATAGAAACACCAAGAATTATAGGGAGAAAAAGTATATTACAATTGAAAACAAGATCTCCTTTTTATGTACTATTTCATCCCCTATTTATAACAATAATATTTCATCCCTAACATGCCCTTATCTTGTATCCACGTCCGAGTCACGAAAGGACTTTGCTGGGCTCGTTCCGCCTACCCGCCTCTGCAGGGGTTCATAAAGCAAATACCCCGCCTCAGCGGGATTTGCCATTGTCCAGCCAGCTTATTGCTTCCTTATTTCGTTAATACATGTTGTAACCGTGGGCCCATGATGATGATAATGATCTGCATGGAGTAGAAGGCTAGCTGATTGCATGTGCTACAACTGTGCGCCCCATGATACATCCTTTTATTTGCCAAATCCGTTAGGTGCTCCATTTTAATTCCAAATCAAAGGCTGGCTGCTCCAATTCGTGGCCCACGTTACATCCTATGCAAGCTTATTTCATTAATTGCAATGTCACTTTGGAATCCTTGTGTTATTTTATCCATGATGTAAACCATGGCCCACTTGATTGCTAGTAATCTTTTCCAAGCTGCTCAATTCATGACCCATGTAATTGCTTATAAAATGTGCCCACGTAATTCATTCCTTTTTCACCCATTTTGATTCCTTAGCTTAATTGTGCCTAAAATATAAATATAAGATAAATGAATGTACTTAGGTACAAAAGAGATATAAAAGATTAAGTATTAAGGAGATAAAATATAACATATTTCATCCTTCTCAAATTCCCCCACACTTATCTTTTGCTAGTCCTCGGGCAAAATAAAATAAACTATAACACAAAAATTCAACTAAACAAATTTTTACAAACTCGAGCCACGAGTCAATACGAACTTCAACCTTGACCTCAAAGATTCAAAACAATAACGCTTGGGAAACTTCAAAACACCGTATCATCTGAAACCCAAATTCCTCTATCAATCTTACTTTACTCTCAACCCCTTATGCGTGTGTGAATCCACATGTATCAAACCAATCAGACTACATAAAAAATTATAAAATCGAAGCCTTAAAAGAGAAAGATAAACTCTACCACTTGTTTTCCCATAATTCTCAGTTAAACCAACAGATAACATCAAAGGATCAAAAGGCTTTTCTTTCTGTCTTATTTTTTTTCTTTGGTAAGTGCGTTTTATGCTCTATCTTACCAGCGAGTGCGTTTTACTCTCCATCTCGTATTTCACGTGTTTATGAGTGAGTGCATTTTACGCTCCATCTCATCCCACCACATGAATCATTTCTTTTCTCTTTTAATTTTTTATTTCAATCTTGCAAACTTTGCCTAAATTATTTCCCATGTTCTTAAATAGTAACTCATATCAACTTCAAGTAATGATCAAACAAATGATAGAGTTCCAAAATTTCTCCCTAGACATTTAATCAGATAAATTTCTTCCAAGTCAAGCCTGGTTTGAATGGATATGTGTTCAATAATGAAGGGTCTCAAATAAAGTAGTGATCAACAAAGAAAACCTGAATTTTGATTAACCAATGTCTATCAGTCTTCCAAGAAGTTATCAAAAAGAAATCAAAATTTTAAAAAATCAAAATTTCATCATTGGTCAAATATCAAGATCAAAATTAACTCATTACTCAAGTGACACATCCTAACACTACCCCATTTTCGTAGGAAACACGATTGCACTTAGCATGTGCAATAAGCCTTTAAAACCCAAGGTTACCCCAAGTGGACGAGTTTTGTCTCGTGAGGGTTTGCAGTGAATATACCCACAAAATTCAAAATAAACAAAAAATAAAAAATTTAAAAAATATCTAAATGCTTCCCCCCACACTTAAAACTTACATTGTCCATAATGTAAAGTAAAATGCAAAGAAAAGTAGAGAGATACTCCTTTATAGGTTGCCTCCCACACAGCACCTTTGTTTATGGTCGTTGGCTCGACCCAACATTTCCTTTGAGTAAACTCTTGTAGACCGGATCCTTCAAGGTCCACCTTCTCCATTTTCTTCTCGTGAAAACCCTCATAGAAATATGCAGTCGACAAGGAAGAGGCTTCAAATTCAGAATTGGTGCCTGCAAAACAGAGGGTAAAGACTTCTCGTTAGAAATTGACACTTTAGCATAAAATTTATTACCTGTGTTTGAAGCGTCATTCAACGCTGTTACAGTTGCTTGCAACTCGGTGCTCAAGGTCAAATTCGCACTTGCTTCATCAATTTCTAATTTGTCCTTACCATCAAGTTCACATATTTCCTGTGCTAAAGAGTCAATAACATCAATGGAATAAACATAATTATCATCAGTGGGGTATTGCATGGCATCATAAATATTAAATTTCACAATTTCGCCATCAAATTCCATTGAAAGTGTACCACTATGAACATCTATTTTAGTCTTTGATGTTTTTAAAAATTATATTCCTAACAAAATAGGAGCATTTTGATCACCGTTTTCCATATCAAGCACATAAAAATCAGTAGGAAAAATCAAATTATTGACTTATACAAGGACATCCTCAACTACACCTTCGGGATAAACATTAGATCTGTCAGCCGACTGTATTACAATACCAGTTTTATTCAAAGATTCAAGTGATATATTAGCATATATAGAATATGGCATGACATTTATTGAGGCTGCTAAGTCTAACATGGTTTTTTCAATTCTAGTGCTACCTATCGTGCACGGAATAGTGAACATACCCGGATCTTAGCACTTAGTAGGTAGCTTTCTTTGAATGACTGTTGAGACATTTTCCCCTACCCTTACCTTTTCATATTTTTTTATTTCCTGTTTCTTTTTGTGTGTACACAGTTCTTTCAAAAATTTAGCATAACGAGGTACTTGTTTAATGACATCTAACAATGGGATATTTACCTCGCATTTTCGAAAAGTTTCATATAAATCTGAATTTTTCTCGTATTTTTTATTTTCTGTTAAAGCAAGAGGGAAAGGAGGTACCAGTTTATATTCAGAGAGAAGGGGGAATTTACGCTTAGGTTTATCCTTGTCATTCAGCACACTGCTGTCTGCTTCTGTACTTTTCTCATCTGCCTTGTCTTGCTCTTGTGGTGTAGACATTTTCTTTTCTGGAATTGCTATCTCTTTACCATTTCTTAAAGTGATTGCACTTACATTTTCTTTTGGATTCACCACTGTTTGAGAAGGTAATTTTCTAGAGCTTTGCGCTTCCAATCGACTGATTGTAGTTGCCATTTGTCCCACTTGCGTACCCAAATTATGAATACTTGCCCTCGTTTCCTGTTGAAAATTTAAAGTGTTAGTGGCAAGTGTTTTAACAATATCTTCTAAAGACATACTAGGGTGAGAAGATTGGCCCTGTTATTGTCTACGATGGTTTGTACTGCTGCTGATTTGGAAAAGTCTGAGTTACGGGTTGAGTTGCTTGTGGATTCCCGTAGCTAAAGTTAGGATGATCCCTCCATCCAGGATTATATATATTCGAATAGGGATCATATTTCCTTTGTGGTTGCCCAGGAAATCCTCCTGCTGAATTTGCATGTTCAATGGATTCCTCTTGAAGAGTTGGGCACATATCCATCGGATGTCCGACTACAGTACAAATTCTGCAAGATTTTACCTGTTGTGTGTTACTTGTACCCAGTTGACGAACAAGAGAAGTTAAACTCGCAATTTGTTGTCTAATAGTAGAAATTTGTACCTCACTAGTATTCCTAGGTGCAGAATCAAGTCTAGTGGTAAATTGTTGTTAGTTGGCTGCCATATTCGTAATCAGGTTTCTTGCAGCCTCGGGAGTCTTATCCACCAACGCTCCGCCACTAGCAGCGTCAATTATGCTTCTATCGGTACAACTGAGACCTTCATAGAAATATTGGATTAGAAGTTGATCACTGATTTGGTGTTGAGGGCAACTAGCACACAATCTCTTGAAACGTTCCCAATACTCATGTAGGATTCTCCGTTATTCTGCCTCACACCACAACCTAATTTCTTAATGTTGGCCGCCCTTGAAGCTGGAAAATATTTCTCTAAGAATAGTCTTTTAATCTCTTCCCATGTGGTGATGCTTCCAGAGGGTAGGTAGTAAATCCAATCCTTAGCTGAATCCTTTAGAGAAAATGGGAAGGCTCTTAACTTGATCTGTTCTTCGGTTACTCCGGTAGGTTTCATACTCGTGCATACCACATGGAATTCCTTTAAGTGTTTGTGGGGATCTTCACCTGCCAAACCATGAAAAGAAGGTAGAAGATGTATCAGTCCAGATTTTAATTCAAAATGAGTATTAGTATCAAGATTAGGGAAAGTTATGCATAAGGGTTGTTGGTTTAAATCAGGAGCCGAAAGCTCTTTCAGGGTTCGATTTGCTGTCATGGCTTCCTGTTCTTCATGAATTTGCCAAGCTTCCTTCCTTAATCTGTGAACAGTTCTATCTATCTCTGAATCACACTTTAAATCACCTTGATTAGTAGATCGAATTTCGGGCATAAACAATCAAGGAAATTCAAATTACAAAAAAAAAAAAAAAAAAAAATAAGGATTACAAAAATATAAAAATAAATTAAAATCAGTCCCCGGCAACGGCGCCAAAATTTGGTGTGCTGTCGCAGACAACCAAAAATAAAACCTTACTACGAAATATAATTATATAGTAGTGCAAGTAAGAGTCGATCCCACAGAGACTGATTAATCTATTTTTCTACTTTATATTCCAAAAGAGGGGTTTTTGAATGTTATTAATTAAGATAACTAATATGTAAAATAATGTAACGAACTAAATCAGGAGAACAAACCTTGTGTTAAGTTAACTTTCACATTAGAAACATACACTGATCATTGACTCAAGCATACACAATTAATACTTTGAATATTCATCGTTAGAATCACTTCCATGTCTTTCCTTAATTTAAGTTAGATAGAAACAAGCGATCTAAATACCCATATCTACTAAAAAAAACTTCAGACAAGCGCTAAAAGTTTAATCTAGTAGAAGCTTTAAGAATTAGAAAAAACGATGGAGCTAAACAACACAAGCACAGGCAGTTGTATTTAATTTAGTTGAATATTCTTCCTAAGATATAATAATCTCGTGATCTACAGTCAATTATTAAACTTAATTTCTTCGCAAATTAGAGTGACCAAATAATTACGGATTCAATATCTAATTTAGCAGTAGATTTCAATGAATAATAAACTAGTATGCATCCTAGTAATTAAACAAATCAATCATATAATTAAAGCACAGAAGAATAATCAATACTCACAATATTAATTGAACAATTACAATCAATTAAATCTCACAGTGTATTAATCCAAGGCTTCTGTCTCCTTAATCCAAGTACAAGACTTTAGCTATCCATAGCCATAGAAACACCAAGAATTATAGAGAGAAAAAGTATATTACAATTGAAAACAAGATCTCCTTTTTATGTACTACTTCATCCCCTATTTATAACAATAATATTTCAGCCCTAACATGCCCTTATCTTGCATCCACGTCCTAGTCACGAAAGGACTTTGCTGGGCTCGATCCCCCTACCCGCCCCAGCGGGGGTTTACAAAGCAAATACCCCGCCTTAGCGGGATTTGCCACTGTCCAGCCTGCTTGTTGCTTCCCTATTTTGTTAATACTTGTTGTAACCGTGGGCCCATGATGATGATAATGATCTGCATGGATTAGAAGGATGGTTGATTGCATGTGCTGTAATCGTGGGCCCCATGATACATCCCTTTATTTGCCAAATCCGTGAGCTTCTCCATTTCAATTCCAAATCAAAGGTTGGCTGCTCCAATTCGTGGCCCACATCACATCCTATGTAAGCTTATTTTGTTAATTGTAATGTCACTTTGGATTCCTTGTGTTATTTCTTCCATGATGAAAACCATGGCCCACTTGATTGCTAGTAATCTTTTCCAAGCTGCTCAATTCGTGACCCATGTAACTACTTATAAAATGTGCCCACGTAATTCATTCCTTTTTCATCCATTTTGCTTCCTTAGCTCAATTGTACCTAAAATATAAATATAAGATAAATGAATGTACTTAGGTACAAAAGAGATATAAAAGATTAAGTATTAAGGGGATAAAATATAACATATTTCATCCTTATCAGATATGTATGAAAATAAATGGGGTTGATTATGGACTATTGACCAATGTGATTGGATTTTATTTTAGTTGAATGCTTGAATATATGAGTTTTATTAATTGGGGCCTGAGTACCTCGTCTTTTCTGGTTCTTTCTTGATGTAAAATTCTATCTCCCTCCTATGTACTTTCCCTTGACTGCTGATCAAGATTTCTATTTAAATTAAATAGTTTAATGTAATAGAAATAGTTAGAATTATCTTGAATAAATTGGAGCCCAAGGAGCAAGAAGCGTGTGAAGACCCGTTTGTATGGAGCCCGTGTTTAAATGTAATAGTTACGTTTAAATTTAAATTCTTGCACTCCTAGGTTTGACCTTTTGGTTCACTTGGTGGCTCTAGTGAACCAAACTAAAATAAAAGTCCATAATCAATTAGGGTAGAATATAGTATTCTATATGCGCATGCTAAGTATTATATATATTATATTTTATACAAACATACGTCGCATATTTAATAAAATGACGCGTATTTTATATATATATGTTCATATATATATATATATATATATATATATATATATATATAATGACGCGTATTTTATATATAATACGCTAAACAAGATGAGACAAATAATAAAGAAATTGTATTAAGTCTAAAGCGTTAAAAGATATTTGAAATATCAAACGTCGCCTTCTAGAATGATAAATTAATAGAGTATTAAATATTTAATACGAGGTTTTTATGCACACACAAGGCGAGTATTGCGTATTTAAGATATTAATTTAATCACATTTGATGCTTATAAAGTGAATTGAACAATATTGTTTTGTTGTGCACACACAAGAATAATATTTTTCTTTTTTGAATATATGGAGTGCTATGTTGGACTTAACTTAAATCATTTTAGTTCGGATGTGCACACACTTGACCAATATGATCTAAGAGGTAGAATACAAGGAGTTATATGTCGATGTAATTGACTAGAGTCGTCTACTTATTTATTTATATATAGTTTGTTGTGCACACACAAGGCTATATACATTTGAAATGGAATCCTTATTCTCACTACAAATCATTAATTAGATGTTGCCGAACTATATAAGTGAGGGTAATATAGTTTGATGAAAATAGTGGGAGATACCAATCTAAAATAAGACCTAATTTATTTTGGTATATAAAATTAATTAAATGAATATTTGCTAAAATGTTATCTTTTCACATACAGAAATTTAAAAAATGTCAAAATCACTAATTTCACTACGTAGCATACTTGATGCTAACAAATTGACCGGACCGAATTACACGAACTAGTTAAGGAATCTGAGAATAATTCTCACTACTGAAAAGATTTCTTATATCCTAAATTCACCTGTCCTTGGAACTGTTCCAGAATCAACCTCTGAATAAGAGATTGCCACCATTATAAAGTGGCAAGATGATGCATCTGTGGCTCAATGCATCATGCTCGCATCCATGAATAACGAGCTTTAGTGTCAGTATAAAAACATGGATGCTCCTATTATATTGCTTCACCTCAAGGAGTTGTATGGTGAACAAAGTAAGACTGCTAGATATAAGATATCTAAGGAGCTCTTCCGATCTCGGATGACCGAGGGCACATCCGTTGAGACTCATGTCCTATGGTTGATCAATCTGATTGAACGCCTTGGATAGCTTGGGTTCGTTATAGATGGGGAGTTGAGTCAAGACTTAGTCTTGCAGTCACTCCATGAGACCTTCTCGTAGTTCGTTGTAAATTTCCACATAAATAAGTTAGATGTCAGCCTACCTGAATTACTTAACATGTTGAAAACTGCAGAAGGTCACTTCCCATCCAAGAAGAACCATGTCTTAATGGTGGATTCTTCTAAGAAAAGGAAGAGGCCTAAGGTATCTTATGAAAAGAAGAAATCTAAGAAGGCTAAGGGCAAGGTAAACATGAAGGAACAAAAGAAACCTGATCCAGCTAGCAAAGGAATGTGTTTCCATTGCAACGACCCGGGTCATTGGAAGAGGAACTGCATGAAGTTTCTGGTAGAGAAGAAGGTTGGAGAAGCTTCGACTTCCAATCAAGGTTTGTTCATAATTGAAATTAATTTTTCAGAAAGTTAAAATTCTACTTGGGTATTGGTTACCAGTTGTGGTTCTCACATATGTAATACTGTGCAAGGACTGGTCAGAAGTAGAAAGCTGAACAAGGATGAGGTTGTCCTACAAGTGGAAAATGGAGCAAAGGTTGTTGAATTAGCTGTAGGCACTTATTGTTTAGCACAGCCTATGGTAAAGTCCATTTATTTAAATAATTTTTATTTTTTTTCGAATATTATTAGAAACATTATTTCTATTTTCATATTAGATATGGATGGATTTGAAATTATAATAAAGAACAACAGTTGTTCTATTTATAAAAGAAATATTTTATATGGTGTTGGTAATTTACGAAATGGACTTTATATACTTGACTTGCATGAAAATATACTTCAAATAGAACAAACTAAGAAAAGGAAAAGAGATGATGTTAATTATACCTATATGTGGCACTGTAGACTCGGTCATATCAATGAAACAAGATTATCCAAGTTGCATAAGGATGGGCTCTTAGAGCTATCTAATTATAAATCATATTCAACTTGTGAATCTTGTCTCATGGGTAAAATGAATAAATCTCTTTTTAGTGAAAAACGAGAAAGAGTTACAGAGTTGTTAGCGTTGGTTCACACAGACGTTTGTGGACCTATGACAACGAATGCACAGGGATGGTATTCTTACTTTATTACTTTCACTGATGATCACTAAAGATTTGAATATGTGTATTTAATGAAATACAAATCTAAATCATTTGAAAAGTTCAAAGAGTTCAGAAGTGAAGTAGAGAAACAAAATGGCAAAAGTATTAAGATTCTTCGATCAGATCAAGGTGGTGAATACTTAAGCGGTGAGTTTCTCGATTGTCTTAAAAAAATGATATAATCTCACAATGGACTCCACCAGGTACACCGTAGTTAAATGGAGTATCTAAAAGGAGAAATCGAACATTGTTGGACATGGTGTGTTCCATGATGAGTTTACCGATCTTCTAGTATCATTATGTGGTTATGCCCTAAAAACTGCTACATATCTACTAAATGAGGTTCCATAGAAATCCATCCCGAAGACTCCATATGAGATGTGGACAGGGAGAAAACCTGGTCTTAAGCATGTTAAGATTTGGGGATGTCCAGCTGGTGAAAAGACTTCAAAATGATAAGCTTGGGACAATATCTGATAAGTGCATGTTTGTGGGATATTCTAAAGAACGTTTGGGATACTATTTCTACAATCCTACTGAGCAAAAGGTGTTTGTTGCGAAACACGCTGCCTTCTTGGAAAATGAGTTTATTCTTGAAGAGACTAGTTGGAGGAAAATAGATCTTGAAGAAATTCAAGAACCATAAACCACTACAGATCAATTGGATGATCCTGTCCAAATAGAGACACCTACTGTACAACACATTATTCGTAAATCTGGAAGAGTATCGAAGATACCTGAAAGATATGGATTCGTTATAGAGGATGACGATGAGGTACACGTCTTGAATGATGATGATCCATTGAATTACGAACAGGCTATGAGTAATTAAGACTTAGGAAAATGGTAGAAGACCATAAAATCTAAAATGGATCTTTGAAGCAATGCTCAAGTCCATTTGGATTTTACTTGCGATTGTAGCTTATTATTACTAAATCTGGCAAAATGGACGTGGAGACACCCTTCCTCAAATATACATTATTAGAGGAGAATGTATGTACGATACAGCCAGATGGATTTATTTCAATAGTTGAAGCGAATCATGTATATGAGCTACAAAAATCCATTTATAGATTGAAGCAAGCTTCTCGTAGATAGAACATCCATTTTGATGAGGTAATCAAAGAGTTTGAATTTATCAAAAATGAGGATGAACCATGTGTGTACAAGAAAGTTAGTGGGAGTGCTATTTCATTCCTTGTATTATATGTTGATGATATATTACTGATAGGGAATGGCATTCCTATACTACAATCGATCAAAATAAAGTTGTCTAAACATTCCTCCATGAATGATTTGGGTAGAACATCCTACATTGGGAATATAAATCTGTAAAGATAGATTTAAAAGGATGTTCGGCTTAACCCAAGTAACGTATATTTATTAGCTGCTAAAGGTATTTAGCATGACAAACTCCAAAGGTTGTCTCATGATGATGAGCCATAGAGTGAATATCTATAAAATTATCCTCAATAAAATAGAGATCGCATGAGTTACTATCATGTATGCAATGAAATATACGAGACTTGATGTTGATCAGTCATATTCTGGTGAAGATCCCTATAGGACAGTGATGAACATCTTAAAGTACTTAACTAACAATAAGGATGTCATCATGACAAATGATGGGTGTGAATTAAACTAGGGGACTAAACAGACTCAAGTTTTCAGAGTGACCAAGACGATAGCAAATCCACTTTAGGGTAAGACGTTACCTTGAAAGGTGGTGCAGTAAATTAAAAAGGTTTTAAATAGCAAATGGTTGCTAGTCTAGTGACAAAGACAAAGTATATAACTGTAAGTGAAGCTGTAAGTTGATGTTTCGGATGAAAAGTTCATTACAGAACTAGGAATAGCTCCTATGTCTCATCTTGAATCTAAACATTTGTTGTGGCACTTTGATTAAAGAAATCATTGAAAGAGGAGACGTCACCTTAGAGCGTGTAGAATCTCAAGACAACATTGCAGATCCATTTACTAAAGCTTTAACACAACAGTAGTTTGATCGTCGCTTAGAGAAGATGGGTATGAGATACCATGGCGATTGGCTTTAGTGAAAGTGGGAGATTAAAAGTAGTATGCATACAAGCCAATCATGTATGATGATTATCGACGTTGGAAAATTTAAGAATCCCGCGTGTCGGTTCGTAACCCGGTTTTCCTCAAATCGATCTTCCTAAGTTTTCTCTACCCTTATTCTTTTTATTTTGGAAAAAGGTTTTGAAGGGTTTTTTAGGAAAAAGGCCAACATGTGTTTATGTCGACGATTTAATTTGATTTAACAGAGTCGCCCGTTGGTAGATTTGAAAATAGTTGTACTAACTCAATTGAGTTTGATTTAAAAAGAGGCCCAATTGTTGGACACTGTCAAAACTTGATCTTTGAAATCGGAGTTTTGAGTTCGAGGGCTTGGTTAAGTGTGGGGAAGGTGTTAGTTCCCAGTAGGCACACAATAGATCTAGAAGGGGGGGGGGGGGTTGAATAGATCCTTTGCGTTTTAAACTCTTTTCCATTTTATTTTGTATTGCTAAGAAGTTAGCACATGACAAACATAAGAATCCTTTTAAGCACATCGGAATAAGTTAAATGTCCCCTTCATTGATATATTGATAAACATTGATACATTGTTCTTGGAGTTAGTTTATTTGTAAGTAGTTAATACAATCATAGCAGTTATAGCAGTTAATTACATAACATAAATGTCAGAAAGTAAATGACAGAATGTAAAAGACACAAGGGGTTTTGAGTGGTTCAGAGACTCAAGCTCTTAATCCACTCTTCTGCACTCTCGTAGGAAATCCACTAAGGAATGGGAAGCACCTTGAATCACTAAGATTCCTTCAAGGCCCGTAGCCTTGAAACTTCAGCTCACTAAGAACTATTCAAGTCCTCTGACTTGGAACTCCTCTAGTTTACTAAGAACTCTTCAAGGCCAGCAGCCTTGGAACTCATTTAGTCCCTCCGGACAAGGACCTCTCAGGCCCTGGCTACTCGTTGTTGTAGTTGTTGTTGTTGTTTGTGCTTTACTGCTAAGATGTCTTTAAGCTTGATCATTTTTGTACTTAGCATCTTGGCTTGGTCCTCTATGCATTCTGCATAGAGTCTGGACCACTTCTTCTCAGGTGCAGCTGATCTTCATTCTGTTCAGCTCATCTTCTTTTGATGTCAGCTGTGCACCATCACCACATAGGACTGCTAGGGATTTTCATTGTGGGTCACCTTCTTTTGGTCCTTAGCAGCCCTTGAACCCTTCTTGATTGATATGCAAACATGGTTCTGCAACTTCTCTGGTTTAGCTTCTGGTTTTTCATGGTGATCCATAGAGTGGCTCTTCTGATCTTCTTTATGCTCAGCCACTTTCTTGAATGCTATCTTCTTGGCCTTCTCGGCTTTCATCTTAGCTTCCATCTTCAATGACATTCTCATCCTTGTTGAGTGAAGCTTTAGTCTTTTCAAGTCCTTCTTCAAATCTGCTTCACTTACACCTTCGTAGTCTCACTGCCACTAAGACTTGTTCTGTTCAGCTCTGGTGGAACTCGTAGAGTCAACAATGTAGCATTCCAACAACTCAACGATTCTTCAACTCAGCAACACTTCTATCTTTGAAGCTCTATCTATTAAATACCCTTCCATGATCTTCCCGTTGGAAAATAGTCGTTGGAAGCTATTTGAATTGCTTCGCATATCTCAAGTTATTTGGTGCAGACTGTTGATATGACGTGACAGCTCCTTTTTAACTTTCCTGACACAGCAGTCTGCTTTCTCACCTACCGCCTCAGAGATGTCACTATTTTGTGTCAGGCTGGTAGTCACCTTTATTACTCCTTTCTGATTCCTTGATTTGAATCTTTAGGAGTTGTCCTTTTGTATTGATGCTCTCAATTAGCAATGTTTGGATGTCAGTCTTTATATTGAGACGTTGTCAGTGCTTTAATATTCAGATAACTGAACTCTACGATTCTCATTGCAGATGTTCTTGGACCTTGATCGTAGTGTGTCTTGTAAAATGTTGCTCTTTGACTAGTTAAGACAACACTACGATTCTGAAGAGTGTTTCTTGGATCTTTAATGTAGAACACCTCTCCCTTTACTTGTGCAGTACTTCAACACTTCTGCTTGCCTTGACTGATCTCAGGAACTGATAGCTTGACTCTTTGTTTTGGCCTCCTTCTGAATAGTAAGACACATCAAATTTGTGGCATACCCAGCTCTCTTTCTCCTGGTGATCTCCCGTTCACCTATCAACAATGGTCTGACCCATAATTAATCACTTATGTCTTGTTCTTCATAAGCTGGCCAGTATCTCTGTGTACACTATATCAATTCTTGCTTGTTCGGCAAACACTACAATCCTGGTTAATCCCAAGATCGTTCCTTTCTGTTCTCTTGACAGCTACTGCACTTGCTAACTTTCTGCAGTCAGTCAGTTTATTTGAAGTCTTCTTCTGATCAGCTTGTGGAAGACTTCATCTTGAATGGCTTCATAACTCAATCTGGATGCAGATTGAGTTGGTGCTTAGATCTTCTGTTAGCTTACATGCCATTCGTTGTGTGCTCTCTGGTTTCCTTTAAGTGGAATAAATCTTTGAAGCTTAGACCAAAGGCTTCATGCTTTGAATATTCTGGGAGTGCTCATCTATTGAGAATCGTGTTGACACTACGATTCTGCCTTTGCATTGTGAGCAACCTCTGTAGAAGCCTTAGTCCTGCAAACTACGATTTAGCCTTATTTCTGCAAACACTGCGACTCCGAGATCAGATCATGACAGACTATGTTTTCTGCCTTCATGCTTGTTGTCCTTGTCTGATCTGGCTCGACTACGATCACTACATCTGATATGATCAGTAGACTCCACTACTTCAAGTGTGATATATGATTCTTGACTTAGCTCAGGCAGAAGCTCGGTTGGCTCATAGACAGGCTGTCTCTACGATTTTGAACATAATTTCCTCAGCAGACTATGGCTCTGAGAAAGTTCTTCCCGACACACTACGATCCTTTCTCGTCTCTCCTAGTAGACTACGAACTCCGAGATCTACTATCCTTGCAGACTACGATTCTGCTTTGATAGTTCTCGAGTCTTCCTTGTCTCTCCTGGCAGACTACGATGCTGGTGCAGTGCTCGACGATCAGACAAGCCTATCTATTACATTGTATAAGATCAACCTAGCAAGCTTAATCTTTCTATATTTATAGTCCTTGTACATCATTTCTTTTTAAGGACTTTACAAAGCTGTTTTGCTTATGTAGGATCAACCTAACATATTTGATCAATTCATTCTAAGTCCTTGTACATATATTCCTATTATCTATCAAAGGACTTTACAGCTTTTATTAATGCAAGCATAGTTGCATATTCATTCATTTATATCATAATCAAATCATATCTAAATAGGAATAACATTCTCATGTATATTCCCAACAATCTCCCCCTATTTGATTATGACAAAAATAATCAGTGCATATGTATGAGATGAATGAATCTTATATACAATGAGCAGCTATTTTTCTAAAGCATATAATCATGAATGTCATTGATGAATAATATGAAATTACATACACTATGACACTCTATATTCCGGATCCAGAACATACCTAACTAGATAAAGATGTCTGTTGATCAGCTTCTACTGCTGCTCATCTTTCTTTATTCTTTTTCTTCTTTCCCCTGCTCCCTCTCAGATGCATGCTTTACTTCTCTGTCTGATCAGGTTCTGGTTTAGTTGCATGCTCTCCTATGTTTGGCTCCCCCTATGATTTTGTGTTCATAGGGTCATCATCTTTTGGCTCCCCCTCAGATGATGATTCTACTTCTTCTGCTGCTTTCTTCTTCTTCCCTCATCTTTTGGCTCCCCCTCAGATGATGATTCTGCTTCTGCTGCTGCTTTCTTCATCTTAAATAATTAAATTAAAAGTTAAAGAATAAAACCTAGATTGGAATTAGAGGATTAATTAAATTTTTTAAAAGAACTTATATGGTTTGATTTAAAGTTTTAAGTAATGTAAAGAAATTAAATGAAGAGATGTATAAGTATAAAGGAATTGTGTATATATATTGGTACATATATATACTTAGTGATGTGCTATATTTTAGCAAGAGGAATTGTAATAACCAAGAATTTCTAAGTCATTGTAAATAAATATATTAAGTTCAATATTAGTAATATTGAAAATTTTGTGACATGTATTGAGAATGATATGTGAATATTATATATAATAATATTTGTCAAGGATAATAAGTATGTTAGAACATATGTGATATATGTTTAAGACTAAAGAAAAGTATACATCGTAAATATGTATATAGTTGTTTATTATATTAAATAAAGCAACAAGGAATCTCATAACCTAATATAATATTATATTAAGAGTGAAAATTATATAACCTAAGGGTTATAGTAATTAGTATGCTAGTATACAAATTAGATACTAGTACACTAACCCTAGAGAGTTATTTCATATATCTCAGTTAGTTAATTTTCTAATCTAATTAAAATGAGTTCAACTGGATTATAAAATTAAAAGTTCATGTGTAGGTTCTTAAACTCTAAATGAGAAGAATGTGAAAACCTAATTAACTAAGTAAGGTAAAATAAAATTAAGGTTTTGGGTCATGTTTATTTAACTAGCCCAAGCAATTATATTAAAAGCCCAAAAGTAGTAAAGTCATGGCCCAATCTTAGCCCAATTAAAAAAAGGGTATTATGGTCATTTGTTAAAGCATAAATTGGCTAATAAAATAAAATCAAGAATTGGTCTAAAAGGGGGTGCATGCATCCGGCCAAGGAGGGAGTAAAATGAAGCATGTGTTGAGTTTATTTTCCTACTTTAGTTAGTAACCTACTCCCTTATGTGTCAACTTAAGAAGCTAGCCACCATGTTTTACCAAGATTGCAAGTTAGATAGAGAGAGGAGGGGAGATTTGTGTTAGGAGATTTCATGGATATACATAATATATCTACACATTTTTACCAACACAAAATATATTACTTTCTCTTTCATCTCACTATTCCAAGTTAGCTAACAAAAAGAAATATTGAGAGAGAGAGAGGGGTCTCGGCAAGGAGAGGAAGAAAGGAAGGGTTCAAGTTTCATGCATCCAAAGATCTCATATTTTGGAAGATCAAGAAATATAGCCAAAAATCAATGGTATAAAAATCAAACTCTAAATATTTAGTTTATGTATTTTATTTGATTTGTTTTTTGATGAAATATCAAATTATGTTGCTTGAACTCTAAAACCATAGATCTACAAGTTTTAGAGTGTTTTATGAGTAGATCTAACCATTTTGGGTGTTAAAAGTTTGATCCAAAGAAAGAAAAGTAAAACAGTTTTTAAACTTAGAAAAATTAGTATACTGTTGCCACAAAAAAGAAATTTCGGGATTAGCTAGATTGTTCAAAAAATTCTGAGCTTTTGGTATGTTGTAGTACACTGAATAATCTTACCATAGACTCTAGAACGGACTAAATCCGACTTCGGAGGAAAGAGTTATGCTATTTTAAAATAGCCGAGTCAAAACTGGGAAACCATTTCGGTTCAGTCCCCTTCCACGAAATTTTTGAAATTTTGTGCTTCGAATTTGAAGATGGTCCAAGAACAAAAATTGTAGTCCCGGAAATTAGCTTCGCGTGGGCTAAAGAATTGCTCAAAAACGTTTTGAAACGAAAAAGTTATGATTATATTAGTGCAAGAGGGTCAAGCTGGAAAAACCAAAACTGATCAGCCAATTCGGTCCAAATTTTTGAACTCAAAACAACTCCAAATTGAGTGTTTGATAAATGGAAACTGTAGCTTAAGAAGTTATGAATCCAACGCCTCCGACGGAACTTAATTCCGAGTTGTACATTTCGTTTTACAAGCGTTTCCATAAAGGACGTCAAATCCTAAAATTGTGGGCGAGAATGACATAATCGTAAATAAGTGGAAGTGATTAATTATTCAAAATAATTATTTAAAGCCATTAAATGGTTAGCAAATTCATTACATACAAAATTAAATGTAATTAATTATTTAAGTGATATTAAATGATAATTAAGTAAAGTTAGTGTTAATAAAGTAACTAGTTATTATTTAATTGTGATTAAATAATAATTAGAGATTAACAAATTGATTAATTATTATTTAATTAATATTAAATAATGATTAAAGAATGTTGAAGTAAGATTAGGTAATAATAATGTAATTACTTACTTACATTGATATAAGAATTTATAAAATAATTATTTATTATTTAATAATAAATAAGAGCAAATAATAATTAATTATTCCTAAATTAATAAGAAAGAATAATTAAAGAATTATGAAGTGAATTGATTATCTATTATTCAAGGATAAGTAATTAATTAATCATTATTTATTTAATATTAAATAATAATTAATGACACATAGTAAGTAATTAATTAATTAATATTAAATAATAATTAAAGATAAATAATAATTTGATTATTCATTATCTAATTACCATTAAATAATGGATAGATCTATTTGGCTATTATTTATTAATGAAATAAGAACTAAAGGTAATTAATTAATTACTATTTAATTAATATTAAATAGTAATCAAATGAAGATATAGATTAATATTATGATAATAAATTTATTTAATAATTGTATTAATAAAATTATCTAAAAATGGTTTTAATGTTTTAAAAATCATTTAAAAAAGATTTAAAGGTTATAAAAAATATTTTAAGTTATAAAACATAACTTTTAATATTTTGTCATGAATTACATTAATCTTTTAAGATTAATGGCAGTTATTTAATAATAATTTTTAAATTCATTTATAGGCGATATTAAAGTATTAAAAATACTTTGAAATATTATAAATAACTTATAATATTATGTCATGTATTTCATTAATATTTGAAATTAAATAGATATTAATGATAATGAAATTATTTGGTATTTAAATCATTTAAATATGATATTATTGATTGAAAAATCATTTTAAATGGTAATAATTATTTGAAAATTTTTATAAGCCTTTGAAAAATATTTTGATTATATAATAAATTATCTAAGATAATATTAAAGCGTTTAAATAGAGTCTTATTGATATTAGGCTCGATAATTGTCCGACTAGGCCGTCGGGATATCGAAATAGTACCGAACTCAACTCAGACTGAAATAGTTTGACTTGATACTAGGTCTTATGTGTTTTATTGACTGTTAGGAATATGTGATAATGTGTTTAGGCTATTTTATAACTGTAATTAACAGTATTAACTGTGATGATATTATTCTAATTTAGAGATCGATATTATTAATATTAGGTCTTCAGATGAAGCTAAATAGATTGCGTAGCAGTAGTCGACGATTAAGGCAAGTTTTCTTTAACTCAACTTGGAGTTATGATTCTTCAATTATGCTAGTGGTTAATCCTTGTTAATTACATCACGTCTATAAATTATTGATTCGCAAGTTGTGCATATTGCATGTGTTCATCAGGTATGAAAGGCTGATCACCTTCATTACCATTTGGTCCAGTTGATTTATTCATGTTCATTATTAACCATTCATTTTTATTGTCTCGGTCGTTCAGTTACTAAAATTGATTCATGTTATTTCACAATTGTTATATTGTTGAAAGTCAGCCAGCTTATTGTTCATTCTTTCAATCATGATATATCTTTTTTTTGTACTTAAACTTGCTGGGCAAACTTGTTGCTCACCCTTGCTATATCATGATAAACATTGCAGATTTAAACGAATACTTATGATACAGGCGAAGGCGTATGGCATTGTATGTTGTATAGGATATTGAATACAGGTATTAAGTTAAGGTTATAAACCTTGGGATTATGTTGTAAAAGTTATTGTATAAACAATTTATGTTTATATCTTCCGCAATAATTATAGAAATGACGTATCGTAACGTACCAGGTCCGGGGTTCTAGGGACCCGAATTTGGGGGCGTCACAGTTGGTATCAAAGCTGTAGGTTATAAACCTTAGGTACGGTTACCTTATGCTAATAACCGCAGTGATAATTATTAGGATTAACTCAAATAGAGTTAGTGAGTCGATAAGATTCAAAGATGAATCTCGGCGAGTTATAAAAGATACGGAGTTACCTAACTCTGATAATAAAGATGAACAGTAGTAATGAATAGATAGAGTCTAAAAGACTAAAAGTATAAAGGGAAAGAAGATCGTAAAACAAAACGATCATACTATAGAAAAGAATCGTAATATAATACGATTATAATATCAGATTACAGCGTGATCTGATGAGGTCATAAGAGAACAGATGATCAATCTATTGATTGAAAACCTTATAGCAGAATTGTTGTACGACATTTGTACTACGGAATTGTACTATGAAAACTCAGGAAAGAGTTGTAGAATTATAAATACAAATTAAATGAAATTCGTATTGAGCAAAGAAGGAGCTAGGATTATGTGGGATTTTAATTGAGGACTCAGGTGATTGCTAAGTTGTACAAACCTTTGTATGGGTAGGGGTTTGTGCTTGGTTTAACGACTACTTAGTTTATCACATTGATAATCATTGAAATATCGGTGTCGCGCTATTCGCTATATGTATGATGAGAAGGTGATTCTTTTCTCATCTGTATAACGGATAGGTAGGGAATATAAGATTAGGTGCGAGTTCTTTAAACTCATACGTATGGTAAGTTCGTGACTCATAATCATATGGTGGAACCCCTCAGCGAATGGACGACTTTGGTCTGACTAGGATAAGTTCTTAAACCCATATGATTGTGGTAAGTTCCTGAACTCATAACGTGTGGTATGTTTGATGAACTATACGGGGGTATAGGAAAATTGTGAATGAAGGATTGAGGATAATAGAAATAGATAGAATTATTAAGCAATTGATCATTAGAAAAATTGATGTTGATGGTGGAAGCATAGGTATTCCAAATCTTCTAGCTGTGCTAGACTTCAAATTTTTGACATCAAGCTAAATTCGCACTGATGTGCCTTTTTGAAATAAAATGAACTTTTGTTATCTTCAAAACATGGTGACAAGGGTGTGGAGATGGACTTCGAGCCATTATCACATCGTTACTTATTGCGGTATGATAACACCAAAAATGATTTTTTTTCAATGGCTTTGCACTTTTTAAAGAAAAGTTTACGCTAATTGTTTCGGCTAGACAAAGATTATTTAAAATATCAAAACATATTTTTTTTTATCATTAATGCATCATGAAACCTGGTGCAAAGATGATAAAAATGATGGAGTTATTAATACAGTCTTACCTAGTGTTGGATGTGATCTAAAGATCGTCAGCCCACTATGGTATATTGTTTTATGACAAAGTCGCAAAAATAACGGAATTTTCAACGGACTGTAAATACAGTGCGGTATAATTACGTCATAAAATAATTTTCATAATTTTAAAGAAAAGTTATGTGCCAATTAAATTTGGTCAGGTATATGTTTCGATTGATATTCGAATTCTTACTATATGTCTAAGTTATTTGATTCAGCTAGACAAATGTTTATGAAAATTCAAGTATCTCTTTGAGAATTTATCCCGAACCAAATTGATTTGGTGCGGAATCTTATGCTAAGTCTGAGGTGAACTATGCAGATTGGATTTTTATAATTCAATGCGAGAAAAATTCGCGAGTCACGATTGACGTACGTACTAGCATCGGTAGTTTACCTTCTTTGTGATTGTAAATATACTGTTAACCTTTGTAAGGGGTCAAGTACCTTTTTCTGAATTGAAATAGGTTGCAGGTAGTAATACCTATAAACCTCAATAGTTCATGGTCTATATGACTCATCAGCATGATTTAAAAATTTTAACTCTTGGGAGTGATGTTTCGGGTAGCATGTGATGATGTGTATGAACTCGTTGTATACGGGTAGAATCTAATATGACTGAATAAAGGTTAAATTAAAAACCTAGTCTTGCTGAACTAAAGGACTAGGGATTAGTAGGCTGTAATTTCGAGGACGAAATTCTTAGAAGAAGGGGTGAATGTGACAACCCGAAAATTTATAAGATTAATAAAATCTTAAATGATTAAATTAAAAGTTAAAGAATAAAACCTAGATTGGAATTAGAGGATTAATTAAAAATTTTAAAAGAACTTACATGGTTTGATTTAAAGTTTTAAGTTATGTAAAGAAATTAAATAAAGAGATGTATAAGAATAAAGGAATTGTGTATATATATTGGTTCATATATATACTTAGTGATGTGCTATATTTTAGCAAGAGAAATTGTAATAACCAAGAATTTCTAAGTCATTGTAAATAAATATATTAAGTTCAATATTAGTAATATTGAAAATTTTGTGACATGTATTGAGAATGATATGTGAATATTATATATAATAATATTTGTCAAGGATAATAAGTATGTTAGAACATATGTGATATATGTTTAAGACTAAAGAAAAGTATACATCGTAAATATGTATATATAGTTGTTTATTATATTAAATAAAGCAACAAGGAATCTCATAACCTAATATAATATTATATTAGGAGTGGAAATTATATAACCTAAGGGTTATAGTAATTAGTATGCTAGTATACAAATTAGATACTAGTACACTAACCCTAGAGAGTTATTTCATATATCTCAGTTAGTTAATTTTCTAATCTAATTAAAATATGTTCAATTGGATTATAAAATTAAAAGTTCATGTGTAGGTTCTTAAACTCTAAATGAGAAGGATGTGAAAAGTTAATTAACTAAGTAAGGTAAAATAAAATTAAGATTTTGGGTCATGTTTATTTAACTAGCCCAAACAATTATATTAAAAGCCCAAAAGTAGTAAAGTCATGGCCCAATCTTAGCCCAATTAAAAAAGGGTATTATGGTCATTTGTTAAAGCATAAATTGGCTAATAAAATAAAATCAAGAATTGGTCTAAAAGGGGGTGCATGCATCCGGCCAAGGAGGGAGTAAAATGAAGCATGTGTTGAGTTTATTTTCCTACTTTAGTTAGTAACCTACTCCTTTATGTGTCAACTTAAGAAGCTAGCCACCATGTTTTACCAGGATTGCAAATTATATGGAGAGAGGAGGGGAGATTTGTGTTAGGAGATTTCATGGATATACATAATATATCTACACATTTTTACCAACACAAAATATATTACTTTCTCTTTCATCTAACTATTCCAAGTTAGCTAACAAAAAGAAATATTGAGAGAGAGAGAGGGGTCTCGGCAAGGAGAGGAAGAAAGGAAGGGTTCAAGTTTCATGCATCCAAAGATCTCATATTTTGGAAGATCAAGAAATATAGCCAAAAACCAAAAGTATAAAAATCAAACTCTAAATATTTAGTTTATGTATTTTATTTGATTTTTTTTTTTTTATGAAATATCAAGTTATGTTGCTTGAAATCTAAAACCATAGATCTACAAGTTTTAGAGTGTTTTATGAGTAGATCTAACCATTTTGGGGGTTAAAAGTTTGATCCAAAGAAAAAAAAGTAAAATAGTTTTTAAACTTAGAAAAATTAGTATACTGCTGCCATAAAAAGGAAATTTCAGGATTAGCTAGATTATTCAAAAAATTCTGGGCTTTTGGTATTTTGTATTACACTTAATAAGCTTTCTATAGACTCTAGAACGGACTAAATCCGACATCGGAGGAAAGAGTTATACGATTTTAAAATAGCCAAGTCAAAACTGGGAAACCATTTTGGTTCAGTCCCTTTCCACGAAATTTCTGGAATTTTGTGCTTGGAATTTGAAGATGGTCCAAGAACAGAAATTGTAGTCCCGAAAATTAGTTTCACGTGGGCTCAAGAATCTCTCAAAAATGTTTTAAAACGAAAATGTTATGATTGTTTTAGTACAAGAGGGTCAAGCTGTAAAAATCAAAACTGATCAGCCACTTCGGTCCAAATTTCCGAACTCAAAACAACTCCAAATTGAGTGTTTGATAAATGAAAACTGTAGCTTAAGAAGTTACGAATCCAACGCCTCCAACGAAACTTAATTCCGAGTTGTACATTTCATTTTATAAGCGTTTCCGTAAAGGACGCCGAATCTGAAAATTGTGGACGGGAATGGCATAATCGTAAATAAGTGGAAGTGATTAATTATTAAAAATAATTATTTAAAGCTATTAAATGGTTAGCAAATTAATTACATACAAAATTAAATATAATTAATTATTTAAGTGATATTAAATGATAATTAAGTAAAGTTAGTGTTAATAAAGTAACTAGTTATTATTTAATTGTAATTAAATAATAATTAGAGATTAACAAATTGATTAATTATCATTTAATTAATATTAAATAATGATTAAAGAATGTTGAAGTAAGATTAGGTAATAATAATATAATTACTTATTTACATTGATATAAGAATTTATAAAATAATTATTTATTATTTAATAATAAATAAGAGCAAATAGTAATTAATTATTCCTAAATTAATAAGAAAGAATAATTAAAGAATTATAAAGTGAATTGATTATCTATTATTCAACGATAAGTAATTAATTAATAATTATTTATTTAATATTAAATAATAATTAATGACACATAGTAAGTAAGTAATTAATTAATATTAAATAATAGTTAAAGACAAACAATAATTTGATTATTCATTATCTAATTACCATTAAATAATGAATATATCTATTTGGCTATTATTTTTTAATTAAATAAGAACTAAAGCTAATTAATTAATTACTATTTAATTACTATTAAATAGTATTCAAATGAAAGTATAGATTAATATTATGATAATAAATTTATTTAATAATTGTATTAAATAAATTATGTAAAAATGGTTTTAATGTTTTAAAAATTATTTAAAAATGATTTAAAGGTTAAAAATACGTTTTAAGTTATAAAACATAACTTTTAATATTTTGTCATGAATTACATTAATATTTTAATATTAATGGCAGTTATTTAATAATAATTTTTAAATTCATTTAAACGCGATATTAAAGTATTAAAAATACTTTAAAATATTATAACTAACTTATAATATTATGTCATGTATTTCATTAATATTTGAAATTAAATAGATATTAATGATAATAGAATTATTTGGTATTTAAATCATTTAAATATGATATTATTGATTGAAAAATCATTTTAAATGGTAATAATTATTTGAAAATTTTTATGAGCCTTTGAAAAATATTTTGATTATATAATAAATTATCTAAGATAATATTAAAGCTTTTAAGTAGAGTCTTATTGATATTAGGCTCGATAATTATCCGACTAGGTCGTCGGGATATCGAAATAGTACCGAACTCAACTCAGACTGAAATAGTTTGACTTGATACTAGGTCTTATGTGTTTTATTGACTATTAGGAATATGTGATAATGTGCTTAGGTTATTTTATAACTGTAATTAACATTATTAACTGTGATGATATTATTCTAATTTAGAGATCGATATTATTAATATTAGGTCTTCAAATGAAGCTAAATAGATTGCGTAGCAGTAGTCGGCGATAAAGGCAAGTTTTCTTTAACTCAACTTGGAGTTATGATTCTTCAATTATGCTAGTGGTTAATCCTTGTTAATTACATCACATCTATAAATTATTGATTCGCAAGTTGTGCATATTGCATGTGTTCATCAGGTATGAAAGGCTGATCACCTTCATTATCATTTGGTCCAGTTAATTTATTCATGTTTATTATTGACCATTCATTTTTATTGTCTCGGTCGTTCAGTTACTAAAATTGATTCATGTTATTTCACAATTGTTATATTGTTGAAAGTCAGCCAGCTTATTGTTCATTCTTTCAATCATGATATATCTTTTTTTTTGTACTTAAACTTTGTGGGCAAACTTGTTGCTTACCCTTGCTATATCATGATAAACATTGCAGATTTAAACGAATACTTCAGATAAAGGCGAAGGCGTATGCCATTGTATGTTCTATAGGATATTGAATACAGGTATTAAGTTAAGGTTATAGACCTTGGGATTATGTTGTAAAAGTTATTATATAAACAATTTATATTCATATCTTCCGCAATAATTATAAAAATGACGTATCGTAACGTACCAGGTCCGGGGTTCTGGGGACCCGGATTTGGGTGCGTCATAAATCTTGAGTTCTTGTTGGCTTAGTTCAAGTTGGAGGGAGAGAGACTGTTTCAGATCGTCAATCTTGTCAGAGATAGATAGGATTTGGTCTTCATTAGCCTTCTAAGCTCGTACAGCTTCTTTCTTCTGATTACTCATAGCCTTTAGAAAAGCTTGATCTTTTAGTTGAAGCTTGAGGGACATGTGTGACGCCCCCAAATTCAGACCCGCCACTGGTCTCTCGAATTCGGTTTATCACGTTCTATAATCTAACATCATGATAATAGTAGTACGACTAAATGTCGCATCGCACAGCGAAATAATACACAAATCTACTACCGAATAGATTACATTCAATTAATATAATTTATTCACTTCCCAAGGTCTCGTAACATAAACATCGATTACATAGCTTAAACATACCTTAAGCATATATAAACCTAACTAATACATAATAATATAAGTTCTTATTACAATCATAAGGTTCTACATAAATATAGCTACTCTGTAGCCTTTCCCTTACCCTTGTCGACGCCCGAAGGTCCGCCCTGCTCTACCTTAATTAAAATGTTTTAGGGAAAGCAAGAATGGGCAACAAGTTTGTCCAACAGGTAATATAGCGATAAGGATGTTCAATGTTGTGACGCCCCCAAATTCGGACAACCACTTGGTCACTCGAATTCGGTTCGTCACGTTCTCATGGTAATACAATAATAACTAAAATCACACATTCACAGCGGAAGATCTAATCTAGAATAATTTACAATGATTTATTATAATTATTCTCCCAAGTCTCGCAACCTACAGTACTTAATAGATTACATAATACTATCGAATAAAGACTTATTATATAATCTTACTTAAGCTTAAACATAGTCTGAAGACAATCTTAATACAACATTAGAAATTTAAACGTAAAGGAACAAGCTAGTCGGTAGCCTTTCCCTTGCCCTTATCCTTCCCAGAGACACCTCCTTGTTTCGCCTTAACTGAAAGGTTTTAAATAAGCAAGAATGAGCACAAATTGCCCAACAAGTAATATACAACAAGGGTAAAGAGTTTTATAACACGAGTTTGAAATATCGAAGTATAATCTCTAAGATAGCTCAGGGTTTCAGAATAATATCATGAATAACGAGTCTCAACAATGCTCGAATTAAATCTTTGGAGTATGAAATGATAGTTCAATATAGATCAACAGATATATATGAATTCAAAGGCTATCAACGTATCCAACTGGATAAAACAATTTATATACTGAGCAGTCACTAAGGACTATTGAACATCTACTAGAATTACCAATATTAAACTGATAACCCAAAAGAAACAAGTATGATAGATGATCAGTCTACAATACACTATGTTATGTATAACACCACAGTAATAATCACGCGTGTGTTGAGGCTTTCAACAATAAACACTCCCCTTACCATAAGGATTGTTCAACTCAATTTTCAGATTTTTGCACCAATAAAAAGGTTTGGACAGTTTTATAAACATGTATA
Source organism: Panax stipuleanatus (assembly GCA_020205555.1). Taxonomy (NCBI): domain Eukaryota; kingdom Viridiplantae; phylum Streptophyta; class Magnoliopsida; order Apiales; family Araliaceae; genus Panax; species Panax stipuleanatus. The sequence goes on along the minus strand of CM035115.1, from coordinate 55,606,453 downwards.
TATTCTAGCCGAATAGAATGGCATAGACATTTTCACAATATTCAAGAACAATACCAAGTTTAACATGAATAATAGCTTTCACATGAGTTTAACGTACTAGCTCAATGAACGAGTAAGTAAGATAACTTGCATTGTACAAGGATAAAATACTTGCACCGTAAAAGAGTGTAAGTTAGGAAACTTGCCTTTAGCGTAGTTTATCCATGTAATTTAATCAACACTTTCAAATCCCTATCGTAATATAATTACGTATATATATATATATATATATATATATATATATGATATCCATTAGTTATATATTATAGCTTAATATCTTATCTTGGATATACGATCAACACACAAGATAAGTCTTAGCCTAGCTACACAGTTATATATTAATATAACTTCTATTCTTAACGTTCCTCGTTTTGAGTTTAAACCTATTCTCATATCATTAATATCGCATAAGAATCACAACAATTAGCAACATACTCTATTTAACAAGTTATAGCATTATAGCATGTCAACCGTCAAAATTGGATTCAAGTATTAACATATGATATCACATAGCATATACACATGTTAAAGAGTCTTTCCATGTCTGTTAAACCTTTCCAAATTCAATCATACATGCTATAATGATTTCTAACAACTTAGGGTCAAGCAACGCCATGAGTTCCCGTAAGTTATCATGCTTGTCATGTAAACATGTAAAGTGATCACATTTTAGACATGCTTGTAAGTTTCTACTTCATATACACATGTCTAGTATTGCTACTTAGCTTAATTCATGCTTTACTTGGGTTTATTTAACTATCAAGGCACATAACATGGTATGTACACATGTATATATGTATGACACATTAGTGAGGTTCGAAGGAACTATCAAGCTTGTCCACGATTTTTAGAATCTAGGCTTCGATATAATATGTCAAGATTTACGTTTCAAACTTACACTTTCATTTAGTAAAGTTCACAAATGAAGTCCACATGCTCATGTCATACTATGAAACATATATAAGCAAGTCAACATGCCTTTCATGCATTTCAAGGCCATATACACATGCTTGAAAAATCAGAATTCATATATGGTACATGCATGTCAAAAGTTCGTTTGTAAAAACTTACATTTCCGTTACCAATAAGGTTTGCATGTTCGTATTTCATTATGAAACTTACCTACACAAGTGAACATACATTTCATGTGTTTCTAGGTTATACAAACATGTCTCAAAAGTCAGAATGTCTAAAATGGATAAAACAAGTCGATGTCCATTTTGAAACTCTAAGTTCATTTCGGGGACCATATGCTTTTCGTTAACCATGCATGCTAATATAATAAAACATGCTTACATTGCCTCATTATATTCATATATATATGTTACACAAGTTAGCATGCTATTTTAAGCCATACCCATTGACTAACGCATAGCAGAAAACAAGCAGGATGCAACCAACTGATGCAGGGGGCCTGCGTAGCTGTGTTGCGCTTGGGTATAAACCCGATGCAGCTGCGCCGTCTGCAGTTCGAACCAGGAACAGCCTGCTTCTGCAGGTTTCCAAGCCAAATGCTAAATTTCTTTCACGAAACCAGTTTAACATAGTCACATAGTACTTCTATTATACTTATAAGTCTATATAGCAACTAATTATCATTATCAAACCACAAAATCATGAATTCCAATTAACATTCAAAATCTAAGAAATCTCAGAGACCGAAAATGAAAAACATAACAACTATTATATGAATTTGATTGCTAGCAAGCCACATGGTATACTAATATGATTATAAGTTTTATACAACAACCCAATTACACTTTAATTCCACATAACCAGAATCCAAGAAATATGCAAATTTGCAGAAACAGACAAATGGAGTTCATGAAATGAAGAACAAGGGAATAGAATTATACCTCTGCTATATGCTAATTGGACTTGCTGCTAACTCTAGAATGCTTAACACTGATATATTTATAACTCTCAACTCAACACTCAAGCAAATCCCAACAATTTGAAATGGGAAGGAAATGGGTTGCATTTATAGAGAGAATGATATCCAGACATTGCATTTCCACACCATTTAAAACCCATGGATTGAAGGATTGTATGAAGGTTATTAAAGAGTTGGTAACTTAGTTGGTGAGTGAAATCATAATGCCCACTCCCCCATGATCATGAGCTATGAAATGCTAGTTGCTGAGTTTGGGGAGAAGAAGAAATAGGCCTTAGCCTTTTGTTATGCACGTGAAGGAGAAGAAGTGCCTTATATTATGGCACAAGCAAGATAAATCTCAGCATTTGCAAATGAATTACATACTACACTTGTATACACATACCATATACTTATGTTACATATTATATGTACTCTTAGGTTATATCTTGTACACATTTTATCCATACATAGGTTATAATGCAATGTCACAATGTAATTCAATGAATGGGTAACATTTCAACGTAGTAAATGTAGTTTGTACATATATAATCCATGTACATTTTATCTTACCGGTATAATTTTATCAGATATTACCACATTACATCATCTCCTTTATTATTAAAATGTTCACCATATATTTATGATGTCTCACTTTAATGTATATTCACACATCATTGTCACATAAGCATAAATCATGTAGCTCACATAGTTTAATTAACCTTAATACATGGTCCCTATATATAGTATGGTCACATAATTGTTGCACTACACTATATAATATAGTTGCACTACAGTTCACACTTCATATAATATATAGTTAGTTACGATACGTTATACAATTAATTATCACATGCTTGCACATAGCAATTAATACTTTACTTATCTTATCAATTAATTAATAATAATATTAATTAATTTATTTCTCATAAATCAATGAAATTATAATTTCCACAATAAGTGATTAACACTTATATGATTTAATTATCACAGTAGATAAATGTAAATCTTATTATATTTATAAACACATCGATTATTATTATTATATATTTTACACTGCTAATAATCACATATTATTAATTAATCACTATTAATATATTATAACAATTAATTAATATTCTATAATAACAATTAACAATTAATATAGATTAATTGTTCACTTAATAATTCATTTGTTAATTAATATCATCATTATATTCCTCATCACTGTGCCACACAAGGCTCTCAACGAGTTTATCGCAAACTCCACATTTCCTCAATTATTAAAATTATTCAATTTAATATAATTGAGTTAACTCACAAAATTATTTATTTTCAAATAAATTCTCATTTCCATTAATATATTTATTTAAAAATATTAGGAAATTCTCGGGTATTACATCCTCCCCCTTTATAAAAATTCCGTCCCGGAATTGCTACAAGGTTACACAAATAGATGGAGATAGTCCCTCATCATCCTATCTTATAACTCCCACGTTGCCTCTTCGACATCGTGGTTACGCCAAAGTACTTTCACAGAAGATATAATTTTATTTCTCAAGGCTTGCTCTTTCCTATCTAGTATCTGGACAGGAATTTCTTCATACGCCAAGTTCTTCTCCACTTGAATGGTCTCATAAGAAATCACGTGCTTGTAGTCGGCCTTGTACGGTTGCAACACGGAAATGTGGAACACGTTGTGAATGTGCTCCAACTCGGGTGGTAACGCAACTTTGTATGCCACTTCGCCCACTCGCTTCAGTATCTCGAACGGTCCTATGAATCTTGGACTTAACTTTCCTTTCTTGCCGAAATGGATTTTTCCCTTCCATGGAGATACCTTTAAGAATACGAAACTGCCAACTTTAAAGTCTCGGTCCTGCCGATGCAAATCTGCATACTTTTTTTGGCAGTCTTGAGCTGCTACTAGTCTGGCTCTTATCACTGTCACCACATCTGCGGTTTGTTGTACTAACTTAGGTCCGAGTATTCGTCGCTCTCCGACTTCATCACAACATAATGGCGTTCTGCACTTTCTCCCATAAAGAGCTTCGTACGGTGGCATGACGATACTCGCATGGTAACTATTATTATATGTAAATTCGACTAAGGGTAGGTGGTCGTCCCAATTTTCCTTAAAGTCCATCACGCAAGTCCTAAGCATGTCCTCCAGCGTTTGTATAGTTCGTTCACTTTGTCCTTCTATTTGAGGATGATAAGCGGTACTCAACCTCAACTGTGTTCCCATCCTCTCTTACAAGCTTTTCCAAAAGTTCGATGTGAAGCGCGGATCTCGATCAGAAACAATTGACATCGGCACTCTATGTCGTGAAACAATCTCCTTTACATACAGACTTGCTAACTGATTCAAACTGTAGCGAATCTTTATTGGTAGAAAATGTGCGGTCTTCGTTAGTCGATCCACGATAACCCAAATGGCATTATATCCCTTTTGTGTGACTGGAAGTCCTACCACGAAGTCCATCGTAATATGCTCCCATTTCCACTCCGGTATTTCCAACGGTTGTAGTAAACCACTAGGCCACTGGTGCTCCGCTTTAATGCGTTGGCAAGTCAAATATCTACTGACGCACTCTGCGACTTCCCGTTTCAAATTGGGCCATCAAAAATGTTTCCTTAAATCTCGATACATCTTTGTGCCTCCCGGATGAACAAAATACGTCGTATTGTGTGTCTCGTGTAAAATCTCTTTCCTTAACTCGGTTATCGCTGGTACCCACACTCTTCCTTCAAATCTCAAAATACCGTCTTTATCCAATCGGAATCTTTCTTCTTCATTTTCTTTAATCATTTTTCTGATTTTCTCGCACTCTTCGTCTTTCTCTTGTGATTCCTTTACTCTATCCAACAATGTTGGACGAGCTTCCATTACGAACAGTTTTTCTTCTGACCTTTCCGGTCCTCTTACTTCTATCTCTAATCTTTCCATTTCTCTCACCAATTCTTTATGAGTCGTCAAATGAAACAGTTTCTCCCTTCCTTTTCCGCTCAGAGCGTCGACAACCACGTTTGCCTTACCCAGGTGATAAAGAATATCACAGTCATAGTCTTTGATCAATTCTAACCGCCTCCTCTGACGCATATTCAACTCCTTCTGTGTGAAGATATATTTCAGACTCTTGTGGTCCGTGTATATCTCACATTTTTCCCCGTACAAATAATGCCTCCAAATCTTCAATGCAAAAACTACTGCCACTAACTCTAAGTCGTGAGTAGGGTATCGTTTTTCGTAATCCTTCAATTATCGTGATGCATACGCAATGACTTTGCCGTGTTGCATGAGCACATAACCAAGTCCCTTGTGCGATGCGTCACTATACACCACAAAATTTCCCGCATCATCTGGTAATGATAACACAGGCGCTTCGCTCAATATATTCTTCAACTCCTGAAAACCCTCTTCACATTTGTCGGTCCATACAAATTTCACCGTCTTCCTTGTCAGATTGGTCAACGGGGTTGCTATCTTAGAAAAATCCTAGATGAATCTTCGATAGTACCCAGCTAACCCTAAGAAACTTCTCACATCCGTCGGTTAATTACTTACTGCCTCGACCTTTGCAGGGTCCATTGAGATTCCATTCTTATCCACCACGTGACCTAAGAATTGAACCTTCTCCATCCAAAATTCACACTTAGAAAATTTTGCATACATCTTCTCCTTTATTAGCTCTTCCAGAACTATCTTCAGATGTTCGACGTGCTCTTCTTCTGTCTTCGAGTAGATCAAGATGTCGTCGATGAAAACTACCACGAATTTATCCAAGTATGGCTTGAAAACTCGGTTCATCTAGTCCATAAATGCTGCCGGAGCATTAGTCAATTCGAATGACATTACCAAAAACTCGTAATGTCCATAATGGATTCGAAACACAGTCTTTGGTATGTCCTCATCCCGTACCTTCAGTTGATGATATCCCGTTCGTAGGTCGATCTTTGAGAAACACTTTGCTCCCTTCAGTTGATCAAACAAGTCGTCTATTCTTGGTTACGGATATCGGTTCTTGATCGTTACTCTGTTCAATTCTCGATAATCGATACAGAGCCTCATCGATCCGTCTTTTTTCTTAACGAATAACATTGGTGCTCCCCAAGGAGACACACTCGATCGAATGTAACCCTTATCCAACAACTCTTGTAAATGTATCATCAATTCCTTCATTTCTACCAGCGCCATATGATATGGAGCTTTCGAAATCGGTACTATTCCCGGTGCTAAGTCTATTATGAATTCAATTTCTCTATTTGGCGGAAGACTAGGCAGATCGTCCGAAAATACATCTCAAAATTCATTCACTAAGGATATATCCTTAATTTCTACCCATTTTTTCAAGTATCAACGATGTAAGCTAAATAACCTACACATCCAATCCTTAACAATTTCTTGGCCTGCATCATCGTAACACAACATAATTTCTTAAGCGATGAGCTACCATAAAACACTTTCTTAGACTTACTTGGGGTCTGATGGTTCACACACTTATTCTGACAATCAATTATCTCTGCATGGTTATAGAACCAATCCATTCCCAGTATCACATCAAATTCTCCCAGTCTAATAGGAATCAAGTCTATGCTCAGTTTATGTTCTCTAATGTTTGCGCGATAATTTTGATAAACGTATTCTACAGGGATTACTTCCTTATTCGCACCATCTATGTTCAAAGGATTTTCTAATCGTTCTTGGGGTGAATTAAGTTTACTAGCAAATTCTTCAGATACAAAAGAACAGGTGGCACCCGAATCAAATAATACATAAGTATTTATATCATTGATTGGGATTATACCTGACACTACGTTCTTCGCAGCCACTGCGTCCTGGACGGTCATGTTAAAGGTTCTGGCGGTTGGGCGGTTAGATTGTGTCAGTACGCCGATTATCAGTTTGTTACCTCCTCCCTGTTGGTTGTTACCTCCGCCACTTCCCTTCTTCGGGAAATCCTTAATTCGGTGCTCAATTGAGCCACATGCAAAGCATCCTTATATATTTTTTGGTTTCGGGCAGTTGGGCGAAATGTGTCCCTCCTATCCGCAGTTGTAGCAAGTGTTGCACCCCTTCCAGCACTCACCCTGATGGTTCTTCCCACACTTCGGGCATCCTTCAGCCTTCTTCTTGAAACCTCCACAAAAATTCCCCGATTGATTGTTGTTGTTTTTGTTGTTGTTGTTATTCTCCCACTTTCTCTTTCCCAAATTACTTCCTCCACTGCTGCTTCCTCCAATGCGACTTTCTCCTCCAGTATTCTTTCTTTTCTTCTCTTTGTTATACAAACTCAAAGCTTCACTTCCTCCCTCGGCGATAATAGCCTTCTCCAGCAGTGTTCCAAAAGAATCGATTTAAAGAACCGACACCTTATTGAACAACTACGGCTTCAGCCCTTGTTCGAATCATCTTACCTTCCTTTCCTCATCTCCAACTTGGTGTTCCGCAAATCGCGCTAGTTCATTAAACTTAGCTGGGTACTACGCCACCGTCATATCACCTTATTTTAGTTCTAAAAATTTCACCTCCATCCTATTCTTCATGCACTTCGGGAAGTAGTTCTCAAAAAATAGCGTCTTAAATTTATCCCATGTTATCGTCCCTTCTCCAGCTCTCTGCTGATTGGCCTCCCAACAATAGTTCACTTTGCCTCTCATCATGTACATAGCAAATACTGTCTTCTGGTCTTCACTCACACGAGCTATAGTGAAAGCTTTCTCGATCTCCTTGATCCAGGTTTGCGCAACTATTGGGTCAGTAGTACCTTCGAATTCTGGAGGTCCTACACTTCTAAAGTCTTTGAAGGTTGTTACTAGGACAGCTTGAGGGTTGGGGCGAACGGGTTCATTGTTCCTTCCCCTTAAGGCTTCTCCTAAAAAGTCTACCAGTTTCTGGTTCGGGTCAACTTGTTCCCTCTCGTTATTAACAGATTCTTCGGGTGCAGTTAATCTACATCTTGGTGCCATGACCTGCATAACAAATTTTCATTTTATTATTACTCAGTTATATCATTTAAGTATTTCTTTTAAAATAAAAAGAATAAATTTATAACACGTTTTTGAAGAAACTCCATTTATATTTATATGCCATTTCATTTCATTACATGATTATCCTAGCATACTGCTATAAATGTCATCATATATATCCTCTAATATCACAAAAGACGGGGAATATACCAACCAACTACCATACTACCCCTCTAACAAAAGCTTACACGCGGTTTACATCACTATCCCACATCTTACACAAAAGATTAGGATTACAACATAGTATGTACAACACATAAAGATAAATGCTACTAAACTACTACTAGACCATCTAAGGAAATCTCATCACATCATGCCATGCTCCACAGCGCTCTTGTACTCTAACTGCTATATAAGCTACCAGCTCTCGACTCATAGTATGTAGAGTATGTCCCTGCTCTGCTGGGTAGTGGTACACACCATCAAGCACCCTCTCAAATGCCGAACAGAACACGTACCCCATCTTGTTCATTTTTCTCTTCTTGCATCAGACCTCATTTTCCAGGTTATCTGCTCTCTCATGGGCAGCCTCCCACTTCTCCTCGAAGTGTATCCTATCCATCACCTCTAATTCCAACTGAGTACGAAGTGCTTCCTTCTCAGTCTTCTCGCTCAATTCCCTCTGCTCAACCTCTTCTAGCTTCCCTGCCAGATCTACATTCCTAGCCACTGACTTGTGAAACAAAGTCCCCATCTGGATTCCAGCCTCCTTGCGATAAGCAATTTCTACCTCTAGCTCCTTCATGGCCAACTTCCTCTGGTAGTCTTCATCCCGCAGTTTTTGGAACTCCGACTTTCTCTCTTGGGCCTCTGCCTCTAATTCTTGGACTCTGCAGTCCAACTCTAGGATCCGCTCTTCATACTCTCCTAGCATATGCTCCTCTAGGTTAGGCTCGTAGGAGTCCTCCATGGGCTCCTCCTCTGAAGTCTCATCCTCAATCGGCTCGTCCTCCATCGGCTCCTCCTCGGGGTCAAACTCCACCTCTATCTCATCCTCGTCATCAAACTCAGATGGTACAACAGCCTGTACTGGCATAGCCTCTAAGGGTGCCTCGTACACTACATGAATATCCCTGGGTTCCTCCTCAGCCACTCTACTGGGTACCCCCATATCTGCCATCCTACAATCACTAACACAAGACAAACAACAGCAACTCCATTAGAATAAAACATAAGTTCATTGTATAGAATGAAGTAACATTGCACAACACACTAAGTCTCTCAAGGAAAACTCTACATGAGTTTTATCTCCTTTCTAACTTCTAGACTCTCCTAAGTTATAATCTAAGGACACTCACTCCTAAGGTTTATAACTACAGCTCTGATACCAACCTGTGACGCCCCCAAATTCGGACCGCCACTTGGTTACTCGAATTCGGTTCGTCACGTTCTCATGGTAATACAATAATAACTAAAATCACACATTCACAGTGGAAGATCTAATCTAGAATAATTTATAATGATTTATTATAATTATTCTCCCAAGTCTCGCAACCTACAGTACTTAATAGATTATATAATAGTATCGAATAAAGACTTATTACATAATCCTACTTAAGCTTAAACATAGTCTGAAGACAATCTTAATACAACATTAGAAATTTAAACGTAAAGGAACAAGCTAGTCGGTAGCCTTGCCCTTGCCCTTATCCTTCCCACAGACACCTCCCTGTTCTGCCTTAATTGAAAGGTTTTAAATAAGTAAGAATGAGCATAAATTGCCCAGCAAGTAATATACAACAAGGGTAAAGAGTTTTATAACACGAGTTTGAAATATCGAAGTATAATCTCTAAGATAGTTCAGGGTTTCAGAATAATATCATGAATAATGAGTCTCAACAATGCTCGAATCAAATCTTTGGAGTATGAAATGATAGTTCAATATAGATCAACAGATATATATGAATTCAAAGGCTATCAACGTATCTAACTGGATAAAATAATTTATATACTGAGCAGTCACTAAGGACTATTGAACATCTACTAGAATTACCAATATTAAACTGATAACCCAAAAGAAACAAGTATGAAAGATGATCAGTCTACAATACACTATGTTATGTATAACACCACAGTAATAATCACGCGTGTGTTGAGGCTTCCAACAATAAACACTCCCCTTACCATAAGGGTTGTTCAACTCAGTTTTCAGATTTTCGCACCAATAAAAAGGTTTGAACAGTTTTATAAACATGCATATAGTCTAGCCGAATCGAATGGCATAGACACTTTCACAATATTCAAGAACAATACCAAGTTCAACATGAATAATAGCTTTCACAAGAGTTTAACGTACTAGCTCAATGAACGAGTAAGTAAGATAACTTGCATTATACAAGGATAGAATACTTGCACCGTAAAAGAGTGTAAGTTAGGAAACTTGCCTTTAGCGTAGTTTATCCACGTAATTTAATCAACACTTTCAAATCCCTATCGTAATATAATTACGTATATATATATGGTATCCATTAGTCATATATTATAGCTCAATACCTTATCTTGGACATACGATCAACACACAAGCTAAGCCTTAGCCTAGCTACACAATTATATATTAATATAACTTCTATTCTTAACGTTCCTCTTTTTGAGTTTAAACTTATTCTCATATCATTAATATCGCATAAGAATCACAATAATTAGCAACATACTCTATTTAGCAAGTTATAGCATTATAGCATGTCAACCGTCAAAATTGGATTCAAGTATCAATGTATGATATCACATAGCATATACACATGTTAAAGAGTCTTTCCATGTTTGTTCAACCTTTCCAAGTTCAATCATACATGCTATAATGATTTCTAACAACTTAGGGTCAAGCAACGCCATGAGTTCCCGTAAGTTATCATGCTTGTCATGTAAACATGTAAAGTGATCACATTTTAGACATGCTTGCAAGTTTCTACTTCATATACACATGTCTAGTATTGCTACTTAGCTTAATTCATGCTTTACTTGGGTTTATTTAACTATCAAGGCACATAACATGGTATGTACACATATATATATGTATGACACATTAGTGAGGTTCGAAGGCACTATCAAACATGTCCACGATTTTTAGAATCTAGGCTTCGATATAACATGTCAAGATTTACGTTTCAAACTTACACTTTCATTTAGTAAAGTTCAGAAATGAAGTCCACATGCTCATGTCATACTATGAAACATATATAAGCAAGTCAACATGCCTTTCATGCATTTCAAGGCCATATACACATGCTTGAAAAATCAGAATTCATATATGGTACATGCATGTCAAAAGTTCGTTTGTAAAAAATTACATTTTCGTTACCAATAAGGTTTGCATGTTCATATTTCATTATGAAACTTACCTATGCAAGTGAACATACATTTCATGTGTTTCTAGGTCATACAAACAAGTCTCAAAAGTCAGAATGTCTAAAACGGATAAAACAAGTCGATGTCCATTTTGAAACTCTAAGTTCATTTCGGAAACCATATGCTTTTCGTTAACCATGCATGCTAATATAATAAAACATGCTTACATTGCCTCATTATATTCATATATATATGTTACACAAGTTAGCATACTGTTTTAAGCCATACCCATTTACTAACGCATAGCAGAAAACAAGCAGGATGCAACCAACTGATGCAGGGGGCCTGCGTAGCTGTGTTGCGCTTGGGTATAAACCCGACGCAGCTGCGCCGTCTGCAGTTCGAACCAGGAACAGCCTGCTTCGGCAGGTTTCCAAGCCAAATGCCAAATTTCTTTCACGAAACCAGTTTAACATAGTCACATAGTACTTCTATTATACTTATAAGTCTATATAGCAACTAATTATCATTATCAAACCACAAAATCATGAATTCCAATTAACATTCAAAATCTAAGAAATCTCAGAGACCGAAAATGAAAAATATAACAACTATTTTATGAATTTGATTGCTAGCAAGCCACATGGTATACTAATATGATTATAAGTTTTATACAACAACCCAATTACACTTTAATTCCACATAACCAGAATCCAAGAAATATACAAATTTGCAGAAACAGACAAATGGAGTTCATGAAGTGAAGAACAAGGGAATAGAATTATACCTCTGCTATATGCTAATTGGACTTGCTGCTAACTTTAGAATGCTCAACACTGATATATTTATAACTCTCAACTCAACACTCAAGCAAATCCCAACAATTTGAAATGGGAAGGAAATGGGTTGCATTTATAGAGAGAATGATATCCAGACATTGCATTTCCACACCATTTAAAACCCATGGATTGAAGGATTGTATGAAGGTTATTAAAGAGTTGGTAACTTAGTTGGTGAGTGAAATCATAATGCCCACTCCCCCATGATCATGAGCTATGAAATGCTAGTTGCTGAGTTTGGGGAGAAGAAGAAATAGGCCTTAGCCTTTTGTTATGCACGTGAAAGAGAAGAAGTGCCTTATATTATGGCACAAGCAAGATAAATCTCAGCATTTGCAAATGAATTACATGCTACACTTGTATACATATACCATATACTTATGTTACATATTATATGTACTCTTAGGTTATATCTTGTACACATTTTATCCATACATAGGTTATAATGTAATGTCACAATGTAATTCAATGAATGGGTAACATTTCAACGTAGTAAATGTAGTTTGTACATATATAATCCATGTACATTTTATCTTACCGGTATAATTTTATCAGATATTACCACATTACATAATCTCCTTTATTATTAAAATGTTCACCATATATTTATGATGTCTCACTTTAATGTATATTCACACATCATTGTCACATAAGCATAAATCATGTAGCTCACATAGTTTAATTAACCTTAATACATGGTCCCTATATATAGTATGGTCACATAATTGTTGCACTACACTATATAATATAGTTGCACTACAGTTCACACTTCATATAATATATAGTTAGTTACGATACGTTATACAATTAATTATCACATGCTTGCACATAGCAATTAATACTTTACTTATCTTATCACTTAATTAATAATAATATTAATTAATTCATTTCTCATAAATCAATGAAATTATAATTTCCACAATAATTGATTAACACTTATATGATTTAATTATCACAGTAGATAAATGTAAATCTTATTATATTTATAAACACATCGATTATTATTATTATATATTTTACACTGCTAATAATCACATATTATTAATTAATCACCATTAATATATTATAATAATTAATTAATATTCTATAATAATAATTAACAATTAATATAGATTAATTGTTCACTTAATAATTCATTTGTTAATTAATATCATCATTATATTCCTCATCACTGTGCCACACAAGGCTCTCAACGAGTTTATCGCAAACTCCATATTTCCTCAATTATTAAAATTATTCAATTTAATATAATTGAGTTAACTCACAAAATTATTTATTTTTAAATAAATTCTCATTTCCATTAATATATTTATTTAAAAATATTAGGAAATTCTCGGGTATTACAAATGTAGTTTTAAATTTCTCAAGGGTACAACAATAATGATAGTTCCAAGATAGCAAGAAGTATCGGTGATTATCAACAATAGTCGCTACAGACAGAAAATATCAGTAATATTCAACGATTATCAATTCAAGATTTCAAGGTAATAAATACTGAGCAGTCACTAAGGACTATGAACTTCTCATAGAATTTACAGTAATAAACTGATAATTCTACAAAACGAGTAGAACAGGTGATCAGCCTAAAATACCCTATATCATGCATAGCATTTAATCATTCTCATGTGCGCACGTCGGTTTCCTGACAAATATATTATTCCCCTAACAAGAGGGTTGTTCATATCAGTTATAAGTGTCCGCATAAAGTTAATTTGGTTTGGATAGCTTTCGATCATATATCAATAGTCTAGCCGAATCAATGGCTTAGACAGTTCCCTTTTAAAATATATATGTGAACAATTATCGTTCGAAATCAAGTTTTGAAAATAATTTCATTTTTAAGCTTACGAAGTATTAAGTCATGAGATATGAATCATACTTTCAAGGAATTTCTTGTACAACCAATAATAGTACAAGATTAAATAATGCTCAATAAAGAATAAGGTTCGAATACTTACCTCAAGTGTAGTCTATCAACGTTAAATAAATAAACACTTTTCAAATCCCTATCGTAATATAGTTATGCGTATAAGATACTCATTAGTTATGTATACTCATACATGATATGTAAGTTTAAACACATACATAAACGTCTAACTTAGTTGTATACTCTTTACATACTCCACTACACTCCTTGCGTACTTATAGCACAAAAATTTAGTTTATAAATCACCATGAAGTCAAATAATATAGTTTCTAATCATTGCTTTATAGTTTGCAAATACCTTTTGGACTTAACATTCAAAAGTTTATAAACATATATCAAGATACTTTTATTACACATATGTTTATCCATGTATTCGACACACATTTGGATGTATAATCCACATTGTTTCAAAAACCTTAGAAACACCTTGGCAAAACTTAGTTCCATAAAATCACTATATGCTTGAACACTTAAAACATTGCTTGAGCCATGTATTATAGCTTAAGGCATTCATACATACATGTTGAGGAATTTTTAAACTAGGTTTGGTCTTTTCTATTTACTTTCAACAATGGATAGTCCTGTTCATAAATCTTCATTTTACAAAGCCAAGAAAGCTTGTTATGTCAAAGACTAACCATAGTACTCATTAAACCATATAATAATGCTAAACAGTCTTTCTACGCATGCTTGCATATATTAGATTTGGTTGTATAATTCTCTACTTAAACTCTTTTAGTTCATGCTTGCGTAGTTTATAACGTGTCTAAATAGATGTGTGAATATGCCGGTTATCATAGTTTGTTCAATAGTTCTCAATACAAGTCGTAGAGTTTTCATCTCAATTGGTTTTCAAATACTAAAATCTCATGACCAACAAGGTAAGCATGTAAAGTACCTTGATTTCACATTTCATATGTATTTATAAAACTAACTAAGTTGTGAATACATTCTAAAAAGGTTAGATTTCAAAAAGGCGTAAGGTTTTATAAACATGGTCTTCATCCTTTACTTTTCTTTCAAAAGATTCAAACTTTAGTCCTACTAAAACATCTTGCAATATGCATTGACACATGTTTAAGGATTATGTAAGCTCCTTAAGTTAAATTAGGCTAGGTTACAAGGTCTGAAAAATAACAGCACAGTTTTAGTTCCCTGGCCATCCCCCGCCGAGGCGGGTAAATGAAGCACAGGAGGTCCACCGGGGCGGCATTGCCTAGACAAGGCCATTGCAATTCTCTGGCCACCCCCTGCCGGGGCGGCAATTGAGCTATAGGAAGCCTGCCGGGGCGGGCATAGCTGTTGCAGTTCAAAAACTCGTTTCCTCTGCTACGAACCAACATCCCAAAATCACAACAAACAACAATTTTAAGCATACCCACTATGTATAATCTCCATAAACTTGCCACCCAACATACATAGCATGATTCTAACAACCATTTACAGATTTCCACAAACTTAGCTCATCAATTTGGACATTAAAAGCAAGTATTTCATGATATTTCTAAAACTTGTAAAACTTAAAATTTGATAGCATAGAACATGATCAACACCTTAGTAACAAGTATATGACAATGACTAACATCATGGTATCCATTATCAAATTAACTAACAAGAAATTTACAAGACTTTGAAGAAAATGATACCAAAACATAAAATAGGATTATTACCTTCTATAGCTTAAAACTCTTAACACTTGCTTCTAACTTCTTATTACTCACTCACTCACTCTCTACTTGAACAAATTTCAGATTTCTAGCAACCCAAATGAGATGGAAAGACTCCAATTTATAGGAAAATGAAAACCCATACAAATCCATTGCCCTTGAGTTTGAACCCAAAGGAAGAAGAAGAAGAATGGTCGACAAAGAAGAGTAGATAGCTTGGCAAATCATGGCAACTATTTTGCCCACACCCCTCTCATCATCACCATCATGAAATGCCTAAGATTGCAAGGTAGAAGGAAGCTAGGTTTGTAGCCTTTTTGTAATTCACTAAAATGAACAAATGGGGGCAAAATGACTATCAATTTGGGACAAGAGCAAAAACTCAGCATTTGGTATTCCTATTAGCATACTTAAGTTTATTTGATATTTGTCCCCAAAAGAGCATACATATACACTCACTCATACATTACACACATAGAATTATATAATCTATGTACATTGGTTTAATGCAAATAATATTCACATTAGACTAGAATAATTTAGTTGGGTACCAATATTATTTTCCATAAAACTCGTTATTCCAATTCTACATAAATATTAAAATAATCATTTAATATTAATTATCTATTTAGTAAATGTCATTTTCCCTCATAGGTTGAGAATACCAATTTAAATACTCCCACACACATCATGTGGTCACATAAGACACTTTCACACCACTTAGTAATTTACATAAGTTAAGCTTATTTTTATCATATAGTTTTATGTAATAATTATTCTCATTCCAATGTCACACCTCATTTTACAACCTCTATTATACAACTATATACATATATATATCTACATGTATATATATACATATTCCTATCATCATACATTACACATTGGGCCAAATCAAATTAAATCAATTGGGCTAAGCACACTAAAGCA
Organism: Panax stipuleanatus; assembly: GCA_020205555.1. NCBI lineage: Eukaryota > Viridiplantae > Streptophyta > Magnoliopsida > Apiales > Araliaceae > Panax > Panax stipuleanatus. Next base: position 55,589,884 of record CM035115.1, on the reverse strand, counting down.
CATGGACTCTATTATTTAATCTAGCACATAAATTGATTGGGCCACATCTCTTAATTCTTATAACATATCACATTAATGTTGTTGGGCCTGGATATATCCTAAGTCTAATACATTATTAATTCAATGACCTAACTAGATTAGGAAATTAATTAGGCCACACAAGGCTTATCACTTAAGCTTAATTATGCTCATTATTGTTTCTATTCTCGTACCACACAAGGCATTTTAATGTGTTTAACAGAAACTCCACATTCTTCCTCAATTATTATATATTCAATTTGAATTAATTTGAATGAGCTCATCTAGCAACACATATATATTTATATTCAAATAAATATTCATTTTCATTAATATATTCATTTAATAATATTCAAAAATTGTCGGGTATTACAACATGTCTAAAAGTCTGGCTTGAAGCCTTTTGGACAGCTCATTGTCTTCTCTAGTTGACATGTTCGTTACTTCTGCAGTAATGAGAGAAATCTCCTTAATCAATTCTTCTGAGTTCATCTGAAGCTCTTGCTCTTGAAGGGATTTGGTATCATTTTGTTCATTCTCTTTTTGAGCAGTTGGTTGATCAGCCTCCTGCTGAGTATCAGGTTGAACTCTACCATTTTCTTCTTCCTGAACACCAGATTGGACTCTGCGATTCTCACTCATGGATAGATTTTCAAAAGCAGTGAGAATCAGTGAATCGTTAATTTTCATGCTGCTTGAGTAGAATATAGCTTCTCAATTTCATCTTGATCATCTTAAAGAATAGAGTGAGATGACTCTACGATTATAGACTTGGGCAGAATCCTTCTTCCATCTGAATTTGCTCGACAATCGTAGGGGATGTAATGATTTTTAGCATGTTTATAGACCTTGAAATGAGTTTGGTCTTTGATTAGCAGAGTTGCAAACTTCTTCATTCATGGAAAGTTCTGAGCCACCAGCTCTAGATTGGGAAGGTGAGAGAAGCATCATGAGAAATAATTGTTGTCTTCAGTGAGGGATGCTTTTACCCATGGCATGTGCGGATGAAACCATCTTATAGTATTATCCTTGATTTTAGTATCATAAATTAAGGTTGAAGAGTCTAGCTTTATAGTTTCAAGATGGTTGAGAAGATGTGCTGCAGTCATTTTCACCACCTACAGCCTACCATTACCATGATTAATCCATTTCTTTGGAAGTGCATCTAGTGATTCTTCATCAATATCTACCACTATTCTTCTCTTGCGTTGAATAAGACAAGGAATATGAAGATCTTCTGTCACGTCATCCTCAGGACTGAAGTCTCCTTTAATTTCTTCATGATCTGAGCTGGAGTTAGACTGGTGTAGACTTCCTTCAACTAACTCATCAGTTTGTTCATGCATTTGATCATCATCTTTATCATTATCAGCAGAGCTTGCCTTTGTTGACTCACTAGCCTCTTCTAGCTCTACAGTCTTCAGTCTTTTACTGCTATCCTTTTCTGATATTATCTTTCCTTTTTCCTTAGCATTTCCTCCCTTGGATTCAGCCTCATCATCGCTGATTTCAATTGTCTTTGGAAACAATTCTCCCCTTTTTGAAACCATTTAAGCAATCGATCTGTTGCTCTTTCTTCTTCTTGGGTGTTCAGTTTCAAGAGTTTTAGACTCTTCTTCTTTAGACCCTTCATCCCTTGAATCGTTAGAAGGATTCCTTGGGGCTTTGACCGAGGAAGATCTATCTGCTTCAGATTTAGATCCTTCCATATCAGCAGACTGGCTATTCTAGAGTTCAGCCATGAGACTAGCAATTCCTTCTTTAGGTTCTATTTTCTCCTTTTCAGATTCAACTTTCTCATCATTTGATTTGCTTCTTGAAGATTCACCCTTGAAGCTTTTAGTTTTATTTTCATCTTCTGACTCCACATTTTTCTCATCAGTGGATAGACTTCTTTGGAAAACTGATATAGGTTTCTTTACCACCTTAGCCTTCTTCTTTGGTGGTCTCACAGACTTTGTCTCTGGAATGATTGAGTCCTTAGAGTTTGACAGCTCCTCTTCCTTTATAGCACTTGCCTTCCTCTTCTTCGTAGTGCTCTTGCTGGTGCTGCCATACATTATCAGCTTTTTGTTCTCCATTGGATTTTACTTCCAGTTTGCAAACACTGTGTAGTCATTATCTTATGACTGTTAAGTACTTCACCTTCGTCATTCTTAATTTTATTCTTCAGCTTCTTCTTTAGAATAATACTCAAGAACCTCCCATGGAAAACCTTAGTGAGGGTTTTCCTGTTAACCTTTTCTTCTTTGCCCACTCTAGCCATTTGGACATTTGGTCGATCAGAATAACTCCAAAATTGATACGCTTCTTCAGAATTATTGCAGACATGATCTTCAGCTGTTGATCAATCACAGTGTCATGTGCAGTGTCCTTGCATAGTATACATTTGCCTACAATCTCTGCAAGGAATTGAAACTCTTCAGGAAACTCTTTTTTCTTCATATCCTTCAGACTAGGATTTCTTTTATATCCCATAATCTTCTTGGCTCCTTCGATGTCAACTTCATCAAGGCTTTTCAGTCCTAGGTCAGGGAAACCTAAGCATTGATTGATGTCAGAAGATTTTAGCTTCAGAATCTGACCTTTTACTTTGGTAGAAAGGATTTTAGAGTTTGTAGTCATGTTGAAGTAGAATTCTTTAACCAAGTCAGCATAAATTGGAGTATTTGACTCAAGGCATTTTGAGAATCCAGCCCTCTTTACAAGTTCAAGAATATCTCTTAACTTCTTCTTAGATTTCTCGAACGTTTTGGTTTCGAGCTAAATGCCAGTGATTACTCGCCAATCCGCCATTTGAAGAGTTAGGGTTTTCAAGGTTTATGGATTTGTGAGGATCTTGTGAGGTAGCAGGAAACGATTTGAGAAAGGATATCTGTTTGAGAATGTTTGACTGTTTGGAGGTGTTTAAGTTTTGGCTTGAGAGGATAAATGTATGGATTTGACAGGGATGCAGCTTTTGAAGAACCCACTAAAATAAAACTACCAAATTTTTGAATTTCACTTTTGTAACTGTTCCTTCCATGTTCCTTAGTGGCACAGTTGTAAGACTCTAATAGGTCACAATCTGTAACTCCTTCTCCAGCGTCAGTTTAACAGATTTGGCCTTTCTTCAGTTGACTATTGACTTTTTCAATTCGTGGAGTGATTCATAACTTGGTTCAGTACTCCATGATTTCTCAGACTGATCTACAACCTTTGCTTCTTCTTCGATGATTGTAGGCTATGATCATGCTTCAATAGACAACTTCTCCATTAGCCTATGAGGGATTGGCACTTCTCATTTACAGCTTGTAATCTTCTAATGAGATGCTGCTTGCTTTAGCAAAGATTCTTGCGATGCATTTCATATTAGTGTTCCTTCTAAAGTAAGGTAGCTCAGGAAGGGCCAACCTTTTAGCTCAACACTAAGGATCAGGTTTGTCCCTGAGGCTCTTATTAGATGAAAAGCCTTAGACAAGGTTAGTATTGACATCACATCTGACCTCTCTGTTGGGAAGTTTATCTACCAACTTTGAATATTCATTGTTGTTGGTTTTTGTATAGGTTGTAATCGTGGTGTCCTTCTGCTCTTATATTATGATCAGATGTTTGATCATAGGCACTCCACGATTTTGAAGTGGGTGGCTGATATAAATATCAGTAGCATGTTTTGGGACATTACTACTGACTATGATGGATATTCATTTGGTTCATCAGTCATAGAATTTTGGGACTCTGTAACTGGAATCTTTCTGTTCTATGTTAGCTCATGTTCTCTATGATCTTGGCTGAAGTGGTTTTGATAATCGTGGTGTTATAGATAAACATACACCATGACTGTCTTACCTTCTGAGTTGTTCTCACAATTTCTGGCAAGAATTCTACTTCTTCGTTTTACTCCCTGATCTTCACCATCTCCATATCTTCATCTGTTCTTCCTCGGCATAGATCAAACTCCTTGATAAATCTCCTGGTCCTCTTTTTTAATTTGAACACTGCATTTGTACTTTCTTCAGATTTAGCCCTAATAATTGTTCAGGCTGAGAGACCGTAGCAGCTTCTTCATCTGCAGTCGTAATTTATCTGGACTCTATGATTGGTGATACTTCTTCAATCGTAGTGTGTGAGAACTTCTTCTTTCTGTGTCTATTTTTTTTCTTCTTCTGAAGTTCACAGCTTCTTACTTCATCTTTCCGAGTCAATCAAGTAACTGTCTTTTCTGCTTGGAAGATCTGAAGAATTTGCCTCATTAATCATCTTTGACAGCTTTAGTACTATTGCTCTTAACAGATCACGGCTCCCCCATAGATGATGCTTTCTTCTCAAAGAAGTATGAGTTCTTCTTCTTCATATGCATTAGAAGTCAGCCTTGCATATCTCCTTCTGACTAGCATCATCTATATCATATAAGCTTCCTTGGATCATGGAGAGAGATATCTTCAGGACTGATCACTCCACAACTGTTGACAGAGCTACGAACGTAGTCTTCTTTATCTGATACCTAAACAGGCATTTTCAGTAGGATTGTAGTCCTTCCTTAGTTTCTTCAATATATACTAAGGATGAATGAAGACTCATTTAGGACTATCAACTTGTCAACGTCTAACAGCCTTCCTTCAGTTAGTTGCCCTTCCTCCTTAATCAGAACTGCAGATTTTGATGCTGACTGGAGGAACACTATGATTATGATCATTGTACCATAATCGTTGTGTGTTGGCTTGCGCAGGCTTGATCATAGAGGTCACTACAATTTTCCTTAAGGTCTTTGACAGACTGCACTCGTGGAGTTCTGCTTCTATGATGAGTTCTTCATAATTAAAACTTGATGATCCTTTGATGTGAACTTCTTCGCGTTTCCTTCTTTGAAGATATTCCTTGCATGGATGGGTCATGGAAGATCGTTTTCATCTAGGTATGAATGGTCAGCTTCCATATAGAGATCAACAATGTTGTGAGCTTCATTTATGTTAGCTCATCAAGTCTTCAAGAACAGGCTTTAACATAGAATGATTTTGACAAGAACATTGCTGAAATGTCTTGAGCCTCCAGCTGGTTAAGTCCTCGTGACTGAAGTCATCTGCTTTAGCATTCCTTAGTGCGGTCAGATAGACTAAGTACCTACAGGTTAGATAAATTTCTATTTTTGGTACCCATGGTTAAATGGGTCCTGCCAGGTTAGTTTCTCAAAAACCCTTATTCCTTATATACTAGAATTTTCATCAACTTTAACATCAATAATCATATCTATGCATGTATCAGATTTAGTTGTGATATTTATCATGCATGTTGGTGAGTGTGTGTAAGATTAATCATTTTAATAAGACACTCATTTTCTTTGATGGTTTCACCCTTTTCTTGGTTATGTTCACGGATTTTGAGTGTTTGCACAGTAGGAATCAACACTATTACTTAGTTGTATCTGGTTGACTCATGGAGATGATCAGTTTCTAAGAATCTTCAAGATACTCCTTTAGAATTGAACATACTCTACGTGTTATCAAAAACTCAGAACATAGGTTTGTACATACATACTAAACCTTAAGCAGGGATTACTTCACTTAAACTTAATTAATTCTTGATATGCTTATGGCCTATTTCAGACTTCTTTCAAGATGTTATCTTCAACCTAAAACTTGGAAAGTTTGTTAGCAATTGAGCTTTCAACCTTAGTGTACTTTCTCTCTTACCCTTTTTAGGTAGAGTATGGTCTCTTGATAGAATACTGTTATAGTACATAAGGTGATGCAACATAATATACATATTTATATTAATGACGAATAGTACCTTTACACTGTCAGTTTCTTGACAGTCATTTACCTAGCTATAATGAGGTTAGGCATTGATGTGCATATTTTACATTCATTTCTGACAGCTTGTTGGTCCACTTGTCCTTTGATCAATCAGTCATAACCTTGGAGATATAAGCTAGGAAAGTCTTGACAGCTTTAAGTCTTTTTCAGTCTTGAACCTCAGGGTTCACATCCAACTGCTGGTTGGCCAAATACATAGTTGAGAAATTCTTCTTTCTCCTATAGATAAATGTTTCTTTGCATGTATGGCCTTTCATCTTTCAGAATAGAGGATGCTTGATTCTTTGCTGTTGATGCCTCTTGACTTCCCATCTCTGGTCTTCAGACTACAAGATTGACTATGGACAAGGATTGGTCTTGATGATATGGCATTTAAGAACCTAGACCAATCTGAGCAGCTTTAGATGTATATACACATTTACCTGTACACATTATTTCCAACGTGTGAGCTCATCTGCATTTACAAGTGACTTACTACTAAACTGAGTTTAGAACAATGTTTGTGCCTAGGATCAGACTCAAAGCGATTAGTTTTTGAATATAGCATGAGAACCTACTCTAATACCAATTGTTAGTTTCCAGTAGGCACACAATAGATCTAGAAGGGGGGGGGGGTTGAATAGATCCTTTACGCTTTTAAACTCTTTTCCATTTTATTTTGTATTGCTATGAAGTTAGTACATGACAAACAAAAGAATCATTTCAAGCACAACAGAATAAGTTAAATGTCCCCTTCATTAATATATTGATAAACATTGATATATTGTTCTTAGAGTTAGTTTAGTTGTAAGTAGTTAATACAATCATAGCAGTTATAGCAGTTAAGTACATAACGTAAATGACAGAATGTAAAAGACACAAGGGGTTTTAAGTGGTTCAGAGACTCAAGCTTCTAATCCACTCATCTGCACTCTCGTAGGAAATCCACTAAGGAATGGGCAGCACCCTGAATCACTAAAATTCCTTCAAGGCCCGCAGCCCTGGAACTTCAGTTCACTAAGAACTCTTCAAGTCCCCTGACTTGGAACTGCTCTAGTTCACTAAGAATTTTTCAAGGCCAGCAGCCTTGGAACTTATTTAGTCCCTTCGGACAAGGACCCCTCAGGCCCTGGCTACTCGTTGTTGTAGTTATTGTTGTTATTGTTTGTACTTTGCTGCTAAAATACCTTTAAGCTTGATCATCTTTGTACTTAGCAGCTTGGCTTGGTCCTCTTTGCATTCTGCTTAGAGTCTGGACCACTTTTTCTCAGATGCAGCTGATCTTCATTCTGTTCAGCTCATCTTCTTCTGATGTCAGCTGTGCACCATCACCACATAGGACTGCTAAGGCTTTTAATTGTGAGTCACCTTCTTCTGGTCCATAGCAGCCCTTGAACCATTCTTGATTGATAGGTAGACATGGTTCTGCAGCTTCTTTGGTTCATCTTCTGGTTTTTCATGGTGATCCGTAGAGTGGCTCTTCTGATCTTCTTTATGCTCAGCCACTTTCCTGAATGCTATCTTTTTGGCCTTCTCGGCTCTCAGCTTAGCTGCCATTTTCAATAGTATTCTCATCCTTGTTGAGTGAAGCTTTAGTCATTTCAAGTCCTTCTTCAAATCTACTTCACTTCCACCTTCGTAGTCTCACTGCCACTGAGACTTGTTCTATTCAGCTCTGGTGGAACTCGTAGAGTCAACAATGTAGCATTCCAATAACTCAACGATTCTTCAACTCAGCAACACTTCTTTCTTTGAAGCTCTGTCTGTTAAATACCCTTCCATGATCTTCCCGTTGGAAAATAGCCGTTAGAAGCTATTTGAATTGCTTCGCAGATCTCGAGTTAATTTATACAGACTGTTGATATGACGTGACAGCTCCTTTTTGACTTTCCTGACACAGCAGTCTGCTTTCTCACCTACCGTCTCAGAGATGTCACTATTTCGTGTCAGGCTGGTAGTCACCTTTATTACTCCTTTCTGATTCCTTGATTCGAATCTTTAATAGTCGTCCTTTTGCATTGATGCTCTCAATTAGCAACGTTTGGATGTCAGTCTTTATATTGAGACGTTTCCAGTGCTTCAATATTCAGATGATCGAACTCTACTATTCTGATGCACATGTTCTTGGACCTTGATCGTAGTGTGTTATGTAGAATGTTGCTCTTTGACTAGTTGAGACAACACTACGATTCTGAAGAGTGTTTCTTGGATCTTTAATGTAGAACACCTCTCCCTTTATTTGTGCAGTGCTTCAACACTTCTGCTTGCCTTGACTGATCTCAGGAACTGATAGCTTAACTCCTTATTCTGGCCTCCTTCTGAATAGTAAGACACATCAAATTTGTGGCATACCCAGCTCTCTTTCTCCTGGTGATCTCTCGTTCACCTTTTAATAATGTCTGACCCATGCTTAATCACTTCTGTCTTGTTCTTCATAAGATGGCCAGTATCTCTATGTACACTGTATCAATTCCTTCTTGTTCGGCAAACACTACGATCCTAGTTAGTCCCAAGATCGTTCCTTTCTGTTCTCTTGATAGCTACTCCACTTGCTAACTTTCTCTAGTCAGTCACTTTATTTGAAGTCTTCTTCTGATCAGCTTGTGGAAGACTTCATCTTGAATGGCTTCATAACTCAATCTGGATGCAGATTGAGTTGGTGCTTAGATCTTCTGTTAGCTTACATGCCATTCGTTGTGTGCTCTCTGGTTTCCTTTAAGTGGAATAAATCTTTGCAGCTTAGACCAGAGGCTTCATGCTTTGGATATTCTTGGAGTGCTCATCTGTTGAGAATCATGTTGACACTACGATTCTGCCTCTGCATTATGAGCAACCTCTGTAGAAGCCTTACTCCTGCAGACTATAATTTAGCCTTATTTCTGTAGACACTGCGACTCCGAGATCAGATCTTGACAGACTATGTTTTCTGCCTTTATGTTTGCTGTCCTTGTCTGATCTGGCTCGACTATGATCTCTGCCTCTGATATGATCAATAGACTCCACTACTTCAAGTGTGATCTACGATTCTTGACTTAGCTTAGGCTGAAGCTCGGTCGGCTCATAGACAGGCTGTCTCTATAATTCTGAACATGACTTCCTTAGCAGACTATGGCTCTGAGAAAGTTCTTCCTGACACACTACGATCCTTTCTCGTCTCTCCTGGCAGACTACGAACTCCGAGTTCTACTATCCTTGTAGACTACGATTCCGCCTTGATAGTTCTCGAGTCTTCCTTGTCTCTCCTGGAAGACTACGATGCTGGTGCAGTGCTCGATGATCAGACAAGCCTATCTATTACATTGTATAAGATCAACCTAACAAGCTTGATCTTTCTATATTTATAGTCCTTGTACATCATTTCTTTTTAAGGACTTTACAAAGCTGTTTTGCTTATGTAGGATCAACCTAACTTATATGATCAATTCATTCTAAGTCCTTGTACATATATTCCTATTATAGCTTTTATCAATGCAAGCATACTTGCATATTCATTTATTTATATCATAATCAAATCATATCTAAATAGGAATAACATTCTCATGTATATTCCCAACAGAAGGTGTTAGGCACCCCACGACTCCCGTGTAAACACGGTACCGCATCTTTTCAATATATCATAATCAAATCATATCTAAATAGGAATAACATTCTCATGTATATTCTCATATAACGTGTGTTCTAGTGCATTGAAGCTGCTGGAGCTGACGGATCGTCAATTCAAGTTGTAGAAATGCAAACATTTGAGTTTATGTACAAAAATGTACCAAATTTTAACAAAAACGGCCACAGAACTAAGTTTCGGGGATATTTAGAAGATAAAATTTTGTGTGCAAGTGGAAAACAATGCAAAGTAATAGTATTGACTTCCTGATCGTAAAAATACTTAGAGTGGATTGCAATACAGGCTTTTCTCCAAATCGTAGGCTCTATACGTCCAAATCTACCGGTTATTTTCTAATATGTAGTAGTATATGGGTATATCTACGTGTTAGAGTGAAAATATTTAGGTTTGGAAGAGTTGTAAAAGTCGAGAATTTGAACTGGCAGAGCTTTGCTGCGTTTCTTGCTTATAAAAATGAGAGGGGGTGCCCCTCTATTTATAGAGGGAAGAGCCACAGCTGTACCTAGGGAAGCCGCAGGTAGAGGTGAGGCTCCCCTGGTGGGGCCTACAATGCCGAGTTTTGTAGTCTCGAAGTACGTGCACTCCGGATAATGCGCAATCGAAGTTGAAACTTTCTAACTTTTGATCGGAGCGTCCGTTTGAGGCGTGGGATACCTTTTCAGAAAGCTGTCGTCGAGAGTGTTGCAATGACATGGGATAAAACATTTTTTGGATTTAAGAAGACGGGTTTATAACCATGTCTTTGATTCCCCGCAGTTTATCCGTTGAGCTGTCTTGCGTCGTTGGCACTCGGGATCGTCGTTATGGTTCATTCTGACTTCGATGGCATCAATTTGTGTTGAATTTGATTGAATATATTGAAGTTTGATAAAATGACCATTTTACCCCTCCTGGAGTGGTCCTTGATTGATATGGCTTCCCAGGGTTGTCTATGGAGCTGAACTGCACTTCCCGGATTGATGCCGGGGATGATCTATACTTCCCGAGTTAAGACCGGGGATGACTTGACATGTCCTCGGTTGATGTTGAGATTGACTTGTACCTCCCGGGTTGATGTCGGGGTTGAATGGACTTCCTGGGTTGAAACCGGGGTTGATTAGAACCTCCCGGGTTGCTGTCGGGGCTGAATTGACCTCTCAGGTTGTTGCCGAGGCTGATTTGAAAACCCAATATTTGAGATCAGGATTTGAAATGATGGCCCGATTGGAGATCAGGATTGATCTAATGGTCCGATTGGAGATCGGGGCTGGCTTGTCGGTCCGATTGGAGATCTGAGCTGGATTGACGGTCCGATTAGAGATCGGAGCTGGATTGACGGTTCGATTGGAAATCAGAGCTGGATTGACGGTCCGATTGGAGATCGGAGCTAAAATAACGGTTCAATTGGAGATCGGAGCTGGATTGTTGGTCCAATTGGAGATCGGATTTAGGTATATCGATATTGGTGATCGAATTTGGTTGGAGTACCGATATTGTGGATCGAATTTGAGTTTACCAACATTGGTGGTCAGATTTGAGTTGAAGGACTAGTATAGGTGGCCGCATTTGAGTTGATTAACAATTTTGCCCTCCTACAGTGTTAGTATTGGGGCAAGAAAAATTGAGTGTCTACAGATGCCACTCTTTATCATGTTCATGCAATATAATGGAATGGACAGGATAAACATTAGTAGACACTGGAAATAAAAAGTGCCAGCACTGCTTTGAAGGATGGACGTCTTTGAGTGGAATGGGGCTTCTGCTAGCAGCTTACGTTATTACTCTGCTGGGGATAATGTTGTCCTGTACAGCCACTGATGTTTGTTGGGAAACTATCGCGAACTAATTTTGTCATTTTTTACTGGGGATGAGGTTCTCTGTGATAGTTTTGTAGATTCTAATCGAGGCTGATATGATTTATACTACCTCAATGATCCCTTTAAGGATGTGCATAACAGATTCCATCATTTGGGATGGATTATCATAATTGCTTCCACCACCGGATCCCTTTCTATGTTTGTCGAGGGGTCGAGTCGACTGTTGAACCGTCATTGGGGTTGAACCAATAGTTGGACTGGATTTTAGGCTATACCCGAACTTCGCTGGACTAAGCCAACGGCTGAAAAATGTTTCAGTCAGTACCCGAACTTCGGTGGGGCTGAGCCAACGGCTGAAAACTGCTTTGGTAAGTACCCGAACTTCGAAGAACGACCGTTTTCCACAGTTTTGCGCAATTCTTGCGCAGTTTTTCCACAGTTTGATTTGTTGATCCCCGGACATGGCTCTGGGATGAATACCAAGGGTCTATGGGGAGTTTCCCTTTCTATCAGGATTACGCTGCTTAAATGCAGGATTTCTGGCCAAACCGCTCAATCGCGTAGCGATTTCTCTTCAGATTTGATTTGGTAGCCCGTTTAAACTTCGTTTTGACTCAAACCGAACTAGGCCCGGGGGAGTGGGACCCACTTGGGCTGCCGCAGGTAGAGGTGCAGCAGCCGTAGGTAGAGGTGCGGCAGCTGTAGGTGGAGGTGCGGCTACCTGGCCTATTTAATGTGCTGCGGGATTTTCATTTTGCAAGTTTCCTGTTTTGAGTTTTGAAGGGATTTCGATCTTCTTTTTTAGATCTACGGAGTTCTGGCAGTCGAATTTTGATTCCGTCAGTTCCTACGCGTTCAGCGCAGCGCAGGTAACGTTTTACATGCTTTTTCTGCAGTTTTTGATAGTTAAAAGCATGCGAACCACCTAGGGTGCTTTTAGACACAATGTATGAAAAATGTATGGCTATATAACTTGTAAACAATTTTCTGACTACATATCTATGCATATCTTACTGTAATGCATGTTTGGATGTAAGAAAATTCAGGTTCTAAGACAGTCAATTTTTCCACTTTTTGATTGGTTTACTCATCCTTTTTGAGGCGTACCGAGTCTGAATTTTCAACTAAAAGTGTCTCGGGTAATTTGGCTACCACATTAGTTTGATTTTTTGATTTTTCTAGTAAATATGAACTGTTTCTATTTTTGGGTAGGTGCGCTATTGAATGGCCACCTAGACATGCCTGTGTGCATGTGGACAGTCCATTTTACAAAGTAGACTCTGGCAAAAAATTTCTAAAATCTTAAGCTTTAAGAAACATGCATATTTGACTCTGTGGGGAAATTTTTTATTGACCCATGCAGGTTTTTAGTTTCTTGGTTTTGAAATCATTCAGTTTTGACTTTATTGGGTATTTTTGATGGATCCATGCATGTATTAGGACCTAGAGATATATGTTGGACTGATTAAAAATGATAAGCCACAGGTTTTAGGCTTATCGCACCCTGTCTAAGGTGATTTGGAGACTTATTATCGTCGATGGATCGTGATAGACCCGAAAGTTCTAGTAGGGTCTCCTCGGGTATTAGACGTAGGAGGGCTTCTGATGTGCCACAGCCACGTCCTGCTAGGACGCCTCAGAGATTGGTAGAGGGCAGGATTCGTCCAACACAGGACAAGCAGCCACTAGACATTGATGATGAGGAGGCTCTTTTTAGTGCTCCTGCTCCCGCTCAGGCTCCACGTGCGGAGGTCCCTGGCATTGTTGCGCAGACGCAAGAGTTTTTTGGCGACATGAGTCACCATCCTTCGAGATATCTACACCCCAACGAGGTGACTTAAAGTCTTTCTTCTCACTGGGTTCTTTTCTTCCCTTTTTGCCATTCTCGGGGCACAGGTTTTTGACTTAGGTTAGTTTTTGATGCAGGTCCCTGGCTTTACGCAGCATCGAGGGAACTGGTTTAGCATTCACTCCCTGTATGACACTTTGCATGAAGATTACAGGGAGATTGTAGATGGCTGGGGATTTCAAGCCTTCTTCTCGATCCTTCCCCGTCGTTGCCCCTGGGGGATATAAGGGCTTTGTCTGAGCGCTGGTTCCACCAGACTCAGTCCCTTCATTTGCTTGATTGCGAGGTGATGATGACTTCTATGGACTGGAGATTTATCACCGATATTAAGTTCGAGGGTGAGTCAGTGCCTGTCAGGACTGACATTTTGCCCGCTATCATTCGATCCCTGTTGGGAGTCCCGACGACGGCATTCTAAGGTCAGGCAGTCTGATCTGGTCCCTTGAGTATAGATGCCTCAGGATGGGACTTTACAGTTGCCTCCGCCTGATGACCAGAGGGCTAGAGATTGCATTCTGAGACGATTGTTTTTATCGATCATCAGGGGTTGTTTCATGGTGGACAGCTCGTCTACTGTGTCCTTCGCTTTGATCAGCGCCACTCGACATGTAGAGCACCTCAGTGACTATAATTGGGGCTCCTATACCTTTACGTATTTTCTTTGGGGCATGCGCGTGCTTTTGGAGGGTACGACGGTGGTCTGGTTTGGATTTTACCCATTCCTGCTGGTGAGTACATCTTTCTGTACCTTTTTGATTTCAGCATTTTTTGTCAGTCTTGATTATTGAGGACTTTTGGTATTTATATGATCAGCTTTGGGCATTCGAGAGGCTTCCTTGCCTACGGCCCGCTACCTCCTTAGGTCTGGAGACCTATCCTTGAGGACAGAGATGGCATCACTCCACTTTGACGGAGGTCCTTGTTGCTGAGGGATTTACTCATGCCCGTCTACAGTTGGAGCTTTTAACTGCGGGTTTGATCACTTGGACGTCGTACACATTCGAGCACTTGATCGTTAGATTCGAGGGAGGAGTCCCTACTAGCCGAGAGTTTGAGTTATCGACCCGCAGGGTGCCGTTGTTGATGGAAGGAGGCTGGGAGCTCTATCTTGGAGAGCGTGCTATTAGGAGCATCACGGGAGAGATCCACATTCCCATTGTTCCTCCAGCTTGGCATCATTAGCCATTAATTGTGCCTTTGATAGACATCCCTTTGGAGGGCATTGATGGATTCACCCTATCAGAGGGTCCGTACAGCCAGGAGGCATTTAGCAGTTGGTGGAGTCCTCGCACTATTGGAGCTCAGACTCGTGCTACCCAGTTCATGGAAGATATGGTGCCAGGATCCGTGATGATGATGGATTAGATAGCTTACCTCAGGGAGCCGACTAATGCAGACTAGATAGCAGATCTGACCAGGGAGTTGGAGCAGGCTAGTTTCTTTATCAGGCATCTTGGCCGAGTTCCGTCAGAGGCATCTTTATTTTACCCGTCCAGCTCAGGAGCAAGTCCCTCCTCAGGTACATTTAGCAGCAGTTTTATAGGGATAGATCCTCCCTTGTACCGCCTAGATATGCCTGACAGCAGCGGTTTTGTATCCACTAAGGAGATGGCGTAGGTTGATCGATTCAACACGGATGTCTACGACTTCCTCTGATAGCTATTAGAGCTATACTTTTTTTTATCAGCCACTGTTTTGGCTATTCTGCGATTGTGCCATCATTTTGACAGACCACTTGTATTAGTTGGGTGGTGGTGGCCCATTTTCCCTGTATTCTTCCTTTCACTTTGTATCAGGATACAGGGATGTTGTATGCAGTGGATGGCTTGTTGTAGATATTCTTGCCATATCTTATCTTCTGCATCATGTTTATATTACTGTCATCATGCATGTATATTGTCATTTATATGCATTCAGACAGCTATAACTCGACTTGACTTCTGGATGGTCTTGTGGTACGGTGCTACAGACGACGTCGTCTGCAGTCAGCTGCATTGAGCATTTACCACCATCTGCGATGGCAGCATCATTGAGGTCCTGGTATGATAGTCTGCCCTTTCCTGCTAGGGGGACTGTGGACCAGTTGTTGGGGCATCATTGGCCCTTACGGATTTTTTTGTTCCAGTCGGATTTGTTGAGGGCCTTCTACCCTGCTGGATTACTGATAGGCAGGTGTTTCGCATTGTACGACATGAGCTGACACCGACTCTGGAGGAGTACCAAAGATTTACTGGACTGGACTTAGAGTTGTCTTGCGCTTGGACGACGATGAGTGACTTGAGGAGACCGTTCATCAGGTTGTTTGGTCTTCGTCAGAGTGTGGTCATGGAAGAGATCGTTTCTAGGCATGTGATCTCTATGGGCTTTTTGATTGAGCGCTTTGGCGAGCCTGATAGCTATGATCGCCACGTCAGAGATTTGTCTGTTCAGCAGAGGCATGGCATACAGCCAGAATAGATATGCTGCTGATATGTGTGGTGGCATATGTCTACATGCCGTTGCGATTGGATCATCTGGATGTGGGATTGGTAGTAGTGGTTAGAGCCCTTAGACAGAGTAGCACCATTATCCCTATGATATTGGCTGAGAAATTTAGATCCGTCACTTATTGTAGTACCCATCCAGAGGGATTTTTTTAGGGGCAGCTCGGTCTTGCTGTATATATGGTTGATATCCCATATACGATCGATTGGATCCTTCAGGCCCAGGGGTTTTTGCTTTACTCACGAGACATCCAGAGCTTTCTCTTTTCAGCCTGCGGAGTGCATTGATGCAGAGTCTTGGTCATTATTTTTATGGGATATTGAGCATCCTTTTGTGATTTTGCCATGCTCAGGTCTAGCGTCCCCATATAGCTTTATCACTCATACATCTGGCCTGGATTATTTGCCCCTAGCAGGTTTAAGAGGAGTGACTACCTATTATCCTTTAGCAGTCATGTTTCAGTTTGATCAGCTGGAGAGCTTGCACCATTTCAGGGGGTCTGTTGATCAGAGGATGTCAGCTTCTTCCATGTCATCCGCCGACTTGGTCAGAGTATATGAGTGTTGGACTCATCGGGAGAGGGCTGATTCCAGTAGCCATCCGGGTTATTTTCCGGAGTATTCTGCGTGGTTTGGAGGCAGAGACAGGAGTGGTAACAGAGGCTTCTTCATCTCCTAGTATGGATTCTGACGAGGAGGAGCCCATAAAGGATCCAGATTCTCTTACCGAGGATGAGCTGTTCACGGGTTTTACCGCTGCTCTGGTTAGTGATTCCCCGACCATTCCTGTAGGGACAGATCTGGCTTTAGTAGACTCACTATTCAGGATGACCTTTGAGTGAGACTCGTCTAGAGCACAGATGTTGGCTGCCTTGTCTGGCAGAGATTTAGCTTTTGCTAAGAGGGATGGTCTCAGGGCTGCTTTAGATACGGGATTAATTAAGCGGGACGAGCTCTGCTCTGCTCTGGATACTATAGTTGTAGAGCGAAATAAGGTTCACTCGGCTAGGGATGCAGCATATATTGAGATCGAGGAGACTTTGATTGCTCGAGACGCAACTTTTGTGGAGAGGGATGAGGCTATAGCTTCCTGTGATTTCCACATTGCTGATAGTACTGCTCTTCGATCTTACACCCATGGTTTAGTCACATAGATGAGTGCTTATATTGATGACCATAATGCCACCTTGCAGATGACTGTGGATGTTCTAAGCTATATAGAGGATGAGTGGACTGCACTTACTGCTGCTCCACCATCTTCAGAGAGAGATGCCGTGCTGGCATTGTTGACCCGTTTGTACTTGGGTCCATAGACTAGCTTTTATTTTTCCTGCATAGACTAGATCAACCATTTTTATTATGTACAGAGCATTATGTATATATCAAACAGTTTGATATATCAGAGAAATATATTTTTGATGCACTTCCCTGATTGGAGATGTATTGTCATTGCTGAGTGATTACCACTTCTTTCATGACTCGCAGTTGTTGGTGTATCCTGAGCTCCTCCCTGATGGACTAACAGTTGAGATGTCAGGGAGTATCTCAGATGGGTCTATTGACCAGGGTAGTTTGGTAGAATTTATATTATATTTGTCTTTGGTTTCTTGGAAATGGTCTTTTATTTTATTTTTTTTTCTTGAAGGTCAAATCGCATCGTAGATGGCTGACTACGTACTCCTAGGTTGGGGGAGATCAGGTCATTCGTAGTTCTGGCTAGTGCCGGGATGATTTGATGTTTTTGATTTTTTTGGATTTTTAAATTTTTTGTTTAGTTTGATCGCACCAGAAATGGCTGCCTACGTACTCCCAGCTTGAAGGAGATCAGGTCATCTGTAGTTCCGGCTTTCTAGTGAAAAACCAAACCTGGTTTGATTCGTAGGACCCAGATGCGGGTAAGCATGTGTCTCAGACGTAATACCTTTTTACGTTATCTGAATTAATGAGTTAGGGAAATTCGATCCCAGCCATCTATTGCAGTTTGATAGCGCATCCAGTCAACACCTCTTTGACAATTAAAGTGCCTTACCAGCTTGGGGAAAATTTTCCTTTGGCTTCATCCTGGTTGGCCAGGATTTTCTTTAGCACCAAGTTATTTTTTTTTGAATTGCCAGATTCGAACCTTCTTGTTGTAGGATCTGGCAATCCTTTGCTAGTATAACTGTCCATGGAAAATAGTCGTAGCTCTCTTTTTATCTATCAGAGACAGCTGATGATATCGGTCTTCCAACCATTGATCTTCATCTATTTGAGCGTCGATCAACACTCGCAAAGATTCCATCTCTAGCTCTATGGGAAGGACAACCTCCATGCCATAGACCAACGAATAGGGAGTAGCCCCAGTAGAGGTGCGCATTGAAGTCTTGTATGCTAACAGGGTTAGAGGTAGCAGGTTAGGCCAGTCCTTGTGATTGGCGGACATTTTTTGCATGATCTTTTTGATGTTTTCGTTGGCCGCTTCAACATCGTCATTCATCTTGGGCCGATAAATAGCAAAATTGAGATTCTTGATGTGGAACTTACTGCACAGATCCATCATCATTTAATTGTTCATATTTTTTTCCTTGTTTGATACGATCACCTCTGGTTGTCCATATCGACAGACGACATTGTTTCTGATGAAACTGATGATGACCTCTTTTGTGACCTTGGGAAAAGAAGCTACTTCAACCCATTTGGTGAAGTAATCGATCACGATGAAGATGAATCGATCACCGTTATTGTCTTTGGGTTCCACTGGACCTATCACGTCCATTCCCCACATAGAGAAAGGCCATGGTGAACTCATATTATGCAACTCATTTGGAGGAGCATGAATGACATTTCCATGTATTTGGCATTGAAAGCATCTCTTGACGTAATCATCGCAGTCAGCTTTGAGCGAGATCTAGTAATGTTTTGTTATGATTATCTTCTTGGCCAGCAGATGGCCGCTCATGTGTGGACCACAGACTCCGCCATGGATTTCATCCATTAGTCTTTGGGCTTGCACTTTGTTGAGGCATCTTAACCGGCCTATTCCAGTATCCCTTTTATAAAGTGTGTCTCCGCTCAGATAGAACTTTATGGCTATTCTGAGAAATCTATTTTTGCTCTGATTGGCTTACACCAGTGGGTGTGGATCCATCACGGAGATATTCCTTGATGTCTTGAAACCAAGGATGCTTGACAGGAGGTATTTCATATGATACTTCTCCCACATAATTCCCATATGTCGGGGCTTTCTGAATTATAAACTGAATGTTGGGAAATCCACTCTTATCGAATATGCGAATAAATGAAGCTAACGCTGCTAATGCATCAGCGAAGTTATTCTGACCTCGAGGAATGTGGACAAAGGTTATTACTTTGAATTCCTGAGATATTTTGAGGACTTGCCGATGGTAAGGCATCAATGCAGTTCTTTGGTGAGATACGTGCCGGTAGTCTGTCTGATGACCAGCTCGGAATCTCCAAAGACAAGTAGGTGTTTGATAGACATGGATTGGGCTAGCTTCAACCCCATGATGCAGCCTTCATACTCGGCCGTGTTGTTGGTGTTGCCAAATTGAAGTTTGGTAGCCACAAAATATTGATCACCTGTACCAGAGATGAGGACTGCCCCAGCTCCAGCACCTTCCTTGTTTACCTCTCTGTCAAAATACATTTTCCTTGGTTGGACTGTATTCTCTAACTTGAGTTGTTCAATTGTCAGGATCCCATCGTCTGGGAAATAAGTCTCCAGGGGCTCGAACCCTCCTGATGGTGCTTCAGATAATTGATCTGCAATGCTTTGACCCTTAATTGACTTCTGAGTCACGTAGATAATGTCGAACTGCTATAGGATCAACTGCCATTTGGACAGTCGGCAATTCAACATTGGTTTTTTGAATACGTATTTGAGTGGATCCATGAGGGATATGAGGTAGGTCATATGCCCATGCAAATAGTGTTGCAACCTCATGGCAGCCCATGCTAATGCACGACATATCTTTTCAATCAGGGTGTATTTATGTTCACCACTGTTGAATCTTTTACTGATGTAGATGGCTCTTTCCTTGCTACTATCATCCATCTGTCCCAATATGCAGCCCATTGCATTGGCATTGATAGACAGATACATAAACAAAGGGACTCCCTCCCTTGAGGGTATCAGAACAGGAGCTTTAGTCAGCTATTTCTTGATGGCAAGGAAGGCTTGTTGACAATCCTCATTCCACGTGGTGGAGGAATTCTTCCTTAACAGCTTGAAGATGGGCTCACAGGTTGTGGTGAGCTGGGAAATGAATCTGCTTATGAAGTTGATCCTTCCTAGGAATCCACGTATCTCTTTCTAAGTACGAGGTACGGGCATTTTCGTGATGGCTTTGATTTTGGCAGGGTCTAATTCATTGCCCAATTACTCACCAGGAATCCTAATAATTTTCTTGCTTTAACACCGAAAGCGCATTTGGCTGGATTTAGCTTGAGGTTATACTTATGTAACCTGTTGAACAACTTCCTGAGATGGTCTATGTGATCATCCTCCCTAAAGGATTTGATGATGATGTCATCGACATAGATCTCTATTTTTTTGTGCATTATGTCATGAAAGAGAGCCATCATGGCTCGCTGATACGTGGCTTCGGCATTGATGAGGCCGAAGGTTAGTCTTCGGTAGCATAAAGTTCCCCAGGGAGTGATAAAAGTTGTTTGCTTTTGGTCTTCTTCAACAACCATGATTTGATGGTAACCAGCAAAGCAATCCGACATACATGCCATACTGTGCAGTGTTGTCAATCAGGATGTGGATGAAAGGTATCGAGAAATTATCCTTTAAACAGGCTTTGTTCAAATCCCAGTAATCCACGCAGACTCGTACCTTCCCTCCGGGATTAGGTATGGGGACTATGTTTGATATCCATTCGGGGTATGTTGATACCATGATAATTCCGGCTTTGAATACAATTTCTTCTTTGACTTTGAGACTCCACTCAGGTTTCAATTGCTTGAGCTTTTATTTGACTAGTTTGAACCCTTCTTTGATGGGCATTCGATGGATGACAATGTCTGTGGATAGACTGATCATGTCTTTATGTGACTATGCAAACATATCCTGGTACTGTGTTAGGATTTTGATCATGTCGGCTTTTGGATTTGGTGTGAGGTCTGAGCCTATTTGTATTTGTTTGATGCTTTTAGAGGTTCCTATGTTGATGGTGGAGGTTTGGTCGAAGTTTGGTTTGGGTTTGTCTTCGACCCATTGTCATCTTCCTCCTCTTGATCGATATCCATCAAGTCGAAGCTCAATTGTACATCCAAGTTGGAGTCATCTCGACAGGTTGGCATCTCATCAGCAAAGACACACACATTCAATGCTTGGGTCCTGAAAACAAAAATGCTTTCATTTATATACAGAACTGCTGAAACATACATAACATTTTGTAAATCATGACAAAGTTGCTGCTATAACTATGCAATCAAAGGTAAGGAGTAAATAAAAGCATGATTAAGGGCTGATGTACTCTCTGGCCCTTTACCCTTTTCGACTTAGGCAAGGGATACTGCTCCAATTGTCCAGTGTCAGATTCTCATGAATTGGGAGAATCAAGGAATTGTGTTCACCCGTCACGTCCTAGATGATGACCAAGACATCCTTGAGAATAGGGCCAAGGTTTTTCTGTGGATCATTCCTCTTCTTGATGTGAGGAATTTAGACATGGTCATCGTCACTATCAGGGAGTTTGTCATTCATACCCTCATAGTTGAGAATGACTATTATGTTAGCAAATGGGTCTCGTCCTTCGTACAAGATCTTTTCTTTTCCCTTTTCGTTGTTGGCCTCAGGCTTGAGGGCTTTTCTTTCACGGACAGTTATGATTGGAGGAAATAACATGTCCGATACTACAATCGGGACTTTCCACGTAGGTTTCACCCATCCGGCATTTGTAAGGATAAGCAAGGCATTTGTATGTTTGTGTGGATTCTGGTGGTTTGACCCGGATAAATATCCCAATCCTGCTCTTCCCATCTGACTTGGGATTTGGATTGGCATCTTGATGCCTTGCTTATCCTTTCCCAACCCTTCTCCAGGTTGGAAACCCGAAGACACCATTTCTTGGCCTACAGTCATTACTTAAGTGGAGACTTTAGGCTTTAGGGCTGGTGCCCCAAAAGGTAGATATTGAGTATCGCTCACCTCGAGAGCTTGAAAACTTGCAGGCTCAATCTCTGCGTCCAGGCTAATCACTGGCATGTCCCCATGTATGTAGGTAGGGTATTCTGGCTCGGCATTGACCGTGATGAGGCTGCCGTTGATGATGCACTTAAGTTACTGATGGAGGGTGGATGGCACTGCCCCCGCCATATGGATCCATGGTCTGCCCAACAGCAAATTGTATCTAGTGGCAATATTAAGCACTTGGAAAGATACGTAGAAAGTGTGTGGACCAATTTCTAGGGGAAGCTCGATTTCCCCCATAGCCTGGCGACGAGATCCTTCAAAAGCCCGGATGACCACATGACTGGTTTTGATCCGGTTTGGATTGATCTTCATTCTTTCTAACGGGTCGTATAGACAAATGTTGAGGGAAGATCCTCCATCAATAAGTACTCCTCCGATCATGTATCCAGAGCACATTATGGCTATATGCAAGGACTTATGGTGACCCGTTCCCTCGGATGGGATATCATCGTCTGTGAAAGAAATCGCATTGCTGTTGAAGATGTGTTCTATCACATGACGGAATTTCTCTGTGTCTACCGTATATGGCAGATGGGCTTCCTCTAGTACCTTCACTAGGATGTTACGATGGTCTTCTGATGATAAGACCAGGTCAAGGATAGACACTTGCTTGGGTGTATCTTTCAAGCTTTGCACTATCTTGATTTTATTGTGTACCATTTTGTTGAGAAACTCTTTTATCTTTTCTTCAGCCACCTTTTCTTTTGCTTTGGTAACTGGTTTAATCACCCACTGAGGCAGGTACAATGGATTATCCTTTGACATGATGGAAATGTTGTTTGAAGTAGAGCTTTCAATGTCCCCGTAGTTCCATGGGACCTTCTTCAGACTGATGATTGGATACTGAGGTCTGAAGGGCAAGATTAGAGGCTGAGGTGTAGCCACCTTCACAGGATTTTGGACTTTTTAGACCCTTTTACCTGTCAGTACCAGGGGTGTGATGATTGATTCTTTATCGCAGGATATGATAGCCACTGTGTCCTGGTACCATGCATTGGGGATCCAGAGGCTATTTTTATCTATAATGTCGAGGATTTGATCTCATCTGATTAGGTCACCTTTCTCAATCAGGTCTTGAATTAGGTTACGAAGTGCCCAACATTCTTCTGTATCATGGCCGGGAGAGTTAGAATGGTACTGACATATTTGGTCATGTTTGAATTTTTCTGGATTGAGGTTTCAGCGGAGGTATCAAGTCTGCAACCATTCCCTCGTTGATCACAATTTGGAGGATTTCTTCCATTGGCTGGTTCAGATTGGTGAAACCCCTTTGAAATAGGAATTTCCCTTTTGCTCGAAAATTCTCTTCTTTGACCATCTGTTCGGTCCAGGGCTCTTGTTCGTGAGACTGGTAATGATCCCAATTGGGGTCAGAATTAACTTCCGCCGGAGGAGAATGACTGCCAATAGATTGATAAATTTGCTTCAGCATCTTCCTGGTGAGTTGATGCTAGTAAACGACCAGTTCAGCCAACTGTTCAATTTGTTCCTTAAGAGACTTAATTTCTTGCTCCATCAGGAATCGCTTCTCAAAAGTTTCCCAACTCTCTGGGCTACTGAGATTGGATTAACTTGGTTCCTCAACGTATCGGAGGTATTTAGATCGTTCTCCAATTGAGGTGCTGATCATGTTGACATTTTCCTCTTTGTGTTGTGGGAGAGGATTGTCTTGGACATGGGGTTGGTCAGGCTTTGGTACCATAATTTCCCCGCTGTCAATCAAATCTTGAATTTTGTGCTTGAGAGACCAACAGTCTTGGGTATCATAGCCTGGAGACCCAGAATGATAAGCACATTTCTTGTTAGGGTCGAAGTTCCTTCTGTTAGTGTTGGTTGGTGGAAGAAGTTGAACAATCTTCTTCTGAGCTGTCAGGAGCTTGAACACATTCTCGAGGGAATCCCCTAGTGGGGTAAAATTTCTTTGACACCTGACTTCCACATTTTTATGGAATTGAGGGTTTGCAAGCTGTGCTGAAGCTTGGAAAGGGGTATAGTTCCTCCTTTGAATGGGCATGTGTTTTGAATCGCCCCTTGAATTTTGTCCTTGTAAAACCAAGGAGACTTCTTCGTCTTTCTTTTTATGGACCCTCCGTAGATTACACCCATGATTTTCGGATTGGATATGTTCAGCGACAGCTTCAAGGGCGGTTAGATCTTTTATCTTCTTTGATTTCAGCCCCATTTCCGCCATCTCGGTATGCTTGATCATTTCAGAGAATGGTTTCCCTATTCCCGCTAGGACCCTCTCATAATAAGGCGCTTCTTGGATATCGATGAAGGTCGTGACTATTTCAGATTCAGTCATGGCAGGGGTGACTTGTGCTGCGACCTATCTCCCTCGCTGGGCATATTCTCTGAATAATTCAGTGTTCTTTTTCTTGATTTTGGGTATTTGATATCTGTCTAGAGCCAGCTATGATTGAAAACTATATTGGCTGAGCAAGGCATGGGCTAGCTCTTCCCAGCTGTAAATTTTGGAGTTATCCAATCGGGCATACCATGCTCCGGCTTCTCCGGTTAGACTCTTTTGGAATAGTTGCATTCGAAGTTTCTCGTCCTCAGCATAGGATCCGAGTTCTCTGATGAAGACTTTCAGGTGTGTGTATAGATCTCCCAACCCATCATATTTCTCAAACTCGGGGGTTCTGAATTTCTCAGGATAACGAGCCCCGGGGAATATGCAGAGGTCGGAATAATTCACACTGCCAAATGCCCCAATCCATTTGATAGACCGGAGAGTTTCTTCCATTTGTTGCATTTTCTTGAGAAGGTAACCAGCTTTCTGCTCTTTGCTGATGGTGGTGATTTCAGGAGTTTTGTTGATTGGGTTCTGATTTTGTGTCCAGGAATCTGAGTTTCGGCCTTTTTAGTCTCTTGATTGCTACCACTACCAGGTGCTCCTGGTCCTGGATGAGTTTTAGATTGTTTCCCTTTAAGGGCCTTGCTTTGTTCTTGTAGAAAACCGGATAGCTCGGCCATCTAATTTTTCAGTCCTTCAAATTCTTCCCTGGAGACAGGGGTGGATTTTGGTGAAGCAGTTGAAGCCATGTTCGCGGATGGACTGAGTGCTTTCTTGAATTTAGATCTGGTGACATGACCAATTTTTACACCTACAACAAAACATAGGCGTGTTAATTTCCTGATGTAGGTAAGGATTGGATGCATTATGTGTTTTTTATTGTTTATCCTGCAAAACCGAGATTAGTTGTTTTGATGGCAGGATGACAAGATATTTGACAGGAAAGTAAATCTTTCATTATTGTCATTTACATTGTGCTCCTCAGTAATTGGAGACTTGACATGGAATTGAAAAAGGAAGGCATGAAGAAGCTTCCCTTCGGATTTGGTTAATCAGAGGATGACCTATCTTAGGCTTACTCTTGCGACTTTTGTTTCAGCATGAAGGCTCCCAGATCATCGCAATCTACTAGAAGGGAAGTTACTCCGATCGTTTAACTGGAGCGAATTTGAGTGGTGTATTTTCATGAGGCACCCCCAGAGACTTAATCGTCCCCAGAGTCATTACTTAACACCGACCAAGTTATCCTCCTTGTGAGAAGGACACACAACATACATTCTCATACATCATTGCTCACCATTTATGCATGTGATGACAGTTGGGTGCGAAGCACTAAATATGGGTGTGAAGCACTAAATATGGGTGTGAAGCACTAAGAAGTAGGAAATCATTCATTCACATTCATTTAATGTAAAGACGTACCATTCACTCATCCATTAACTATGGAGACGCATGATTTCACGCATTCAATAGTTTTAAAAGTGATCGACGTTGGAAAATTTAAGAATCCCGCGGGTCGGTTCGTAACCCGGTTTTTCTCAAATCGATCTTCCTAAGTTCTCTCTACCCTTATTCTTTTTATTTTGGAAAAAAGCTTTGAATGGTTTTTTAGGAAAGAGGCCAACATGTGTTTATGTCGACGATTTGATTTGATTTAACAGAGTCGCTAGTTGGTAGATTTGAAAAAGGTTGTACCAACTCAACCGAGTTTGATTTGAAAAGAAGCCCAATTACTGGACACTGTCGAAACTTGATCTTTGAAATCGGAGTTTGGAGTTTGGGGGCTTGGTTAAGTGTGGGGAAGGTGTTAGGCACCCCACGACTCCCGTGTAAACACAGCACCGCATCTTTTCAATATTTCCCTTTAAAAACTGGAATGCATGAGTGAATACTGTTTGAAAATT
Organism: Panax stipuleanatus; assembly: GCA_020205555.1. NCBI lineage: Eukaryota > Viridiplantae > Streptophyta > Magnoliopsida > Apiales > Araliaceae > Panax > Panax stipuleanatus. The sequence goes on along the minus strand of CM035115.1, from coordinate 55,563,940 downwards.
GGGCCTATTGATTTGATTGAATGAAAGTAGTTCTTTGCTTCATTGAACCTATATACGAAGGGTTTGATTTTGATTTGAAAATCAGTCTTTGATTTGATTTATAAAAGCATTAATTTGATTTTCTTGAAGAGCTTTTCTTTTGATTTGAATTGAAAATGATGTTTTAAAAGCTAGTTTATCAAACCCTTACACTGCCATAGGAATTGAAGCCTTTTGATACTTCCAATTTATCTTTATAGCCTTAAGGCTGCATGTGAATGGTGATTTACCTGGCTGCGAAGCATCCTCGACCACAGAAATAGACAAGTGTCGGTCTCCTCATGGGTATGAAAACCATCAGAGGGATGTTGACACGACAATTTATATTTTCACTAGATTGAGACCTTAAATCCGGATAACCGTTTTAAGGTCTGTTTACATTTACATTTCTACATAAAAACTGGCAGGGTACACTTGTAAATCTGAGTTTGTCCATCATGGGAATCAGATCCCGATCAATTTGATCGTGAATCCCACGATTCCTATGCTCACATATGAGTAGCCCATAAACCTTTACAGTTCAAATTTGTACAGAAACAGATCTATATACATCCTCACGTCGCAATGGAACCAAGGATTCATCAGTAAATCCCTGATGCGCGTGACCAAAGCGTCTCGTTCCCACTAGATAGCGATCTAAGGGACGCGAGGTTGCTTTTGAAGCTGAAACTAGAAAGAAAGATAGATTTAAAGAAATCTCAGCCATTCTAGCTTCCCGATTCAGTCTGGAGGTTTTAAACCTTTTGAAAACTAGAATTGGCGAGATTTCAATAAATCTAGTCCGCCCACAAATATGTCAGTGCAGATTCATATACAAATGAATGTTAAATACTGCAGTTAAATAAATTGAGTAAAGCAATATATATAATTATATATATATAAAAGCTGTATAAGGGCAATGGGTTTTCACTCGCAAGCCCGGACTAGAATTAAAATATATATATATATATATATATATATATATATGTATATATATATATATAAACTGTAAATAGCCACGAAATAATCAAGGCTATGACAGAAATAATATATATATATATATATATATATATATATATATAAACAGTAATAAGGGTGATGGGTTTTCACACCGATGCCCGTACTGGAATTGAAATTAACAGAAAGTAGTCACCCCGTGACTGGGAAGAGAGCACCCAGTATAGGGAAGTGTGCAAAAGTAGTAAAAGACCACGAAAAAGGTCCAGGCCAGACTGAAAATATATAAATATATATATATATATATATATATATATATTGACAGAAATATAAATTTACAGAAAAGTAGTCGTCAGTGACTGGGAGAGCACCTAATATGGCGAAGAGTGCAAAAACAGTATAAAGGGCGATGGGTTTTCATGCCGGTGCCCGGACTGAATTGAAATATATATATATATTGATAGAAATGTAGTCAACCAATACTGGTGAGAAAACCAGTTATGGTGAAAGTCGCTTATATATGCGTAAATATATATTAAAGCGGCAAACTACCTCAAATTTAATATCCAGGCTTGACAGAATTGAAATGTTAGTATATATACAGTGAAATATATACAACAAATGGCCAAACCCAGACTGGGAAGATAACCCAGTCCGGTGAAGTTGCCAAAACGTGTGTGCTAGTGCATTGAAGCTGCTGGAGCTGACGGATCGTCAATCCGAGTTGTAAAAATGCAAAAATCTGAGTTTATATACAAAAATATACCAAATTTTGACAAAAACGGCCACGAAACTAAGTTTCGGGCATATTTAGAAGATAAAACTTCGTGTGCAAGTGGAAAACAGTACAAAGTAGTAGTATTGACTTCCTGATCATAAAAATACTTAAAATGGACTGTAATACAGGCTTTTCGCCAAATCGTAGGCTCTATACATCATAATATACTGGTTATTTTTTGATATGTGATAGTATATGGGTATATCTACGTGTTAGAGTGAAAATACTTGGGTTTGGAAGAGGTGTAAAAGTCGAGAATTTGAATTGGCAGAGCTTCGCTGCATTTCTTGCTTATGAAAAGAGAGGGGGGTGCCCCTCTATTTATAGAGGGAAGAGCCACAACTCTACCTAGGGCAGCCACAGGTAGAGGTGCGGCTCCCCTGGTGGGGCTCGCGGTGCCGAGTTCCGTCATCTCAAAGTACGTGCACTCCGGACAATGCGCAGTCGAAGTCAAAACTTTCTAACTTTTGATCGGAGCGTCCGTTTGAGGCGTGGGATACCTTTTCAGAAAGTTATCACCGAGAGTGTTGCAATGACGTAGGATAAAACATTTTCCGAATCCAAGAAGACGGGTTTATAACCAGGTCTTCGATTCCCCGTAGTTTATCCGTTGAGCTGTCTTGCGTCGTTGGCACTCGGGATCGTCGTTATGGTTCATTCTGACTTCGATGGCATCAATTCGGGTTGAGTTTAACCGAATCAATTGAAGTTTGATAAAGTGACCATTTTACCCCTCCTAGAGTTGTCCTTGATTGATCTGGCTTCCTAAGGTTGTCTTTGGGGCTGAACTACACTTCCCAGAATGATGCCGGGGATGATCTATACTTCCCGAGTTGAGACTGGGGATGACTTGATATGTCCTCGATTGATGTCGAGGTTGACCTGTACCTCCCGGGTTGATGTCGGGGTTGAATGGACTTCCCAGGTTGAAATCGGGGTTGATTAGAACCTCCCGTTTGCTGCCGGGGCTGAATTGACCTCTCGGGTTATTGTCGAGGCTGATTTGAAGACCCGATATTTGAGATCGGGATTTGAAATGACGGCCCAATTGGAGATCAGGATTGAGTTGATGGTCCGATTGGAGATCGGGGCTGGCTTGACGGTCCGATTGGAGATCAGAGCTGGATTAACTGTCCGATTAGAGATCGGAGCTGGATTGACGGTTTGATTGGAGATCAGAGCTGGATTGACAGACCGATTGGAGATCGGAGCTGGATTGACGGTCCGATTGGAGATCGGAGCTGAACTGTCGGTCCGATTGGAGATCGGAGTTGAATTGACGTTTCAATTGGAGATCGAATTTAGGTATACCGATATTGGTGATCAAATTTGGTTGGAGTACCGATATTGGGGTTCAGATTTGAGTTTACCAGAATTGGTGGTCAGATTTGAGTTGAAGGACCGGCATTGGTGGCCGAATTTTAGTTGATTGATAGTTTTGCCCTCCTACAGTGTTAGTATTGGGGCAAGAAAAATTTCGAGTGTCTATAATGATAAAGCATATACTTTGGAGACGATCTTATTTATTTATTAATAAAAGTATTCATTTAATAAAGTCATTTAATTATCTACATGGTGCTGCTTTTATAATATATAAATAACTCATAGTTTTAAGCAATGCTCTTAGAATCATGATGTTGATAATGCTAATGAGATCTAAATTATTAGAAAACTTAAAACTAAAATAGTTCCTAATCGTTGGATTATTAAAAAGGGGATTAGTAAATCCAGATAGATTGGTACATATGTTGCTTGATGAGGATGATTGATCTCATAATCATTTGTGTGGAGACAATAAAGCAAGTTTGTAGGTGCTTATTGGAGAATAAGTTCACTGGACGTTACTCACTATGGAGTATCTAATAGAGTTTTACTTGCCTGTCAATAGGAATTCCTAATGTGATAGTAGTACAAGTGATCCTTGGACTTGAGATCATCATAGTATCTTGTATGTAATGAATTATACTTTGACTTATTCTTTAAGACCCTTAGGGTATATCAAAGGGTATGCTTGGGTATAATAAGTTACATATGGAGATAATGAATGATCAATAAAGAATCTACCACTTCTAGTAAAAGAAGAGATATGTCCTATGTGATTCGTTAAATGACAACTCAGTAGTCCTTGGCCAAGGCAGAATGAAATTAAAAAGGTGTTTCTAATTTATATTATTTGGAGTTGTGCATTTTCTAATCGAAATACATATAATTAAATAAAATAAGACTTGATAGTAATTCCAAGTCTTATATTTAATTGGGACATTGTATGGTGAAAGGATTGAATTGTACGGTAACTATTTACTCACAGGTTCTTTTATGATTAATGTTGAAATCTATATTATTTGGAAAGTCGTTGATCGCTAGGGAGGTTTATCCCTATTGTAGAATAAATATTATTTATTTAAATAGATTATTAGTTTTATTTATTTATTTAAATAAGATTAGAATTGTTCTAATTAATTTATTCACAACCAGTTTAATATGGAGAACCTAAACGGTCACACCATAAAAGGAAGAATAATTATTTAGAAAGGTAATGTCATAATCGTAATAATATATTAAGTGTAATTAATTTAATCTATGGTGATAGAATAAATTAAATAGCTTAATGTTTATTATTTAATATTTTGAAAATATTAAATATAAATTAATAAGAGGAGTCTTATTAATATTATTATAATTATAATTATTTTAATTTCTAAAGGAGTTTAAGAATTAATTTAATATTAGTACTCTCATTTATTCCTAATAAGATTAGGAGGCAAATTAATTAAAGGAGTTTAATTAATTAATCCCAATATGTTGGGAAGCCTAATTAATTAAATGAGTTTAATTAATTAAATGAAACCCTATGTTTAATAGGATTAAAAGGGTTGACCAATATCTATATAAGAAGAGTCTTATATTAGATATCAGTTGATGCAAATTTAATTGTTGGAAAGTACTCCTTTTCTATAGAGGATAGAAAACTAGGGTTTAGCCAACCACCCTCCTTCTTGAATAATTCCTATTCCTTGGTGGATCATCTCTAGAGGCCAAACACTTGGGAAGCTAACGTTGATTAAAGGAAGAAATCTAACCTAGAAATTAAAGGATATCACGAAGAACAAGGAGTTGAACTCGTACATGTGGAAGCTTCGTTCTACAAGAGTATGATAATATAACTTCTTATTTATCGTTTTAAATTAATAATTTGCATAAAGGATAATCCGGGTAATGGTTTTGTAGAAATTTTTAAAACTCTGATATACCATGCTTCTGCTAATTTTAACAATTTAATTGCGCCATGATTTCATACAAACCCAACAGAGAAGACAACGTTCACATGCCTTTATGGCACCTTTGCCTTTAGAAGGATGTCATTCGGATTGTGTAACGCACCAGCGACCTTTCAGCGATGCATGATGGTAATTTTCTCAAATATGGTGGAGCGCAGTGTTGAAGTGTTTATGGATGACTTTTCAGTATTTGAGGAATCTTTTGACAGGTGCCTCAAAAATCTAGTCCTGGTGCTAAAAAGATGTGTTGTGACGAATCTGGTGCTCAACTAGGAAAAATGCCATTTTATGGTCCAAGAGGGGATAATACTTGGGCATAAAGTTTCGGAAAAATGGTTGGAAGTGGATCGGTCTAAATTGGAGACAATAGAGAATCTGCAACCTCCAACTTTAGTAAAGGGTATTCAGAGTTTTGTCTGGCATGCTGGATTCTACTGCCGATTCATCAAGGACTTCTCCAAAATCACAAAACTGCTATGCAGTCTATTGGAAAAAGATGTACCCTTCAAATTTGATGAAGACTGTCTAGAGGCGTTTGAGCAGTTGAAGAAGAAACTAACCACAACCCCCGTGATCATAGCACCAGATTGGACAATGCCGTTTGAGCTAATGTGTGATGCCAGTGACTATGCAGTAGGAGCTGTACTTGGACAACGTAGAGAAAATCTTAAATGTCATCTATTATGAGAGCAAAACACTGACCGATGCACAATTGAACTACACAACCATCGAAAAGGAACTACTTGTGGTTGTGTACGCGTTTGATAAGTTTAACTCGTACTTGGTGGGAACTAAGGTGGTGGTTTACACAGATCACTCGGCCATCCGATATCAAGTTGTAAAGAAAGACGCAAAGCCAAAACTTATTCGCTGGATTTTGCTCCTCCAAGAATTTGATTTAGGGATTAAAGATAGGAAGGGGACAAAAAATCAGGTGGCTGACCACTTTTCCCGATTAGAGAATCCAAGCCATGACAAGACAGACAAGGTAGTGATTAATGAGTCTTTTCTTGATGAACAGTTATCTCTGATCCACGGCGAGTTCCCTTGGTATGCAGATTTTGCAAATTACTTGGTAAGCAATATTCTCCCACAGGATTTGACATGACAACAAAAGAAGAAATTCTTACATGACGTGAAGTGGTATATGTGGGATGAACCATTCTTGTTTCGACAATGCACCGACATAATGACTCGACGATGTGTGCCGAAAAGTGAAGTACAAAGCATCTTACAAGCATGTCACGCCTCATTATATGGGGGACACTATGGGAGTGAAAGAACGGTCGCAAAAGTACTCCAAGTAGGTTTCTACTGGCCCACCTTGTTCAAAGACGCACATCAATGCGTGAAAAACTGTGATAGATGTCAACGAGTGGGAAATATTTCTAAGAGGAACGAGATTCCACTAAACATGATTTTGGAAGTCGAGTGATGTCTGGGAAATCGACTTCATGGGACCGTTTCCGTCGTCGTTCAGTAATTTACATATTCTGTTGGCAGTCGACTATGTGTCGAAGTGGGTTGAGGTTGTCGCGCTACCGACAAATGATGCAAAAGTGGTGTTAAAATTTTTTCAAAAGAACATCTTCACCGGATTTGGCACTCCAAGAGCAATCATCAATGATGAGGGTAGTCACTTCTGCAACAAGTACTTAATCGCTCTATTGAATAAGTATGGGGTCAACCACAGAATCGCCACTACTTATCACCCCCAAACGAGTAGCCAAGCAGAGGTATCGAATAGAGAGGTGAAGAGAATCCTAGAGAAAGTGGTCAACCCAAATCAGAAGGATTAGTCATTAAAATTAGATGACGCTATTTGGGTATATCAGATCGCGTATAAGACCCCGATCGACATGTCTCCATACCAATTGGTCTACGAAAAGGCTTGTCACCTTCCAGTGGAACTAGAATATAAAGCCTATTGGGCCATCAAGAAACTTAACTTTGACCTATCAGCAGCAGTGGAGAAAAGATTATTGCAAATCAATGAGTTATATGAATTTTGTCTGCAAGCATACGAGAATTCAAAGCTGTATAAAGAAAAGGTCAAGAAATGGCACGATCAGAAGATAGTGGACAGAAAGTTTGAACCGAGCCAATCAGTGCTATTATTCAACTATCGGTTGATACTCTTTCCCGAGAAATTGAAATGTAGGTGGTTGGGGCCATTCACTGTCAAAACTGCATTCTCACATGGTGCCGTTGAGCTCTATGGTCGGGATCCTACGAAAACATTTAAAGTTAACAACCAACGCCTCAAACATTATTGAGGAGGCAACGTCAATCGCCAGGCGACCTCAGTAGACCTTACTGAGCCAATTTGACACAAGGAGTAGTCAGGCTGAACGACTTAAAACCAAGCACTCTATGGGAGGCAACCCATTTTTTTTCGTAAATAGTTATTAAGTAGTTGTAATCATGCATATGATCTAGTAATGTTTCATTATAATGCTTGTTCTGAAAATTTCAAGGTAATTCGGTGCAGGTATGGGCCAAATCTAGAGACTATTCAAACAAATCTTCATGGGGAAAACATAAATGCAACAAAAGGAGGCTATTCAAGTTCAAATCCAACAGAAAAACTCAAAAAATTTATAGTACAGAAAACGTCAAAGGCCCGCCCCGGCGGGCTAGTTTGTTCATAAAAGTCCCGCCCCCACGGGCTTGCGTGTTGCATAGGGCCCGCCCCCGCGAGCTTCCAAGGCTAAAAGTGCCCGCCCTGGCTGGCATACTACAGTTTTGTTTTTTTAAAACACATATCAACACTTCAAGTTAAGACATTCCAAAACAAAACTTCAAGCTCTAAGCTACCGAAAACCTCTCCAAACTCCATCTCCAGCAACTACTTCACTTACAAAGCTCATATTGAGTTGGATTTCAATTGCAAACGAATCAAGCAACTTGGAACATCAACTTCAACCTCCATTCTAGATCAAATCGATTGCACACAAATAAGGGATTGGAGGCAATTGGTGAAACTTTAAATATCAAGCTATACTTGGTTACACAAATCCCATTGGTAAGATTACACAAAGTAGACCTTTGATTGATTTTGTAATAGATAATTAGTTTATTAGGGCAATCAAGTGGACAAAGAAAAAAAAAGTTGGGATATTGATTGTTGGGGTTCTGAATTGGTAGTTAAAAATAGTTGCACTTAAATTTTATTTCTGCTTGAATTGGTTGTGTGAGATATCTTTTGGAAAGAACAGGAAGCCAACATCATCAACCGAAAGCTCCGTTGGCCTTGCACACCACCTGTTCGATAAAAGGCCACAACCAAAATTCTTAAAGAAATAGTTGTTTTTGGGTTAAAAAATTATGCCACTGCGAGCACCAAAGCGATAGAAGGGTCAGGGCTTGTCTACCCCCACTAGGCTATATGACTGTAAGAAATTCTAGAGTGCTTTCGCTGCCGACATATTTAACTACTTGGCGGGTAAGACACTAGTCCCTGAATGGGCCCTTAGGCCTGATGTTTTGGATAGAGATATGGGGCTACAAATCATAGAGTAGGGTTGGGACACCTTCACGGATCAGCCCGAGGCGGCAGTGGTAGTCGTGGTCAAAGAGTAAGACATAGCTCCGTTTAAAGCGTTCGTCCGAGGGAAAAAATAGATTTTAGTGCCGAGGCTATAAATGATTTCTACAACCTACAACAATCGGTAGTTTGTCAGAATACTGAGTTTAGAGACAGCGGGCCTGACTATGATCAAATCCTTATCGAAATTTACAAGCCAAACACAATTTGGCAAATGGGCAAGAGAGGGGGCACATTAATCATGAGCTCAAGTTTGAGCCTCTACGGGAAGATATGGTATTATTTCCTCTGTGCCAAGCTACTTCCATCTATGCATACGAGCGAAATAACCAAAGAAAAAGTCTCACTGTTATATGCGATTATCAAATATTTCGACATCAATATTGGGGCTATCATCTGTTTCTCTATTCGTCGATGCTTGAGAGGGCCCATGTCGGGAGGATTGCAACATCCATCCCTTATCATCGGGTTGTACCGCCGTGCAGGTGTCATATGGACAGATGATGTGCCGATTCAGCAACCACTGCAGCTGCTGGGCACGAGGATGATTGCCCGATTTGGATTCTGGAAAAGAGGCACGTCACATCCCCGCGGCCTAGGCTTCATTTTTCCTTTAGACTCGGATGAGGAGGAGGACGAAGCCATGGATGTGGACTATGTGGTGCCTGAGGAGGATGAGTTCGCAAAGGACAGATTGCACTAAGAGGGGGAGGCCACTACGTCGAGCGCTTCTTGCTCAGCGAAGTTCATGTTCAGTTCCCAGTTCCGATCTCTTCAGTAGTAGTTGGACGAACAACGTTGGGTGGATGACAAGAAGAAAGACCGGTTGGCGGCGAGACAAAGCCATATGTTCGAGACTCAGAATAATTTTAACGCCGCTGTCGCTGAGGCATTTGCACGACTGAACACATTCGCTGACCCATTTCAGTTCCCGACTCTGCAGCCACTTCCTGGCTATGCACCTTTGGATTCTAATGTGGAGGTGGTCGAGCCGGATTAATGAGTTGTCAGGGAAGTCCTCTAAGCTTAAGTTCATTTATTTTCACAATGAGGACAGTGCGATATTTAAGTTTGGGGGTGTATATTACTTATTATAATATTGTTAGAGCATTGCAGTTAGTTAGTTTTGCATAGTAGTTTAGCATTGCATGTTAGTGTAGTTTATTATTTGCACTAGTAGTTTATTTATAAAAAAAATGAAAAAATAGAAAATAACAAAAAGAGTCGTTAGTTATGATTGCATGAGTTGATTATGTCAGTATGTATGAAGTGACCTTTGCCAGTGATGAGACTGGACTTACATTGAACTTGAACAGTAACGATAACTGAGACATAGATGTAAATTCAGACTATAACATGGATCTTTGCCTGTTTGACACTGTTGTATCGAATAACACGATAGAATAACCATGTAGTCCAATTTGGTTCAAATAGTGATATAATTGACTTCTTGAAAGAAATTGAACGTAAATGACAAAAATTCAATGAACTAGTAGTGATGACTAGGATTAGGTAGAAACCTAAGTTTGGGGGAAGATATGGGAGCTATCTAACAGAAAAGAAAAGAAGAAAAAAAAGAGAAAATTTGAAAATAAAGGGAATTTTTTTTGAATAAACATCGTGACTCGTTTAGTTTTGTGGCCTTTGATACTCGAGTAAGTACGCCCTAGGGGATGTTTCTACACCCAGCGCCCTAAAGCCATCAGGCTTGGGAGTCGTTGGTCGAAAGCTCGTTACATGGGTATCACTGAAAAGCCTAAGGGAACTAGACATTACACAATCATGGGTAGAGTAGAAGTATGGGAAAACGAGCAAAATGCCCCCGTAAATGAATAAAGATAGCGAAAAGTTTCCCATATTGACTTCCGACTTAGTTGATGTTGAGTCATGGTTGCATTATCTTGTTTACATAATTTCTTGAGTTAAAACTATATTTTCCTTCTAAGACGCATATTATGTGATATATTTGAACTGTAGTTGATATCATGGTTGTTGAGCACACAAACACTGCATCGGTGTTAACAGGTGTTGATTCGTAGATTGGTTTGAACTGCGGTTATGTTTTTAGTTAGATTTGTTGTTTATATTTGTTGTAAATTCTCTAAGGCGATTCTTGTGCTGACAGTTGCATTCATAGGCATTGTAGTTAGTTGTTTTGCTTGAGGACAAGGAAAGTCTAAAGTTTGGGGGTATTTAATGAGTTGGTTGTATACCTACGAATTGATGACCTTTTCAGCTTGATTCCTTGCTATCTCAAGTAGTTATAGTATTATTGTACTCTGTTTTAGTATTTTTGATTGCAGGAAGCAGATTGGATGGAAACATGACTTAAACGCAAAAATTCAGCATTTCATGGACATGACACCCGCCGGGGCGGGCATTCATAGAAACCACCAGTCGTGGTTGGGGTGCAGGAACTCTTTACAGAAAGTGGACACCCGCCGGGGTGGGCTACTTCAAGGCAAAACCCCCGAGGGGGAGGGGCTACGAGGCATACATTGTAGTTTCCTTGTGTGACTAAAATTTTGCAGAAAGAGAGGGGGATTGTTTTGCTCGCGATTGGGAGACTTTATGAGGCTATCAGATGGGCTTATAGCAGATATATTTAGACAAAAACAAGTCCTAGTTCATGGGAGTTGACACGTGAGGAGGGATGAAGCAAAGTGAAGCACGAAGAACGTAAGGCGAGCGTGGAGATGAGTAACAATACAATTTCAGATTCTATTATCTCTCTTCATCTTTATCTTGTATTCGGAATGTTATTCACTTTGTGGATTATGATTTTTACTTCGTTTACGATGAACTAATTCTATTTAAGTCTACAACGGATCTAATTATGTAACTAAGAATTGATTTTGTAAGATCCCAACTTTTATGAATAAAGATTTAATTTTCTTTATATATTATTTTGAAATAATAAGGTGTTGATTTGATAAATGTGGTGAGTTATGGGTGGAATGTGCAAATATTTCAAAATAAGCAAGTTGTTATAAAATATTCATTGTTGTCGGAGAATATTCGTTTGATCATGGAATATTCTTGTTGTCGGAGAATATTCGTACTATGGCGCAGCCATTTGTGGCCCCTACAACGGAATAACTGTCGGATATAGAAAACGACATAAATAACCTTTTTATAAAATAACAGTAAAACTATTACCGTTAAACTGTTGAAAATACCCGATGATAAAAATACAGTAATACGCGTTGTTGCACAGTAGCACACAGTATTGCACAGTATTTCGAATTATTGATTCTTACGTAAGAAGTCACTTACTCAATAATTGTTACAGTAATTATTGTTCAATATTTTATATTATTTACTTAATAATTGCTACAGTGATAATTGCATAATATTTTATTGATTAAATAGTTGCTACATTGATATTTTGTATTCAATAATTGTCACTACATAGTATTTCACATTATCAAATTAATAATTCATATTATTTGAATAATATTATTAGATAGCATTATTGACAATGTCTAAGGAAGTTCTGTCTAGGAAAGAGGTTAGTTAATTGCGCGTAAGGAGAAATACATATCGGAAGGCCCCCTCTTTCCTGTGAACGACCTGGTTGTCAATATTGTAGTTCTATAATATTATTTGTGAATAATTAATTGTTGATATACATGATAAAGAAATATTTTTTTTAGATTTGCTATAAAAGGGAAGAATTTTTAGCATGTGACATTTGTTGAAAGTTGGCATTTTATCTTCTCCGATAAAATAATTCATTCAAATATATTATTATAATATTACATTATAAAATTATAATGTGATAATATAATAATTTTATGTGGTTGGTGGGAATACGGATGGAGGCTTGAAATTTTCAAAAGTTGTATGTTGAAGCTTGTTTTTCAAAAGTAGGATGCTGCTGAGTCATCCGTATGTAAATTTGAGTAATTTTTTGTTCGAAATTTGGAAAAAATTTCTTCTACAAAGTTGTAGAGAATCAAATTTCATATGGAATGGACATAAAGTTCGTATTTTTCTGATAAAAGGGCTATTTATTATGAATTATTGAAGTTTTAAAAATAAATATTTTAATATATATATATATATATATATATATATATATATATTATATTATATAAACATGTGGGATTTATTATTGGTGGCTGATTTTTGTTCAAATGTGATGTGCTGGAGAATTGCCAAAAATGTAAGGCTTGAAAAAATTCATCCGTTGGTGAAAAAGTCTATATTGGTGTTCTGGTATTTTTCTATAAATATGGTGCTTAAGTTAGATTTGAAAATCACACCAAAATTAGAAAATTTTCTTTTTATAATATCGAGCGTATTTTTTGTGAGTATAAGGATAGTTTGAGTGTGGATTACGGTGCAAGATTTGTTTTAGCATTATATCCGATATTTCAGTCAAAACTACTCTCCTGTTAAGATAAAGGATGTTATTTTTCTCGTAAATGATGTTATTTCCTTTCAATATTCATAATGAATGTTATTTTCTTTCATATTCCATATTATAAAAGTGATAATATTTTATTTCATATTCCTAAATTTGAACTTACCACGGTAAGTATTGCTTCTATAATTCCTGAAATGATCAGAAATTTCTTAAGTTTTGCGCTTCATCTAGTATCATTTCACCGGAATAATTTTCTGAACTTTATCGTAAAATTTTTATCTTTTCATGTCGATTTACTATTCACGAGTTACTATTCATAGGATACTATTCACGGTAAAAAAATAATTTTTTTTATCTTTGATTGGATCTAGGTTTTGATCTTCATTCTTGAACTTTGGATAAATTCTCTATTATTTGTCCTTTATCTCATTGGATTCGTTATTCGTATTATTTTTCATCATCCTAAGTCCTAAATGGTGATATAACTGAATATCTTTGGCCTGTAGTGCAAAGATGAATGATTACTTAATGAATATCTTTGGCTTGTAGTGCAAAGATGAATGATTACCTGATGAATATCTTTGGCCCGTAGTGCAAAGATGGACAGGTGTTGAGATGAACATGACCAACTGGTGATACAAATGAATATCTTTGGCCCGTAGTGCAAAGATGAATATTTGATCCGAGATGTATAATGATTGATGTTACAGGGATAAAATATTGATGATAGACTTTTAAATCAAAGAATATAGTAGACATCATTCTCTATTTAACTATTCTAATGAATTATTATTTTCGCTGCAGTTATTGATCTAAAACTTGTTGTCCATAATATTTTATCTAGTTTATTGAAGACTAACTATAATTTATTATTTTTCATTATCTTTGTCATAATATTCTTTACTGGGCTAGTTGTGTAAGAACCCGAATTTTCAAGAAATTATTAAAATGAGAATTTAATAAATAAAATTCTTAAGACATATTGGGTTCGAATAGAAATATGTGTGTTATGAGGAAGGAAGTGTTGTGTTACATAGGGTAATATGAACTATGTAATATGTGATTTTGTGATTAATAAATATATTATTAATATATATTTGTTATAGAGATAATTTAATTAAATTAAAGGAGGTGGATAAAATTATCCATCGATATTAAATAATTTATAGAATTATTTTATCATAGTACGTGGTGTCATTAAATGAATAATCACCTTTCCCTTGAATATATAAACTAGAGACTATAATGATGTAATATGAGTTTTAATTAATGCTTAAGCTATCCATGAATAGATTGAGATAGTAAAGCATAAATTAGTTAATTATGAGAATTAACTAACAAGTATAAATATTGGTTAATCTATATTAAATTGGAAGTTATATTATGGAATAATATAATTTGAATATTAAAGCCTTAATTAACTATGGTGATATAGTAAGGGGTTTAAGAATCTCTTAAGTAAAAAGTAAGTTAATATACGTGTGGAATATGTGATTATAGTATGTGCTATATATTTTGAGTTTTGTGTTATTGGTGGTAAGAAAACCGTAAAGGAGATTTTATAGTTGGTTAAACTATTAAGTAAAAATAGAGTTTTAAAACTTGAAGTGTGATCCTTAAATTGTTAAGGAAAGTAGTAGCCGATGTTATGAAATCAAAGAGGATATTGATATTAGACGAGTTAACACTTAAGAAGGATGTGCAAGGTATTTAGGAATTTAGATTTTATTTCTGCTAAAACAGAAACTTGTTGTGTCTGAACTTGGTATGGCGCAGCTATGCCATTTCCAAGCCTATGACCAGCGCAGCTGCGCCGGTCTGCAGAAAGCTCTGAGTGAGTTTATGAAATTTGAATTTCAAGACATGTGTATTAAGGACTCATATGTGTAATAAAGGTCATAAATGGTGATTAAGTTGTCCATGAATGAATTAAGTTAGCAAAACATGATTTGAATAAGAGTTCATTAATTAACCCGGAATAAAGGTTGGTTAATTAAGTGATATTATAGAATATTACATTATAAAGCTTTGCGTGGTAGTGGCATGATATTAAATTGAATTGAAAGGATTAATTCACTTACATATGATGGTGAGTTAATATATGTGTTTAACATAAAGAAAATAGAATGAATGCGTAAATGAAAACGAAATTTTAATATATTACATAGTGTAATAATATATGACAAGATTTGATAGTTGAGATATGTTATGGATAATAAGTGTTTGATAAAAGAAGGGGACCAATATATTTAAATATTGGATAGAGATGGATATATTAAGTTGATGCATTGAGATGTGGTTAACTGAAAATGTGTCGGGACAATTTATGGAAGAAAATAAATTGAGGAATTATATTGGTATTGTACATACTAATTATTTTAAAGAAAAATAATTATTTTAAATAAGGATGTCATGATTACAATTTCATAAAGTATAATTAATTAAGGTGGTTAAATAATTTAGAATTAAGGTAAAGTGTGTCACACAAACTTTATATTAAATAAATATTAAAATAATGGGAATTGGGAAAAAGCCAAACATGGCCTAGACCCCTAATATTTTATTGTAGAGATAATGAGCTTGAGTTATATAACTCCAGTAAATGAGATAAATGAGCCTTGTGCGGCCTGAGTATTAAAGTTAAACTAAACTGAAGGATTAACCGGAATTATTAAAAGAGAATTAATGGAAAGATAATAGATAATTGATAATAATCATTGTGATATTTTTGTGTGATAGGAAATAATGGGATGAGAGTACCCATCTGAATTATATTTAGCCCAATTAAAATATTATTTGGACTAGCCCAATATACATGGGAAATAAGATTATATTGGAGTATATTTAAATTATAAGTATACTTCCCATATGTGGGTAGGTACATATATGTGTGTTTATATGTGCCCATAACTTAGTTTAATGTAGTAATGTTAAATCATTATAATTGATTTCATAAGCCCAAAAGGAATTAACCTTAGTAGAATGAGACCCATTTTACTAATAAGTAAGGAAGTAATGTAGCTTGACCCATATTCATAGTCCCAATTATTATACCAGCCATGTGTAGGCCAATGGCCTAATCCCATCTTTGCTGAGAAACCAAAAAGGCTAGAATGCTTGCTAATGATTGCTATAAGAATGGCTGGGGAAGGAGTTGGCAACCAACTCTTCAACATCCAATGGTTTCTTCTTCTTCCTCTTGGGTTAAATTGTTGGGCAAAATCATTGTATGGACAACACTTTCTCTATAAATAGAGGCTTCTCCTTCTCATTCACGGTTGTTGAATTGTCTGAGAAATTAGCTATAGAGAGTTAGGAGAATTGGAGAGCAATTAGAGGATTGAAGTGCTATAGTTAGCAAATTCAAGCATTAAGAAGGTAACATTTCTGTTATATATGTTCTTGAATTCAAAGTTCTTCAATTACTAGAAAAGTATAATGAAAAACTTGCTTTTGAGTTACAAAAATTGATGGCTAAGGATTGTTGTAATCCATAAATTGTTATTAGATACTGTTAATACAGTTAAATATAAAAACAACAGAAGTTAAACGGACCAATTTGGTTTAGAAACGAATCCGTAGTGATGAAATTAGCTAAACTTGTCCAAACATGAAAATAGTATGACCATGAGTTTTGGATTAATATTTGGGTTAGTTAATGTTTATGTTAATTGGTGATTCTTTGGTATGTTGTAGTTTTATGAATTACGAATCCATAGAATCGAAAACGGACTAATTTGGATAAGTATAACTCGCGTTATAACAATCCGAAAGTGAATTGGTCTTCTAAATCGCGAAAGTACCAAGTTTGAAACACCTTCTACCTCTTGGGGCGCAGCTGCGCTGCCCCCAAGGCCATTTGGGGCGCAGCTGCACCGGGCATGGTCAGACAGAAGAAAATAAAACACTATTTTGACCTGCTGTAGTAAATTAGGCATAACTTTTTCATACGAACTTCGATTGAGGTGGTACAGGATGATTCGAAAAGATAACAAGTAGCCCTACAACTTTTGTTCTTTAAGTTTTTCGATTTGAAGTCGTTAAGAGGGGTAAACATGTCCGTCTTTGTGACTGCTCCGTATTCGGAAGCAATCGGAGGGCGTCGAATATGCACAAACGCAATTGTAGTGCCCTCGACGATGAAATATGTTATTCTAAGTGATAAAACATACAAATGCATGATAATAGATATGACATATGGTCTTGAGTACCTTTTCATATCATGAGTTGCTTAAATGGTTATTTTCCAAAGATTATATAAAAGTTTTGAAAGCAAACTTTGACAAAACTTGTGTCCTTTAAGTTCTGACCATTTGAGTATGTTTATATGGCATAGATATGTGTTAAAATGTATGTGAGTTATGATTTCAAGATACATTGCATGTGCTAAGTTGACTTACTGTAATTTTCGATGAAAACTTAGAATTTGAAAGCTAATATCATCACTCACTATGTGAGATACGTTCTAATCATGCAAGCACGTATAATAGGATTCATTATGCCTCTAGACATGTTGAGATAAGCATAAACATGTTTGACTTCATTAGTGTACGTTGACTAAAGAACGTGTAAGATTTGAAAATGGACTTCAACATATACGCGAGATGGTTAAGTTCTTACTTTCTAAGCATGTGAGCATGGTCTAGTTATGCATAAGCATGAGGAGAGGTTCAAGGTTGTCTTACATGTGCTAAGTTACTTTGACATTGATTTTGAAGAATAAAACTAAGGAAGTTTTGAAATTAAGATGAATAAGTATTGAGTTACTTGCATTCTAACCTTATGTTCAAGCATGATGGTACTTTTTATGTCTTTAAGCATGAATGATATGTGCACCCAATTAGTTAAGCATAATATAAGCTATTCAAGAATGTTTTAAAGTAGGTTGTCAAAAGAGGGACTATACTAACTATGTGTAACTGAGTTTGATACACATAATCATGCGTATTAAGGATTGTTTAATATCGTTATGTACTTAATGGTTAACATAGCGAGTCTCTTGTGGAATGAACCTATGCTAGCTAAAAGTGAATAATTTGGATGTATTGAAGGATATTTAACATGCTATATGTTAGTACCTATGCATGCTAGAAAACTTAAACGAAACCAGAGATCAAAAGGCCAAATCTGGTCTGGGCAGGGAGCTGCGTTGCTGCGCCCCTCCCAGGTCTAAATGTGGAGCAGCTGCGCCACAGGGCAATTTTGCCTTATTGTTTTAATTGTAGTCTGAACCTTGTGGTAGGCTTGCATTGTTATCCTAAGTTATAAAATAGATTCTAACTAATGACATGAGTATTTATTGATGTAATGGTGATATTAAACCCGGAATCGATAAATTTTCCTAAGGTTTGCAAAACACAAGGACAGTGTGATTATATATTTTTAAGTCGAATACTTAGATAGTTAAGTGTGTTAATATTGATATTGAGTATGGTTAAGATATAACTATACGTACCTAACGATACTAAGCGTATGATAAGAAAATAAAACAAGGTTCTAAGAGCCAAGATAGAAAACAATGTAATACTTATTATTATATTGAGAAAGTATGAATGTATAACTAATGGAAATAAATCCATGATTATATAACTGTGTAGGATTACACAAAGCGCAAATATCTTAAGCAGTTAAGTCGTAGTTGTTAAACTACAAATCAGGAAAGTCTTTCAGTTCCTATTTGATATATGAATTCAATAACTGTTAGTTGAATTATATTATGCTGTGATAATGTGAACTTATATATGAACTGTATATGAGATATAAATGAGATTGAAAGTTGATGATATACTTGTTATGTGAAAGTAACATGCGTAGTAAATATAAATTGTTTATAAATGCATGAACTGAGTATGATGTTGTATGTTATGTGATGCATGAAAACTGTTAGAATTGCTGAGCTGTCGAGCTCACTCTTGCAAATAACCACTTTTGTAGGTTAATGATTCACGATAAAGACTTCGTGCTCCTTGATTGATAAAGATAGATATTATCGCAACGAAGAATACTATTTAGATTATCGTTTGAACCCTATTTAGGTTCTAGGAGTGTACTCAATATATGCTTATGATGTTTAATACTTGTTGTATTGTAAAGATGTATTAGTTAATACATAGAGGATATCGAGTTGAGTTGTAAATCTTTATACGGTAATTCGAATATAGTGAATCATATTATATAGTTGATTCAAGAAGTGTAATTGATTTAAGATTGTGAAATCATTAAAAGATTTTATTCAAAGAAGATTGTAAAAGTTTAAATTATTCCGCACTTTAGTAACATCGAATATGATGTAAAGATGAGATCTTGGATATGAAGAGAAATTATATTCTATTTTGTAATCAAGAGAAGTTATATTCTTTTAGTTATGAATAAAAGATGTAAATATTTGACTAGTAGTATCGTGACTGCACCGAATCAGAGGTTTCGAAGAAAAGTGGATTTGGGGGCATCACAAGTTGAGCTCACCTTTTTCATCTATTGTCCTCTTCAGGGAATGAGAATGTTGCGAGAACTAGTCGGGAAACAGTGTGATGGTCAGAGTAGAGCAGTAGTAGACCTCATTATTTTTGTAAAATAGTGTGATAATAATTATAATTATTGAGGACTGAATTTGAGTATTTATATTTCGTATCATATACGATTTGTAATGAAACTCACAGTTTGTGTGGTCGTATTTTGCACGACCGTATTTATAAAAGATTGTATTTGGATTCTGTACCATGTATTTGGCGACTCAGAATTGGTTGAGTATTGAACCTATTTTGGGGGCGTCATAGATTTGCTTTCAAATTAGTTTGTAAAGATAATTTCCAGGTTATTTGCTATGATCTGTGCCTAACTTATGTATTTGTTTGATCACCAACTACTTGTTATCCCATTTGAACTCGAGAGATGACATATGTGATTATAACTGACCATAGTGACGTGTGTTTGTGATTTCTACAGTTAGTTAGGATTCATAATTCATGTGTAGGATAGAGATATCTATGCATCATGCGTAATATGAAGAGAAATTGATGTTAAACCTTTTTCAATTATAATTCATATAGAGATATAGTGAGTTAGTTAATTAAGGTATCTTGCTTAATTCTATCAATTATGGATTTGAGTGAGTATGGATGTAATGCATTGAGAGATGGTTATATCTACTGTTGTGTTCTTGGTTAATAATTTGGAATAACTGATGTAGACACTCGAAATTTTTCTTGCCCCAATACGAACACTGTAGGAGGGCAAAACCGTCAATTAAATCAACCTTGTACCGATACCAGGCTTCCAATCCAAATCCGACCACCAATGCCGGTAAACCCAAATCCGGCCACCAATGTCGGTAAACCCAAATTCGATCCTCAATATCGGTAAACCCAAATCTGATCCCCAATATCGATAAACCCAAATTCGGCCACCAATGCTTGTAAAACCAAATCTGATCCCCAATATCGGTAAAACCAAATTCGATCCCCAATATCGATAAACCCAAATCCGATACCCAATATCGGTAAACCCAAATTCGATCCCCAATATCGATAAACCCAAACCCGATCCCCAATATTGATAAACCCAAATTCGATCACCAATTTTGATATTCCAGTCAAATCCGATCACCAATGTCAGTATTCCAGTCAAATTTGATCTCCAATATTGGTATTCCAGTCAAATCTGATCTCCAATCGGAACATCTATCTAGCTCCGATCTCCAATCAGACCGTCTATCCATCTCCGATCTCCAATCGGACCGTCTATCCAGCTCCAATATCGAATCGGACAGTCTATCAATCTCCGATCTCTAATCGGACAGTATATCCCGATCTGATCTCCAATCGGACCGTCTATCCAGGTCTGATATCCAATCGGACTATTTATCCTTCTCCGATCTCCAATCGGACCGTCTATCCTTCTCCGATTTCCAATCGGACCGTCTATCCAGTTTTGATCTCCAATCAAACCGTCTATCCATCTTCGATCTCCAATCGGACCGTCTATCCATCTCTGATCTCCAATCTCCAATCAAACCTTCTATCTAGCACCGATCTCCAATTAGACAGTCTATCCTTCTCCGATATCCAATCGGACCGTCTATCCAGCTCCGATCTCTAATCGGACCGTCTATCTTTCTCCGATATCCAATCGGACAGTCTATCCAGCTTCGATCTCCAATGGGACTGTCTATCCATCTCCGATCTCTAATCGGACAGCGTATCCAGCTCCGATCTTTAATCAGACCGTCTATCCATCTCTGATCTCAAATCGAACCGTCTATCCAGATCCGATCTCTAATTGGACCGTCCATCTAGCTATGATCTCCAATCGAACCGTCTATCCAGCTCCGATCTCCAATCAGACCATCTATCCTTCTTCGATCTCCAATCGGACCGTCTATCCTTCTCCGATCTCCAATCGAACCGTCTATCCAGCTTCGATCTCCAATTAGACCGTCTATCCATCTCCGATCTCCAATCGAACCGCCTATCCATCTCCGATCTCCAATCTCTAATCAAACCGTCTATCCAGCTTCGATCTCCTATTGGACCGTCAATCCTTCTTCGATATCCAATCGGACCGTCTATCCAGCTCTGATCTCCAATCGGACCGTCTATCCTTCTCTGATATCCAATCGGATCGTCTATCCAGCTCTGATCTCCAATCGGACCGTCTATCCATCTCCGATCTCTAATCAGACAGTCTATCCAGCTTCGATCTATAATTGGACCAGCTATCCATCTCCGATCTCCAATCGGACCGTCTATCCATCTCCGATCTCCAATCGGACCGTCTATCCAACTTTGATATCCAATCAGATCGTCTATCCAGCTCTGATCTCTAATCGAATCGTCTATCTATATCTAATCTCCAATCAAACCGTCTATCCATCTCTGATCTCTAATCGGACCGTTCATCCAGCTCCGATCTCAAACCGGACCATCAGTGCAAACCCCGATCTCAATATCGGGCCTTCAAGTCAGCCTCGGCATCAACCCAGGAGGTACAGGTCAACTTCGACATCAACCCAGGACATGTCGAGTCATCCCGGTCTCAATCCGAGAAGTGCAGTTCAGCCCTAGAGATGACTTTGGGAAGTAAGATCCACCAAAGACCACCCCAGGAGGGGCAAAATGGTCATTTTATCAACTCTCAGTTGATTTGGTCAAACTCAAGCCGAATTGATGCCATTGAAGTCAGAATGAACCATAACGACGATCCCGAGTGCAAACGACGCAAGACAGCTCAACGGACAAACTGCGGGGAATGGAAGACCTACTTATGAACCTGTCTTCTAGGACCTGAAAAATGTTTTATCCCATGTCATTGCTACACTCTCACCAAGGGCTTTTCGAAAAGGTATCACACGCCTCAAACTAACGCTCCAATCAAAAATTAGAAAGTTTCGACTGCGCATTTTCTGTAGTGCACGTACTTTGAGACGATAGAACCCGGCACTGCATGCCCTACTAGGGGAGCCGCACCTCTAGCTACAGCAGCAACAGGTAGAGTGGAGGCTCCCTGGCCTATAAATAAAGGTGCCCCCCTTTATTTTAAAAAAAAGAACAAACGCAACGAAACTCTGCCAATTCAAGTTTCCAACTTATACACCTCTTCCAAACCCAAATATTTTCACTCTAACACGTAGATATACCCATATATTACCACATATCAGTAAACAATCGGTAGATTTTGATGTATAGAGCCTATGATTTGGCAAAAAGCCCGTGTAGCAGTCAATTGTAAGTATTTTCATAATCAGAAAGTGAATATTACTTCTTCGTACTTTTATACACTTGCACATTAAGTTTACTTTTCTAAAAATGGCCGTTGTCGACAAAAATTGGTACATTTTTGTACATAAACTGATTTTCTGGCAATTCTATAACTCAGATTGACGATCCGTCAGCTCCAGCAGCTTCAATGCACTAGCACACGTTCTGGCAACTTCGCCGGACTGGGTTATCTTTCCAGTCCGGATTTGTCCCTTTTTTGTATATGTTTAACTGTATATATATACATATATATATATATATATATATATATTAATATTTCAATTCTGTCAAGACCGGATGCCAAATCCAAGGTAGTTTACCGCTTTTATATATATGTACGCATATATGAGCGATTTTCACCATAACTGGCTTCTCTTCCTAGTCTTGGTTGACTACGTTTCTGTCAATATATATATATATATATATATATATTTTAATTCTAGTCCGGGCACCGGCGTGAAAACCCAGCGCCCTTTACAGCTTTTATAGATATTTGTATATATATATATATTGCTTTAATTTCTTTACTTGCTTTCTATTCAACTGCTGCTTTAAATATTTATTTTATATGAATTGGCACTGACATATCTGTAGATGGACTAGATTTATTTAAATCTCGCCAATTCTAGTTTTTAAACTGTTCAAAATCTCCAGACTGAACTAGGAAGCTAAAATGGCTGAGATTTCCTTAAATCTAGCTTTCTTTCGAGTTTCAGCTTTAAAAGCAACTTCACGTCCCTTAGATCGCTATCTAGTGGGAACGAGTTGCTTCGGCCATGCAGACTAGGATTTACTGAATGAATCCTCGGTTCTGGAAATACTGGGATATTTATTTGTTTCTGTATAAATTTTAACTATGTAGGTTTTGGCTACTCATATGTGAGCCTAGGAGTCGTGGGATTCACGATCAAAACGATCGGAATCTGATTCTCACGATGGACAAATTTAGATTTACAAATGTACCCTACAAGTTTTTCTGCAAAAATGTACATGTAAATAGACCTTAAAATGGTTATCCGGATTTAAGGTCTCAATATAATAAAAAATGTTGATTGTCGTGTCAGCGTCCCTCCGATGGTTTTCATACCCATGAGGAGACTGACACTTGTATATTCTGTGGTCGAGGATGCTTCGCAGCCTGATAAATCACCATTCACATGTAGCCTTAAGGTTATAAAGATAAAATTGGAAGTATCAACATGCTTCAATTCCTATGGCAACGTAAGGGATTGATAAACCAGATTTCAAAACATTATTTTCAAATCAATCAAAAGAAAAACTTTTCAAAGAAAATCAAATTAAATGCTTTTGCAAATCAAATCAAAGACTGATTTTCAAATCAAATCAAACCCTTCGTATATAGGTTCAACGAAGCAAAGAACTACTTTCAATTAATCAAATCAATAGGCCCAAATTTTCAAACAGCATTCACTCACGTATTCCAGTTTTTAAAGAGAAATATTGAAAAGATGCGGTACCGTTTTTACATGGGAGTCATGGGGGTGCCTAACACCTTCCCCAAACTTAACCAAGCCCTCGAGGTCAAAACTTTATTTTCAAAGATAAAGTTTCGACAGTGTCCAGCAATTGGGCCTCTTTCAAACAAACCTCGGTTGAGTTGGTACAACCATTTTAAATCTACCAACTGGCGACTCTGTAAAACGTTGAAATCGTCGACATGATACATGTTGGCTTTTCTCCTAAAAAAACCTTCAAAACCTTTTTCCTAAATAAAAAGAGTGAGGGTATAGAGAACTTAGGAAAAGAGATTAAAAGATCCGGGTTGTGACCCGACCCGCGAATTTTTTAAACCAATGTCGACAGGTGGCCACTCTACTGGGGACAGTAGAGGGCTTAGGCCGCTTTCAAATCTTTTCAAATATTTCCCTTTCAAAACTATTGAATGCATGAAATTCTGCGTCTCCGCAGTCAATGAATGAGTAAATGCTGCGTCTTTATTGAATATATGAATGTTGCATCTTTACATTGAATGAATGTGAATGAATGCTTTCCTACTTTTTAGTGCTTCTAACCCATGTTTAGTGCTTCACACCCATATTTAGTGCTTCACACCCATGTCATCATATGCACAACGGTGAGGCATGATATATGTGAATGTATATTTTGTGTCCTTCTCACAAGGAGGAAAACCCGGTCGGTGATAAGTAATGTCTCTGGGGACGACTAAGTCTCTGGGGCTTATGAAAATGCACCACCTAGATTAGCTCCAGTTGAAAGATCGAATTAATTTCCCCTATAGTAGATTGCGATGATCTAGGAACCTTCATGCCGAAACAAAAGCCGCGAGAGTAACCTAAGATAGGTCAGCCTCTGATTAACCAAATTCGAAGGGAAGCTTCTGCATGCCTTCCTCTTTCAATTTCAAGTTAAGTCTCCAATTATCAATTAGCACAATGTAAATATCATAATGAAAGATTTACTTTCCCTGTCAAAATACCATGTCGTCCTGCTATCAAAATAACTAACCTCGATTTTGCAGGATAAAATCTAAAAAACACATCATGCATCCTGTCCTTATCTACATCAGGAAATTGACACACCTACGTTTTGTTGTAGGTAAAAATTGGCCCTGTTACTATGTCTAAATCTAAAGCACCCAGTCCATCCACGGATATGGCTTCTAGTGCTCAACCAGAATCCACCCCGGTATCCATGGAAGAGTTCGAAGGTCTAAAAAATCAGATAGCCGAGTTAGTCGATTTTGTACGAGAGCAAAGCAAGGCCCTTAAAGGAAAACAGTCTCAAGCTCACACAGAACCTGGAGCATCTGGTGGTAGTGCTAGTGGTCAAGAGGCTGAAAAGGCCGAACTCAAATTCCTGGACCACAAAACCAGGATACGACCAACGAAACCCCTAAAATCACCCCCCTTGTCAAAGAACAAGAAGCTGGTCACATTATGAAGAAAGTACAACAAATGGAGGAAGCTCTTCGATCAATCAAAGGGATTGGGCCATCCAGTAGGGTCAATTACTCTGACCTCTGTATATTCCCCGGGGCTCGTTATCCCAAAAATTTAAAACTCCCGACTTCGAGAAGTATGATGTAATGGGAGATCCTTACACACACTTGAAAGTATTCATCGGAGAACTCGGATCCTATGCAGAGGATGAGAAGCTTCGAATGCAGCTATTTCAAAAGAGTCTGACTGGAGAAGCCAGAGCATGGTATGCCCGTCTGTACAACTCCAAAATCCACAATTGGGAAGAACTGGCCCACGCCTTCCTTGGTCAATACAGCTTCCAATCTCAGCTGGCTCCAGACAGATACCAAATTACCAAGATCAGGAAGAATAACACTGAATAATTCAGAGAATATGCCTAGCAATGGAGACGAGTCGCAACACAAGTCACCCCAGCCATGACTGAATCTAAAATAGTCATGACCATTATCGACATCCAAGAAGCTCCTTATTATGAGAGGGTCCTAGCAGGCATAGGAAAACCATTCTCTGAAATGATCAAACATGGTGAAATGGCCGAATTGGGGCTCAAATCCAGGAAGATAAAAGATTTAACTGCCCTCGAAGCTGTCCTGAGCATATCCAGTTCAAAAATTACGGGAGTAATCCCTGGAGGGTTCACAAAAAGAAAGACGAAGAAGTCTCCTTGGTCTTACAAGGACAAAATCAAAGGGGCGAGTCCAACAGTATGCCCATTCAAAGGAGGAACTATACCCCTTTTCAAAATCCAGTACATCCTTCAAATCCTCTATTCCAGAAAAATATGGAGGTCAGGCGGCGAAGAAATTTCACCCCTCTAGGGGATTCACTTGAAAACGTTTTCAAATTTCTGATAGTCCAGAAGAAGATTGTCCAACTCCTTCCACCAACCGACACTAATGGATGAAATTTTGACCCAAGCAAGAAGTGTGCTTATCACTATGGATCTCCAGGCCATGACACCCAAGACTGTTGGCCTCTCAAGCACAAAATACAAGACTTGATTGACAGTGGATAGATTGTTGTCACAAAGCCTGAGCAACCCCATGCGCAGGACAATCCTCTGCCACAGCATAAAGAGGAGAATGTCAACATGATCAGCACCACAAATGAAAAAGGATCTAATTACCTCCTTTATATAGGAGAATCAATTCAATCTAACGACATCAGCCCAGATAGTTGGGAAGTTTTTGAAAGGCGATTTCTGATAGAGAAGGAAATAAAGTCTCTCAAGGAACAAATCGAGCAGTTAGCAGAACTGGTGGTTTACCAGCATCAGCTCACCAGGAAGATGGTGAAACAAATCAACCAGCCCATTATCGATCATCCTCCCAGGAGATCACTTCCCCGATAAATCAATACTAGTCTAATAAGAATGATCTTTGGGCCAACAAGGTGGCCGAAGAAGAGAATCTCCGAGCGGATGGGAAATTCCTATTTTAGAGGAACTTCACCAACCAAAATTAATCAATGGAAGAAATCCTTCAAATGCTAATCAACGAGGGAATGGTTGCAGACTTGTTACCTTCATTGAACCCTCGAGCCAGAAAATTCAAACCTGACCAAATATGTCAGTACCATTCCAATTCACCCGACCATGATACCGAGGATTACTGGGTAGTTCGTAACCTGATTCAAGACATGATTGAAAATGGGGACCTAATAAGGGGAAATTAAATCCTCGATCTCCTAGACAATGACACTCTCTGGATCCCCACTATATGGAACTAGAACACAGTGGCTGTCATATCCTGCGATAGGGAGTCGACTCTTAAATCCTTAGTACTGCCCGGGAAAAGGGGTTCAAGAAATACTAGATCCTGTGAAGGTGGCAGCTCCTCAGCCTCTAATCTTGCCCTTCAGACCTCAGTATCCAATCATCAGTCTGAAGTGTGTCCCATGGAACTACGGGGATAATGAAGGCTCCCCTTCAAACAACATTACCATTGTGCCGAAGGACAATCCCTATACCTACCTTAGCGGGTAATCAAACTGGTCATCAAAGCAAAAGAGAAGGTGGCTGAAGAGAAAATCATAGAGTTCCTCAACCAGATGGGACACCATGAAATCAAAATAGTGCAAAGCTTGAAGAACGCACCTAAATAAGTGTCCATCCTCGACTTAGTCCTATCCTCAGAGGATCATCGCAACATTCTAATAAAAGTACTAGAAGAAGCTCATTTGCCACATACAGTGATACCGAGAAATTCCGTCACGTGATAGAGCACATCTTCAACAACAATGTGATATCTTTCACTGACGATGATATCCCGGCAGAGGGAACTGGCCACTACAAGTCCCTGTAAATAGCTGTAATGTCCTCTGAATATGTGATCGGAGGGGTGCTCATCGATAGAGGATCATCCCTCAACATTTGTCCATACGATACTTTAGAAAGGATGAAGATCAATCCGAACAGGATCAAAACCAGTCTTATGGTCATCCGGGCCTTTGATGGATCTCGTCGACAGGCTATGGGGGAAATAGAGCTTACTCTAGAGATTGGCCCACACACTTTCTACTCATCTTTCCAGTTGCTCAACATCACCACCGGATACAACTTATTGCTGGGCAGACCATGGATCCACATGGCAGGGGTAGTGCCATCCACCCTCCATCAACAACTCAAGTACATTATCAACAGCAGCCTCATCACAGTGAATGCCGAACCAGAATACCCTACCTACATACATGGGGATATGCCAGTAATCAGCCTAGATACGGGGATTGAACCTCCCAGTTTTCAAGCTCTAGAGGTGAGCGATACTCAGTATCTACCTATCGGGGCACCAGCCCTAAAACCTAAAGTCTCCACCGAAGTAATAATAGTGGGGCAAGAAATAGTATCTTCAGGTTTCCAACCAGGAGAAGGGTTGGGAAAGGATAATCAAGGTATCAAGATGCCGATACAAATCCCAAGTAAGATTGGGAGAGCAGGATTGGGATATTCATCTGGGTCAAGCCGTCGGAAACCACATAAACATCCCAAGGTTCATGCCTCCATAATTTTGCTGCCAAACCTCACAAATACCGGATGGGTGAAACCTATAAGGAAAATCCCGACTGCGGTATCAGCCATGCTATTTCCCCCAATCACACCTGTCTATGAAAGAAAAGCCCTCAAGCCTGAGGCAGACAGCGAAAAGGGAAAAGAAAAGATCATGTACGAAGGACGAGACCCATTCGCTAACATGAGGGTCATTATCAACTACGAGGGCATGAATGACGAACTCCCAAATAGCGACGACGAGGATCAAGTTCAAATTCCTCGCATCAAGAAGGGAAAACGGAGCAGGTCAAAGAAAGCCCTGGCCTTATTATAAAGGATGTCTCAGTCATCATCCAAGACGAGATAGATAATCACAAATCCCTGATCCTCACGGTTCATGAGGATCTGACCTTGGACAACTGGAGCAGTGTTCCTTGCCTCGGTCGAAAAGGGTAAAGGGGCAGAGAGTACATCTGCCCTTTAATCATGCTTTCATTTACTGCTTACTTTTGCTTGCACAGCTATAGTAGTAACTTTTGTCATACTTTACAAATGCTCTATATGTTTAAGCAGTTGTATATATTAATGAAAACATTTTTGTTTTCAGGTCCCAAGCATTGGATGTGTGTGTCTCTGCTGATGAGATGCCAACTTGTCAAAATGACTACGGATTTGATGTAGAACTAAACTTCGACTTGATGGATATTTATCAAGAGGAGGAAGACGACTATGAGGTGCCCGAGGAGATCGAAGAATGGGTCGAAGACAAACCCAAACCAAACCTTGACCAAACAACCACCATCAACATAGGAACCTCCGAAAACATCAAAGAAATCCAAATAGGTTCATACCTCACACCCAATCAAAAAGTCGACCTGATCGAACTCCTAACATAGTACCAAGTTATATTTTCATGGTCATATGAAGACATGATTGGCTTATCCACTGATATTGTCATCCACCGAATGCCCATCAAAGATGGATTCAAACCAGTCAAGCAAAAGCTCAGGTGATTGAAATTTGAATGGAGTCTGAAAGTCAAAGAAGAAATTGTTAAACAATTCAGAGCCGAAATCATCATGGTATCAACATACCCAGAATGGCTGTCAAACATAGTTCCCGTACCTAAGCCTAGAGGGAAGGGACGAGTCTGCGTGGATTACCGGGATTTAAACAAAGCTTGCCTCAAGGATAATTTCTCGATACCGTTCATCTACATCCTGATCGATAATACTGCGTAGTATGGCATGTATTCCTTTGTGGATTGCTTTGCTGGTTATCATCAAATCATGGTTGCTGAAGAGGACAGGGAGAAAACAGCTTTTATCACTCCCTGGGGAACCTTCTGCTATAGACGACTATCCTTCGGCCTTATCAATGCCGGAGCCACATATCAACGAGCCATGATGGCCCTCTTTCATGACATAATGCACAAAGAGATTGAAGTTTATGCGGATGACATCATCATCAAATCCCGGAGGGAGGATGATCACATCGACCATCTCAGCAAGCTGTTCAACAGGTTATATAAGTATAACCTCAAGCTTAATCCTGCCAAATGTGCTTTTGGCGTCAAAACAGGCAAGCTGCTAGGATTCTTGGTGAGTAATCGGGGCATCGAGCTCTACCCTGCCAAGATCAAAGCCATTAATGAAATGCCCGTACCTCGTATAGAGAAGGAGATACGTGGATTCCTGGGAAGGATCAACTTTATAAGCCGATTCATTTACCAACTCACAGCAACCTGTGAACCCATCTTCAAGCTATTAAGGAATAATTCCTCCACCAAATGGAATGAGGATTGTCAACAAGCCTTCCTTGCCATTAAGAACCAGCTGACTGAAGCATCTATTTTGGTATCCCCAAGGGATGGAGTTCCCTTATTCATGTACCTATCCGTCAATAACAACGCAATGGGTTGCATGTTAGGACAGAAGGATGATAATAGTAAAGAAAGAGCTATCTACTACATCAACAAAAGATTCAGCAGTGATGAACAGAAGTACACCCTGATCTAAAAGACATGATGTGCTTTAGTATGGGCCGCCATGAGGTTGCAACATTATTTTTATGGGCACACGACCTACCTCATATCCCATATGGATCCACTCGAACACGTATTCAACAAACCAATGCTGAATTGTCGACTGTCCAAATAGAAGTTAATCCTATAATAATTCGACATTGTCTACGTGACTCAGAAGTCAATCAAGGGTCAAGGCATTGCAGATCAATTAGCTGAAGCACCTTCAGGAGGTTCGAGCCCCTGGAGATATATTTCCCAGATGATGGGATCATGATAATTCAATAACTCCACTCAGAGAATACAATCCAACCATGGAAAATGTATTTCGACGGAGCGATAAACATGGAAGGTGCCGGAGCTGGGGCAGTCCTCATCTCTGGTGCAGGAAAGCAGTATCCTGTGGCTACCAAACTTTAATTTGGCAACACCAACAACACGGCCGAGTTTGAAATTAGCCCAATCCATGTCTATCAAACACCTACTCATCTTCGGAGATTTCGAGCTGGTCATCAGACAAACCAACGGCGCGTATCTCACCAAAGAACTGCATTTGTTGTCCTACCATCAGTAGGTCCTCAAAATATCCCCGGAATTCAAATACATAACCTTTGTTTATATTCCTCGGGGTCGGAATGACTTCGCTAATGCATTGGCAACGTTGGCTTCATTAATCTGCATATCCGATAAGATTAGATTTCCCAACATCAAGTTCATAGTTCAGAAAGCCCAGACATATGGGAGTTACGTTGGAGAAGTATCAGATGAAATACCTCTTGTCAAGCAGCCTTGGTATCAAGACATCAAGGAATGTCTCCGTGATGGATCTACACGCACTGGGGCAAGTTAATACGAGCGAAAGTGAATTCACAAAATGGCCATGAAGTTCTATTTGAGCGGAGATGCACTTTACAAAAGGGATGCTAGAATAGGCCTGTTGAGATGCCTCGACAAAGAGCAATCCAAAGACTTATGGATGAAATCCACGGTGGAGTCTGTGGTCCACACATGAGCGGTCATCTACTGGCCAAGAAAATATTAAGAACTGGACATTATTAGATCTCTCTTAAGGCCGACTGTGACGATCACGTTAAGAGATGTTTTCAATACCAAATACATGGACATGCCATTCACGCTCCTCCGAATGAGCTGCACAACATGAGTTCACCATGGCCTTTCTCCATGTGGGGAATGGATGTGATAGGTCCAATGGAACCAAAAGTCAGCAATGGTCATCGATTCATTTTCACCATGATCGATTACTTCACCAAATGGGTTAAAGCGGCCTCCTTTCCCAAAGCCACGAAAGAGGTCATCATTTGTTTCATCAGAAATAATATCGTCTGTCGATATGGACAACCGGAGGTGATCGTATGAGACAACGCCAAGAACCTGAACAATCAAATGATGAAAGAATTGTGCAGTAAGTTCCACATACTGCATCTCAATTTCGTTATCTATGGGCCCAAGATGAACAGTGCGGTCGAAGCGGCCAATAAAAACATCAAGAAGATCATGCATGAAATGTCCGCCAATCACAAGGAATGGCCTGTCCTGCTGCCTCTTACCCTGTTAGCATACAGGACGTCAATGCGCACCTCTACTGGTGCTACCCCTTATTCGTTGGTCTATGGCATGGAGGCAGTCCTTCTCGTAGAGGTAAATATGGAATATTTGCGAGTTATGATCGACGCTCAGATAGACGAGGATCAGTGATTGCAAGACCGATATCATCAACTGCCCCCTGTTAGATGAAAAGAGGGCTACAACCATTTTTCACGGACAGTTATACTAGCAAAGGATCGCCAGATCCTACAACAAAAAGGTTCAAATTCGGCAATTCAAAGAAAATGATTTGGTGCTGAAGAAAGTCCTGGCCAATCAGGATGAAGCCAAAGGAAAATTCGCCCCTAACTAGGAAGGCCCTTTCATTGTCAAGGAGGTGTTGACAGAGGGAGCTTTCAGATTATAGGAAATGGATTGGAACGAATTCCCCCAACTCATCAATTCAGACACCATCAAGAGGTATTACGTCTGAGTCACATGCATACCCGCATCCGGGTCCTACAAATCAAATCAAGTTCGATTTTTCACTAGAAAGCTGGAACTAAAATGACCTGATCTCCCTACACCCGGGGGTACGTAGGCATCCATTTCTGGTGCGGTCAAACCAAATAAAAAACTCAAAAATTCATCAAACCAAACTCAAAAACCCAAGATAAATACTTTTTCAAACCTCTCTTCAACTAAACACCCGGAACTACGAATGACCTGATCTCCCTACACCCGGGAGTATTTAGGCAGCCATTTTTGGTGCGGTCAAACCAAATAAAAAACTAAAAAATTCATCAAACCAAACTCAAAAACCCAAGATAAATACTTTTTAAACCTCTCTTCAACTAAACAGCCAGAACTACGAATAACCTGATCTCCCTCAACCCGGGAGTACGTAGGCAGCCATCTACGGCGCGGTTTGACCATCAAGAAAAAATAAAAAACAAATAAAAGACCAGTTCCAAGACACCAAAGACAAATAGAAGCCAAATTCTATCAAGCTATTCTCATTAACAGGCCCATCTGAGATACTCCCTGACATCTCAACTGTCAGTCCATCAAGAAGAAGCTCAAGATACATCTACAACTGTGAGTCAAGAAAGAAGTGGTAATCACTCAGTAATGACAATATATATCCAATCAAGGAAGTGAATTAAAACTATATTTCTCTGATATATAACACTATTTGATAAATACATAATGCCTTGTACATGACAAAAATGGCTGATCTAGTCTCTGCAGGAAAAATAAAGCTAGTCTATGGACCCAAAGGACAAGCCGGTCAGCAATGCCAGTATGGCATCTCTCTCTGAAGATGGGGGAACAGCTGTAAATTAAATCCACTCGGCCTCCATAAGGCTCAATACCTCCACGGTCATCTGCAAGGTGGCACTATGGTCATCCATATACACACTCATCTTGGTGACCAAATCATGAGTGTAAGATCGAAGAGTAGTACTATCAGCAATGTGGAAATCACGGGAAGCTATAGCCTCATCCCTCTCTGCAAAAGCTCCGTCTCGAGCAATCAAAGTCTCCTTGATCTCAACATATACTGCGTCTCTAGCCGAACAGATCTCATGTCGCTCTACAACAGCTGCATCTCTTGCAGATCGGAGCTCCTCCCGCATCTCTCTTAGCAAAAGCTAAATCTCTACCATACAAGGCAACCAACATCTGTATTCTGGCTGAATCTCGCTCAAAGGTCATTCTGAATAGTGAGTCCGCTAAAGCCGGATCCGTCTTTGCAGGAATAACCGACGGATCACTCACTAGAGCCGCTGTCAAACCCATGAACAGCTCA
The DNA here is from genome assembly GCA_020205555.1 of Panax stipuleanatus. Classification (NCBI taxonomy): domain Eukaryota; kingdom Viridiplantae; phylum Streptophyta; class Magnoliopsida; order Apiales; family Araliaceae; genus Panax; species Panax stipuleanatus. Next base: position 55,529,905 of record CM035115.1, on the reverse strand, counting down.
TCCTCAGTAGGAGAATTCGGACCCTCCATAGGCTCCTCCTCGTCGGAGTCCACGATCAGAGAAAAATGAGGCTCTACTGCTACAACTGCTATCTCTCCCTCCAACTATGCAGAATACTTCGGAGAATGACCCGAATGGCTACTAGAGAAATCATCCCTCTCTTGATGAGTCCAACACTTATATACTCTAACCAAGTCTGTGGACGACATAAAAGAAATCGACGTCCTCTGATCAGCAGACCCCTCAAAATGGTGCAAATTAACTCTGCAGCTGATCGAACTGACACATGACTGCCAGGGGATGATAGGTAGTCACTCCCCTCAAACCCGCTAGGGGAAAATAATCCAGGCTAGAAGCATGGGTGATAAAGCTATATAGGGATGCTGTGACGCCCCCAAATTCCAGGACCGCCACTTGGTCTCTCGAATTCGGTTCATCACGTGCTCATGGTAATACATCACAATAATAATAATTAAATATCATACGATCACAGCGGAAAATCTATTTTAGAATAATTTACAATGATTTATTATAATTATTCCCCCAAGTCTCGCAACCTACAGTACTTAATAGATTACATAATAATATCAGTTAACGACTTATTACATAATCTAACTTAAGCTTAAACATAATCAAATCCAGTCTTACTACATCATCTTCATACAATATTAATATATTTAAAACATAACAGACATAAGCTAGTTGGTAGCTTTGCCCTTGCCCTTATCAACGCCCGAAGGTTCACCATGCTCTGCCTTAACTGAAATGTTTTAAGGAAAGCAAGAATGAGCACAAATTGCCCAGCAAGTAATATACAATAAGGGTGAGTAATAAGATTCTCAATTCTCGAAAGGGTATAACAAGATTTGATAGTTCAAGAATAACAAGAATATCAATAGTTCTCAATATCAGTCGCTAAGGACAGGATAATATCAATATGATTCAATAATAAGTCAATTCAAGATTTCAAATAATTGAATACTGAGTAGTCACTACGGACTATGAACTTCTACTAGAATTGACAGTAATAAACTGAAAATCCAACAAAAACAGGTACAACAGGTGATCAGCCTAAAGTACCCTTGTTATGCATAACAATCAACCATACTCAAGTGTGCACGTCGGTTCTCCGACAATTATATATTCCCTTCAAAGAAGGTTGTTCTTCTCAGTCAAATACAAGATCCCGCACCAATCAATTAGTTTGGGTCGCTTTTCAATAATATAAGTCTAGCCGAATCAAATGGCATAGACACTTTCACAATATTCAAGAACAATACTAAGTTCAACATGAATAATAGCTTTAATGAAATAAGAGTTCAAGTATGCTAATTCGATTCAACCGATTAAATAGGAAACTAGTTCGCAATACACAAGATAGGATACTTGCATAGTAAAAGAGTATAAGTTAGGAAACCTTCACAATCATAGATTTCCTTGCATAAAGTAAATGCGTCGGTTAGGATACTTGCACTTTAAAAGAGTGTAAGTAAGAGAACTTGCCTTTAGCGTAGTTTATCCACGAAAAGCAAATCAACACTTTCGAATTCCTATCGTAATACAGTTACGTATATATATGATATTCATTAGTCATATAATTTAACTTCACATTTTCTCTTTGAATATACGATCAACACATAAGCTAAGTTTTACCTAGCTACACAGTTATATAGAATATAATTTCTATCCTTAACGTTCCTTCTTTAGAGTTTAAACGCATTCTCATATTATATAAGATCTCAACAATTAGCAAACATGCTTGCATATTATTAATATCTCATAAGACCACAATCAATACTAAATATATTTCATTTTAGCAAGTTACGGCATCTCCTTAAGTTAACCGTCAAAATCGGGTTCAAGTAACATCATATAATATCACGTAGCATGTATTCATATTTAAAGGATACTTTACATGCTTGTATAACTTTTCCAAATCCAATCGTACATGGTATAGGTTCTTAAGTTAATACTTAAAGCCATTCAAGGACACGAACTCATATGGTCTAACATGGTCGCTTTTAAACACATAAGATATTCATATAACTTGTATTAGTCATGCTCATGAGTACTCGTATTGCATATATGTAGCTAGCATTGTTATTATCTTGAAAACATGCTTTGTTCATGCTAAACTTTAATCATGGCAACTAATCATGGTATATATACATGCATGACACATGAATGAGTCTAAGAGTACTATCACATGTGTTCATAAATGTCAAATTCTAATTCTCGTCATAACATACCAACGTTCACGTTCAAAGCTTATACTTTGTTAGTATAGTTCATTAATAAGGTCTATCATGTTCATGCTTCCTTATGAAACCCATATACACAAGTTAACATGCTTTTCATGTATTTCAAGGCCCTATAAACATGCTCGAAAAGTCAGAATGTATACATGGTCTTTACATGTCAATATCAACCTTCAAAACTTGTATTTTTGTTAGAAAGGTGCACTAGTTGGGTTCACATGTCCATATTATATCACGGAACCTATATACATAAGTTAGTATGCATTTCATGTGTTTCTAGGTCATACTAACATGTCTCGAAAGTCAGAATATTAACATGCTTCATATATGTTAACGTCGTTCATGAAACTTTAAGTTCGTTTTCAAACTATATGTCGTTTGGTTAACCATGCATGCTAATATACTAAAACATGCTCACATTGCCTCATTAGGTTTATATATAAGTATTAATCATGCTTTCATGCTTGTTTAAACAAAAATCAAACAATTAGTTCATAACAGTTTTGTTGCAGAATGCAGAAAAACTGAACACAGAGGCTGGCGCTGCGGCGCGGCACAGCAGCTCACTACTGGCGCTGCGGCGCGAGTGGCGCTGCGTGCGGCGCTGCGGCGCGGGCTGCGGCGCGAGTGGCGCTGCGACGCGGGCTGCGGCGCTGCGGCGTCGAGGCAGTTTTCTGCAGTTCAGACTGCAGCGAAATCCGACCAAAAACCTCCCATTTCATCGATTTCAACATACCCAAATGCTATTAGACTTGTTTAACTTACTAACACGTACATATATGCTTATATAATAGTCAATAGCAATTATCAATTCCCAATTTCATGAACACCAACCAATTTCACGATATTTGATGTTTTTACAGAAATCTCAGAAATGGAAACACCAAAAATGAAATTGAAGAGCAATGAAGCATATATAGTAATTCTAATCACATATATAAGTCCTTTAAACAACTAATTATTATTCTCAATTCACAAAACCATAACTTCCAACTGAAATCAAGAATTCACGAATAGAAATTTTGACAGAAAATGACAATGAAGATACGAAGAGGATTTATACCTCTGTAAATGATTTAAGCTTGCTGCTATCTCAATAACACTGATATATATATATATATGCTCTCTAGTCTCACTTAGCCAAAATGCTCAGCAAAAGAAATGTGAAGGAGATGAGGCTATATTTATAGAACTCCCATTATACAGACAAAGCAATTGTATCCCATATCAAACTAACGGATTATAGGAATGCATGAAGGTTATCAAAGGGTAGGTAATTAGTGGTTGGATTCATCATGAATCCCACTCCCTCCACAATCATGAGCTATGAAATGCTAGTTGCTGAGTTTGGGGAGAAGAAGAAGGAATAGGCCTTAGCTGTATGTCAAGCACGTGAAGAGCAAATGGGACACTTAAAATGAGACAATTGATTTAACTCCTCAGCATTTGCAAATACTACACTTGTATATACACACCATATACATATGTTATATATATATGTACTCTTAGGTTATAATTTAAATCACAATGTACTTCACATAATGTAATAAGTGTAATTTACACACATATAATCCAGGTACGTTTATCTTACTGATATAATACCATCGGATACTACCACATTACCTTATATCATATATTATTAAATTGTATTACTCAACAATTATTTATAATAGATCCATGATACATTATTTTAATGTATATCCACACATCATTTGTCACCTACACATATCATAACATATAGTTACTATACATTTAATTCGCATGCTTGCACATATAATTTCTCATCTTATAATTTGAATATTAATTAATAATATACACATATCCTACATCCATCAATATAATTGTTAACCTCCATAACAATTTAATTAACCCTTATATGATTAATTATCACTTTGATATAAATCTTATTGTATTTATAAACACGTTGCTCATTATTATTAAGTTTCTTGCAATAATAATAATCACATATTGTTAATCGATCCTCATTAGTATTTTATAACAGTTAATTAATATTCTTCGATTAACAATTAATATAGATTAATTGTTCACTTAAATTAATATAATCATTCTTATATTACGCCACTGTGCCACACAAGGCAATCAACGAGTTTATCACAAACTCCACCAATTTCTCAATTATTATAATTATTCAATTATATATAATTGAATTAATTCATCTCATAACACAAAATCATTTATATTCAAATAAATTCTCATTTCCATTAATATATTTATTTAATAATATATGGAAATTCTCGGGTATTACATCCTCCCCCCCTTAGAAAAATTCCGTCCCGGAATTGCTACAAGGTTACACAAATAGATGGGGATAGTCCCTCATCATCCTATCTTCTAACTCCCACGTTGCCTCCTCGACATCGTGGTTACGCCAAAGTACTTTTACAGATGAAATAACTTTATTTCTCAAAGTTTGTTCTTTCCTATCTAATATTTGGACAGGAATTTCTTCATACGCCAAGTTCTTCTCCACTTGAATGGGCTCGTAAGAAATCACGTGCTTGTAGTCGGCCTTGTACGGTCGCAACACGAAAATGTGGAACACGTTGTGGATATGCTCCAGTTCGGGTGGCAACGCAACTTTGTATGCCACTTCGCCCACTCGCTTCAGTATCTCGAACGGTCCTATGAATCTTGGACTCAATTTTCCTTTCTTGCCGAAACGGATTCTTCCCTTCCATGGAGATACCTTTAAGAATACGAAACTGCCGACTTTGAAGTCTCGGTCCTGCCGATGCAAATCTGCGTATTTCTTCTGGCGATCTTGAGCTGCTACAAGTCTGGCTCTTATCACTGTCACCACGTCTGCGATTTGTTGAACTAACTCTGGTCCGAGTATTCGTCGTTCTCCGACTTCGTCCCAACATAACGGCGTTCTGCACTTTCTCCCGTAAAGAGCTCCGTACGGTGGCATGCCAATACTCGCATGGTAGCTATTATTATATGCGAATTCTACTAAGGGTAGGTGGTCGTCCCAATTTCCCTTAAAATCCATCACGCAAGTCCTAAGCATGTCTTCTAGCGTTTGTATTGTTCGCTCACTTTGTCCGTCTGTTTGAGGATGATAAGCTGTACTCAACCTCAACTGCGTTCCCATTCTTTCTTGCAAACTCTTCCAAAAATTGGACGTGAAGCGCGGATCTCGATCAGAGACAATTGACACCGGCACTCCATGTCGTGAAATAATTTCTTTTACATATAGGCTTGCTAATTGGTTCAAACTGTAGCGGATCTTGATTGGTAGAAAGTGTGCGGTCTTCGTTAGTCGATCCACGATAACCCAAATAGCATCATAACCTTTCTGTGTAACTGGAAGTCCTACCACGAAGTCCATGGTAATATGCTCCCATTTCCACTCTGGTATTTCTAATGGTTGTAGTAAACCACTTGGCCGCTGATGTTCTGCTTTAACGCGTTGGCAAGTCAAGCATTTACTGACGCACTCTGCGACTTCCCGTTTCAAATTAGGCCACCAAAAATGTTGCCTTAGATCTCGGTACATCTTTGTGCCTCCCGGATGAACGGAATATGTCGTATTGTGTGCCTCGTGCAAAATCTCTTCCCTCAACTCAGTTACCGCTGGTACCCACACTCTCCCTTCAAATCTCAAAATACCGTCTTTATCCATTCGAAATTTTTCTCCCTCACTTTCTGTGATCCTCTTTCGGATTTTCTCACACTCTTCATCCTTTTCCTGAGCTTCCTTTACTCTATTCAACAACGTCGGACAAGCTTCCATTACAATTAACTTCTCACCAGACTTTTCTGGTCCTTTTACTTCTATCTCCAATTTCTCCATCTCTCTTATCAACTCTTCCTGAGTCGTCAAATTAAACAACTTCTCCCTTCCTTTCCTGCTCAGAGCGTCGGCAACCACATTTGCCTTTCCCGGGTGATAAAGAATATCGCAGTCATAGTCTTTGATTAATTCTAACCACCTTCTCTGTCGCATGTTTAACTCCTTCTGTGTGAAGATATATTTCAGACTTTTCTGGTCCGTGTATATCTCACATTTTTCTCCGTATAGATAATGCCTCCATATCTTTAACGCAAAAACTACTGCCGCTAACTCTAAGTCGTGAGTAGGGTATCGTTTTTCGTAATCCTTTAATTGTCGTGATGCATATGCAATGACCTTGCCATGTTGCATGAGCACACAGCCAAGCCCCTTGTGCGATGCATCACTATACACCACAAAATTTCCCGCATCATCTGGTAATGATAATACAGGTGCTTCGCTCAATCTCCTTTTCAGTTCTTGAAGACTTTCTTCGCATTTGTCGGTCCATACAAATTTCACCGTCTTTCTAGTCAAATTGGTCAGCGGGGTTGCTATCTTAGAAAAATCTTGGATGAATCTTCGATAGTACCCAGCTAACCCTAGAAAGCTTCTCACCTCCGTCGGTGTTCTCGGTTGTTCCCAATTACTTACTGCTTCAACCTTCGCAGGGTCTACAGAGATTCCATTCTTATCCACCACGTGGCCTAAGAATTGAACCTTCTCCATCCAAAATTCGCACTTAGAAAATTTTGCATACATCTTCTCCTTCCTTAGTGCCTCCAAAACAATCTTCAGATGTTCGGCGTGTTCTTCCTTTGTCTTTGAGTAGATCAAAATGTCGTCGATAAAAACCACTACAAATTTATCCAAGTATGGCTTGAAAACTCGGTTCATCAAGTCCATAAATGCTGCCGGAGCATTAGTCAATCCGAATGACATTACCAAAAACTCGTAGTGTCCATAACGGGTTCGAAACGCAGTCTTTGGTATGTCCTCATCCCGTACCTTCAGTTGATGATATCCTGTTCGTAGGTCGATCTTCGAGAAACACTTTGCTCCCTTCAGTTGATCAAACAAGTCGTCTATCCTCGGTAGCGGGTACCGGTTCTTGATCGTTACTCTATTCAATTCTCGATAATCGATACAGAGCCTCATCGATCCGTCCTTCTTCTTAACGAATAGTACTGGTGCTCCCCAAGGAGAAACACTCGGTCGAATGTAACCCTTATCCAATAATTCTTGCAATTGCATCATTAATTCCTTCATTTCTACTGGCGCCATACGATATGGAGCTTTCGAAATCGGTGCCGTTCCCGGTGCTAAGTCTATTACGAATTCGATTTCTCTGTCTGGCGGAAGACCAGGCAGATCGTCCGGAAACACATCTTGGAATTCATTAACTACGTATATATCCTTAATTTCTACTCCCTTCTTCCGAGTATCAACGATGTAAGCTAAATATCCTCCACATCCTTTCCTTAACAATTTCTTGGCCTGCATCATCGTAACGCAACACGATTGCTTAAGCGATGAGCTACCATAAAACACTACCTTAGACTTACTCGGAGTCTGAAGGTTCACACATTTGTTCTGACAGTCAATTATCGCAGCATGGTTATACAACCAATCCATTCCCAGTATTACGTCAAATTCTCCCAGTCTAATAGGAATCAAGTCTACGCTCAGTTCATGTTTACTAATATTTGCGCGACAATTTCGATAAACGTATTCTACAGGGATCACTTCCTTATTAGCAACTTCTATGATCAAAGGATTTTCTAATAGTTCTCGAGGTGTACTAAGTCTACTAGCAAATTCTTCAGATACAAAAGAACAGGTGGCACCCGAATCAAATAATACATAAGCATTTATATCATTGATTGGGATTATACCTGACACCACATCCTTCGCAGCCACTGCGTCTTGGATGGTCATGTTAAAAGTTCTGGCGGTTGGGCGGTTGGATTGTGCCGGTCCACCGATCATCAGCTTGTTGCCTCCTTGCTGATTACTACCCCCGCCACTTCCCTTCTTTGGGCAGTCCTTAATTCGGTGCTCCGTCGAGCCACAAGCAAAGCATCCTTGTATCTTCTTCGGTTTCAAACAGTTAGGCGAGATGTGCCCTTCCTGTCCGCAGTTGTAGCAAGTGCCACGTCCCTTCCAGCACTCGCCCTGGTGATTCTTCCCACACTTCGGGCATCCTTCAGCCCTCTTCTTGAAACCTCCACGAAAATTCCCTGATTGATTATTGTTGTTTTTGTTGTTGTTATTATTCTCCCACTTTCTTTTTCCCAAGTTGCTTCCTCCGCTACTACTTCCTCCCGTACGATTCTCTCCTCCAGTATTCTTTCCTTTCTTTTCTTTGTTATACTGACTTAAGGCCTCACTGCCGCCTTCCGCAATGATTGCCTTCTCCAGTAATGTTGCAAAGGAATCAATTTGAAGAACTGATACCTTATTGAACAGCCATGGCTTCAACCCTTGTTCAAAGCGTCTAGCCTTCCTCTCTTCATCACCAACTTGGTGCTCCGCAAATCGCGCTAGTTCGTTAAACCTAGCCGCGTATTGCGCCACCGTCATCTCACCTTGTTTTAACTCTAGGAATTTCACCTCCATCCTATTCTTCATACTTTTTGGAAAGTAATTTTCGAAGAACAGTGTCTTAAACTTATCCCAAGCTATTATCCCTTCTCCAGCTCTTTGTTGATTAGCCTCCCACCAGTAGTTCGCTTCTCCCCTCATCATGTACGTGGCAAACACCGTCTTCTGATCTTCGCCTACGCTAGCTATAGTGAAAGCTTTTTCGATCTCTTTGATCCACGTTTGTGCGATGATTGGGTTGGTAGTTCCCTCGAACTCCGGGGGTCCTACACTCTTAAAGTCTTTAAAGGTTGTTACTGGCACAGTTTGAGGGTTCGGGCGAACGGGTTCATTGTTCCTTCCCCTTAAGGCTTCTCCTAACAAGTCTACCAGTTTCTGGATCGGGTCTACTTGTTCTCTCTCATTGTTAACAGATTCTTCAGGTGCTGTCAATCTACGTCTGGGCGGCATTATCTGCATCACAAGTTTTCATTTTATTATTATTCAAGTATATTACTTAAGTATTTCTTTTAATACTAAAAGAATAAATTTATAACACGTTTCTAAAATCAACTCCATTTATATTCATATGCCATTTCATTTCATTACATGATTTCCCCAGCATACTGCTATAAATGTTATCACATATATCCCCTAATATCACAAAAGACGGGGAATATACCAACCTACTACCATACTACCCCTCTAACAAAAGCTAACTCGGGGTTTACATCATCATCCCACATCTTACACAAAAGATCGGGATTACAACATAGTATATACAATACATAAAGACACAACTAGTACTACCACTAGACTGACTAAGGAAATCTCATCCCATCATCCCGCGCTCCACTGCGTTCTTGTACTCCAACTGTGCTATATACGCAACCAGCTCTCGGCTCAAGGTATGTAGAGTCTGTCCCTGTTCTGCCGGGTAGTGGTACACACCATCAATCACCCTTTCAAAAGCTGAACGGAACACATACCCCATCTTGTTCATCTTTCTCTTCTTGCACCTGACCTCGTCCTCAAGGTCGTCGGCTCTCTCATTAGACGCTTCCCACTTCTCCTCGAAGTGTAACCTATCCATCACCTCCAACTCTAGCTGAGTACGGAGTGCCTCTTTCTCAGTCTTCTCACTCAGCTCCCTCTGCTCAACCTCTTCTAGCTTCTCTGCCAAATCTACATTCCTAGCCACTGACCTGTGAAATAGAGTCCCCATCTGGATCCCTGCCTCCCTACGGTAGGCAATCTCCACCTCTAACTCTTGCATAGCCAGCTTCCTCTGGTGGTCCTCGTCCCTCAGCTTCTGGAACTCAGACTCTCTCTCGTGGGCCTCTGCCTCCAGCTCCTGAACTCTACAGTCTAACTCTAGAATACGCTCCTCGTACTCGCCTAACATCTGTTCCTCTATAGTAGCCTCATCAGAGTCCTCTACTGGCTCATCCTCCATCGGCTCCTCCTCTGGATCAGTCTCTATCTCAATCTCGATCTCATCCTCGTCATCAAACTCGGATGGTGCAACTGCCTGCACTGGTGTAGCCTCTAGAGGTGCCTCGTATACTACGTGTATATCCCTGGGCTCCTCCTCTACAACTCTACTAGGTACCCCTGTGTCTGTCATCCTACACTCACAAACACAAGACAAGAAATAGCATCTCCATTAGAATGTTAAACAAAATATAAGTTCATTGTATAGAATGAAGTTACATTTCATAACAGACTAAGTCTCTCAAGGAAAACTCTACATGAGTTTTATCTCCTTCCTAACTTCTAAGTTCGCCTAAGTTATAGTCTAAGGACACTCGTTCCTAAGGTTTATAACTACAGCTTTGATACCAACCTGTGACGCCCCCAAATTCCAGGACCGCCACTTGGTCTCTCGAATTCGGTTCATCACGTGCTCATGGTAATACATCACAATAATAATAATTAAATATCATACGATCACAGCGGAAAATCTATTTTAGAATAATTTACAATGATTTATTATAATTATTCCCCCAAGTCTCGCAACCTACAGTACTTAATAGATTACATAATAATATCAGTTAACGACTTATTACATAATCTAACTTAAGCTTAAACATAATCAAATCCAGTCTTACTACATCATCTTCATACAATATTAATATATTTAAAACATAACAGACATAAGCTAGTTGGTAGCTTTGCCCTTGCCCTTATCAACGCCCGAAGGTTCACCATGCTCTGCCTTAACTGAAATGTTTTAAGGAAAGCAAGAATGAGCACAAATTGCCCAGCAAGTAATATACAATAAGGGTGAGTAATAAGATTCTCAATTCTCGAAAGGGTATAACAAGATTTGATAGTTCAAGAATAACAAGAATATCAATAGTTCTCAATATCAGTCGCTAAGGACAGGATAATATCAATATGATTCAATAATAAGTCAATTCAAGATTTCAAATAATTGAATACTGAGTAGTCACTACGGACTATGAACTTCTACTAGAATTGACAGTAATAAACTGAAAATCCAACAAAAACAGGTACAACAGGTGATCAGCCTAAAGTACCCTTGTTATGCATAACAATCAACCATACTCAAGTGTGCACGTCGGTTCTCCGACAATTATATATTCCCTTCAAAGAAGGTTGTTCTTCTCAGTCAAATACAAGATCCCGCACCAATCAATTAGTTTGGGTCGCTTTTCAATAATATAAGTCTAGCCGAATCAAATGGCATAGACACTTTCACAATATTCAAGAACAATACTAAGTTCAACATGAATAATAGCTTTAATGAAATAAGAGTTCAAGTATGCTAATTCGATTCAACCGATTAAATAGGAAACTAGTTCGCAATACACAAGATAGGATACTTGCATAGTAAAAGAGTATAAGTTAGGAAACCTTCACAATCATAGATTTCCTTGCATAAAGTAAATGCGTCGGTTAGGATACTTGCACTTTAAAAGAGTGTAAGTAAGAGAACTTGCCTTTAGCGTAGTTTATCCACGAAAAGCAAATCAACACTTTCGAATTCCTATCGTAATACAGTTACGTATATATATGATATTCATTAGTCATATAATTTAACTTCACATTTTCTCTTTGAATATACGATCAACACATAAGCTAAGTTTTACCTAGCTACACAGTTATATAGAATATAATTTCTATCCTTAACGTTCCTTCTTTAGAGTTTAAACGCATTCTCATATTATATAAGATCTCAACAATTAGCAAACATGCTTGCATATTATTAATATCTCATAAGACCACAATCAATACTAAATATATTTCATTTTAGCAAGTTACGGCATCTCCTTAAGTTAACCGTCAAAATCGGGTTCAAGTAACATCATATAATATCACGTAGCATGTATTCATATTTAAAGGATACTTTACATGCTTGTATAACTTTTCCAAATCCAATCGTACATGGTATAGGTTCTTAAGTTAATACTTAAAGCCATTCAAGGACACGAACTCATATGGTCTAACATGGTCGCTTTTAAACACATAAGATATTCATATAACTTGTATTAGTCATGCTCATGAGTACTCGTATTGCATATATGTAGCTAGCATTGTTATTATCTTGAAAACATGCTTTGTTCATGCTAAACTTTAATCATGGCAACTAATCATGGTATATATACATGCATGACACATGAATGAGTCTAAGAGTACTATCACATGTGTTCATAAATGTCAAATTCTAATTCTCGTCATAACATACCAACGTTCACGTTCAAAGCTTATACTTTGTTAGTATAGTTCATTAATAAGGTCTATCATGTTCATGCTTCCTTATGAAACCCATATACACAAGTTAACATGCTTTTCATGTATTTCAAGGCCCTATAAACATGCTCGAAAAGTCAGAATGTATACATGGTCTTTACATGTCAATATCAACCTTCAAAACTTGTATTTTTGTTAGAAAGGTGCACTAGTTGGGTTCACATGTCCATATTATATCACGGAACCTATATACATAAGTTAGTATGCATTTCATGTGTTTCTAGGTCATACTAACATGTCTCGAAAGTCAGAATATTAACATGCTTCATATATGTTAACGTCGTTCATGAAACTTTAAGTTCGTTTTCAAACTATATGTCGTTTGGTTAACCATGCATGCTAATATACTAAAACATGCTCACATTGCCTCATTAGGTTTATATATAAGTATTAATCATGCTTTCATGCTTGTTTAAACAAAAATCAAACAATTAGTTCATAACAGTTTTGTTGCAGAATGCAGAAAAACTGAACACAGAGGCTGGCGCTGCGGCGCGGCACAGCAGCTCACTACTGGCGCTGCGGCGCGAGTGGCGCTGCGTGCGGCGCTGTGGCGCGGGCTGCGGCGCGAGTGGCGCTGCGGCGCGGGCTGCGGCGCTGCGGCGTCGAGGCAGTTTTCTGCAGTTCAGACTGCAGCGAAATCCGACCAAAAACCTCCCATTTCATCGATTTCAACATACCCAAATGCTATTAGACTTGTTTAACTTACTAACACGTACATATATGCTTATATAATAGTCAATAGCAATTATCAATTCCCAATTTCATCAACACCAACCAATTTCACGATATTTGATGTTTTTACAGAAATCTCAGAAATGGAAACACCAAAAATGAAATTGAAGAGCAATGAAGCATATATAGTAATTCTAATCACATATATAAGTCCTTTAAACAACTAATTATTATTCTCAATTCACAAAACCATAACTTCCAACTGAAATCAAGAATTCACGAATAGAAATTTTGACAGAAAATGACAATGAAGATACGAAGAGGATTTATACCTCTGTAAATGATTTAAGCTTGCTGCTATCTCAATAACACTGATATATATATATATATGCTCTCTAGTCTCACTTAGCCAAAATGCTCAGCAAAAGAAATGTGAAGGAGATGAGGCTATATTTATAGAACTCCCATTATACAGACAAAGCAATTGTATCCCATATCAAACTAACGGATTATAGGAATGCATGAAGGTTATCAAAGGGTAGGTAATTAGTGGTTGGATTCATCATGAATCCCACTCCCTCCACAATCATGAGCTATGAAATGCTAGTTGCTGAGTTTGGGGAGAAGAAGAAGGAATAGGCCTTAGCTGTATGTCAAGCACGTGAAGAGCAAATGGGACACTTAAAATGAGACAATTGATTTAACTCCTCAGCATTTGCAAATACTACACTTGTATATACACACCATATACATATGTTATATATATATGTACTCTTAGGTTATAATTTAAATCACAATGTACTTCACATAATGTAATAAGTGTAATTTACACACATATAATCCAGGTACGTTTATCTTACTGATATAATACCATCGGATACTACCACATTACCTTATATCATATATTATTAAATTGTATTACTCAACAATTATTTATAATAGATCCATGATACATTATTTTAATGTATATCCACACATCATTTGTCACCTACACATATCATAACATATAGTTACTATACATTTAATTCGCATGCTTGCACATATAATTTCTCATCTTATAATTTGAATATTAATTAATAATATACACATATCCTACATCCATCAATATAATTGTTAACCTCCATAACAATTTAATTAACCCTTATATGATTAATTATCACTTTGATATAAATCTTATTGTATTTATAAACACGTTGCTCATTATTATTAAGTTTCTTGCAATAATAATAATCACATATTGTTAATCGATCCTCATTAGTATTTTATAACAGTTAATTAATATTCTTCGATTAACAATTAATATAGATTAATTGTTCACTTAAATTAATATAATCATTCTTATATTACGCCACTGTGCCACACAAGGCAATCAACGAGTTTATCACAAACTCCACCAATTTCTCAATTATTATAATTATTCAATTATATATAATTGAATTAATTCATCTCATAACACAAAATCATTTATATTCAAATAAATTCTCATTTCCATTAATATATTTATTTAATAATATATGGAAATTCTCGGGTATTACAGATGCTAGCCCTGAGCATGGCAAGATCGAGAACGGATGCTCAATATTCGACAAAAATGCCAACCACGACTCTGCATCAATGCACTCCGCAAGCTGAAAGGAGTAAACTGTGGATGTCTCGTGAGTAAAGAAAAACCCCAAGGCCTAAAGAATCCAATCGGACGTATATGGGACATTAGCCATATATATACAGTAAGACCGAGCTGCCCCTAAAAAACCCCTCTGGATGGGTACTACAATGTGTGGCGGATCTAAATGTCTTAGCCAATATCATTGGGACGATGGTGCTACCCTGTCTAAAGGCCAGAACCACAACTACTAATCCCACGTCTAAATGATCAAAGCGATGCGGCATATAGACGTATGTCACAATACACATAAGCAGAATGTCTACTCTGGCCAGATGCCATGCCTCTGCTGATATAATAAAATCCTCGACATGGCAATCATAAATGTCGAGGTCGCCAAATTGATCAATTAGAAAATCAATCGAGATCACGTGTCCAGATAAAATCTCATCCCTGATCAAGATCTGATGGAGACCGAACATACGGGTAAACAGTCTCCTCATATCACTAATAGTCGTACGAGCACACGGCAAATCCAGAGCCAACCTAGTAAATCGCTCGTACTCCTCGAGAGTCGGCGTCAACTCATGCCGCCCGAAGAGGCGCACCTGTCTCTCAGGTATCCAAAAGGGTAAATTGCCATCAACAAATCCAGATGGCACCCAAAAATCTGCAAGGGCCAATGAATGCCCCATCATGTGGTTTACTGTCCCTCTGACTGGGTAGGGAAGGCTCTCATACCACGACCTAAATGATGTGGCCACCTTATACGGTGGTGAATGCTCAATATAACTGACCGCAGACGATGTCATCTGTAGCACCGTACCACAAGATCATCCAGAGGTCAAATCAAGTTGCATCTATCTGAATGCATACACATGACATAATGTATGCATGATAACAAATATAAACATGATGCGATAGATAGAAAAGATCATGAATATCTATAACAAACTACCTACTGCAAGACATCATCCCTGTCTGATAATACAAAGCAGAAAGGAAAATATAGGGAAATGGGGGCACCACCACCCAACTAATATAGTGGTCTATCAAAATGATGGCACAACCGCCAAATAGCCAAACAGTGGCTGACCAAAAATATAGTTCCAACAGCTATCAGAGGAAGTAGAAGACATCAGTGTCAAATCGATCGACCTGCTCCATCTCCGCAGTGGATACAAAATCGCTGCTATCAGGCATGTCTAGGTGGTATAATGGAGGATCTGCCCCTGTATAGCTGATGCTAAATGGACCAAAAGAGGGACCCGCTCCTAAGCTGGATAGGTAAAAAAAAGATGCCTCTAACAGATCTTGGCTAAGGTGCCTGATAAAGAAACGGGCCTGATCCAACTCCTTGGTCAGATCTGCTATCTAGTCTGCATAAGTAGGCTCTGTGAGGTAAGCTATCCAGTCCGTCATCATCACAGACACTATCACCATGTCTACCATGAACTGGGTGGCACGAGTTTAAGCTCCAATAGTGCGAGGACTCCACCAACTGCTAAATGCCTCCTGGCTGTACTGGCCCTCTGATAAGGCAAAGCCATCTATGCCCTCCATAGGGATATCTGTTAATGGCACGGTTAATGGCCAATGATGCCAAGCAGGAGGAGCAATGGGAATGCGGATCCCCCCCGTAATGTTCCTAATGGCATGCTCTCCAAGATAGAGCTCCCAGCCTCCCACCGTCAACAAAGGGACTCTGCGGGTCGACAAAACAAACTCCCAACCTGTAGGGACGCCTCCGTCGAATCTGATGGTCAAAAACTCAGAGGTATACGGCGTCTAAGTGATCAAACCAGCCGTTAAAAGCTCCAACTACAAACGGGCGTGAGTGAATCCCTCAGCAACAGGGACCTCCGTCAAAGTGGAGTCATGTCATCTCCGTCCCAGAGGATAGGTCTCCAGACCTAGGGCAGAAGCGGGCCATAGATAAAAAAGCCTCTCAAATGCCCAAAGCTGATCATGCAAATATCAAAAGTCCTCAGTGACCAAGACTAACAAAAATGAATGCTAAAATTAAAAAGGAACAGAAAGATGTACTCACCAACAAAAATGGGTAAAATCCTAACCAAGCCTCCATCACACCCTCTGAAAGTATGCGCATGCCACGAAGAAAATAGGCAAAGGTACAGGAGCCCCAATCATAGTCAATAAGGCGCTCTACATGTCGAGTGGTGCTAATCAAGGCGAAGAACACAGTAGACGAGTTATCCACCACAAAATAACCCCTGATGATCGACAAGAACAATCGCCTCAGAATGCGATCTCTAGCCCTCTGATCATCAGGCGGGGGCTCCTGTAAAGTCCCATCCTGGGCATTTATACTCAAGGGACCAGATCGGACCGTCCGACCCTTGAATGTCGTCATAGGGACTCCTAGCAAGGACCAAATGACAGTGGGCGTAATGTCAGCCACGATAGGCACTAGCTTGCCCTCAAACTTAATACCAGTGATAAACCTCCAATCCATAGGAGTCATCATCACCTCACAGTCCAGAAGATGAAGGGACTGAGTCTGGTGGAACCAGCGCTCAGACAAAGCCCTTATATACCCCCAGCGGCAATGGCGAGGAAGGATCGAGAAAAGGCCTGAAACCCCAGCCATCTACGATCTCTATATTATCCTTGTGCAAAGTGTGATACAGGAAATGCACACTGAACCAATTCCCTCGAGGCTGCGTAAAGCCGGGAACCTGCATCAAAAATCAACCATGTCAAAAACTTGTGCCCCGAGAATGGCAAAAAGGAAGAAAATATTATAGAGAAAAGAAAAACTTTAAGTTACCTCATTGGCATGAAGATATCTCGATGGATGGTGACTCAAGTCGCCTAGCAACTCTAGCGTCTTCACAACATTGCCAGGGACCTCCGCACATGGAGCCTGAACGGGAATAGGAGCAGCAAAAGGAGCATCATCATCGTCAATATCAAGTGATTGCTCGTCTTGTGCTAGATAAATCACCGCCTTGACCAATCTCTGAGGTGTTCGAGCTAGACGAGGCTGAGGAACATCAAAAGCACTCCTCCGTCTGATACATGAGGATACTCTGCTAGAACTCTAGGGTCTATCGCGATCCATCGCATACACCAATACTCCAAATCACCTCAGAAAGGGTGTGGTAAGCCTAAAACCTGTGGCTTATCATTTTCAATCAGTTCAGCATATATCTCTAGGTCCTAAGACATGCATGGGTCGATCAAAAATAGCTAGTAAAGTTAAAATTGCATGTTGTCAAAACCTAGAAGCTAAAAACCTGCACGGGTCAATCAAAAAAATCCCCAGTAGAGTAAGAAATGCATGTGTTTTAATGCCTAAGATTTTGGAAAAATTTCGCCAGAGTCTCATTTGTAAAATGGACTGTCCACATGCACACAGGCATGTCTAGGTGGACATTCAGTAGCACACCTACCCAAAAATAGAAATAGTTCGTATTTATGAAAAAAAAATCAAAAGTCACCCTCACATGGTAGCCAAATTACCATGGATATTTTTAGTTGAAAATCCAGTCGCACTAGGCCTCAAAAAGGATGACTAAACTGGTCAAAAAGTGAAAAATAGTGCTATCTCAGAACCTGAATTTTCTTACATCCAAACGTGCATTACAGTAAGATAGGCATACATATGTAGTCAAAAAAAATTTAGCAGGTCATATAGGCATACATTTTTCATACATTGCGTCTGGAAGGCCCCTAAGTGGTTCGCATGCTTTTAACGGTCAAAACTTGTGAAAAAAGGGCGTAAAATGTTACCTGCGCTGCGCTGATCGCATAGGAATTGATGGATTTAAAAAACAGCTGTCCAAGCTCCGTAGATTTGAAAAAGAAGATCGAAATCCGTTTGGAACTCAAAACTGAAACTTGAAAAATGAAAATCTCGCAGCCCATTAAACAGCCCAGGTGGAAGCAGGCCCACCTACGACTGCCGCACCTCCACCTACGGAACCCTAAGGTGGGTCCCACTCCCCTAGGCTAAGTTTAGTTCGGGTCGAAACGGAGTTCTTATGTGCTGTCGAGTCAAATCTAAAGAAAAATCGCTACGCGATTGAGCGGTTTGTCCTGAAAATATGCGTTTAAGTAGCGGGAATCTGACACAAAGGGGGGCCCCACAGAGACCCTTGGTATTCATCCCGGAGCCATGTCCGGGGATCAACAAAGCAAACTACAAAAAAATGCACAAAAAACTGCGTAAAACTGCCGAAAACTGCAAGTTTCGAAGCGTTAGGTATAGACCGAGTCAAGTTCAGCCGTTGGTTTCATTCCAGAAAAGTTTGGGTACAGACCGAAGTCCAGTTCAACCGTTGGTCCAACTCTAGCGAAGTTCGGGTACAGACCAAAGTCAAGGTCAATCGTTAGCATAACCCCAGCGAAGTTCGGGTACAAAACGAAGCCAGTTCAACCGTTGGATTCATTCCAGCGAAGTTCGGGTACAGACCAAAGCCAGTTCAACTGTTGGTTCCATTCCAGCAAAGTTCGAGTGTAGATCGAAGCCAGTTCAACCATTGGTTTCATTCTAGCGAAGTTCGGATACAGACCGAAGCCAGTTCAACCGTTGGTTCTATTCCAGCGAAATTCGGATGCAGACTGAAGTCCAGTTCAACCGTTGGTTCCATTCCAACGAAGTTCAGATACACACCGAAGTCAATTTTAGCCGTTGGTTCAACTCCAGCAAAGTTCGGGTATAAACCGAAGTCAAGTTCAGCCGTTGGCACAAACCCAGCGAAGCATCGGGTACTGACCGATGAAAGTTCAGCCGTTAGCACAACCCCAGCGAAGCGTCGGGTACTTACCAATAGAGTTTAATCGATTGCTCAGCCCCAGCAAAGCATTGGGAATGATCCGGTGACGGAGGCAATTTTAGTAATCCATCGTCAATGATGGAATTTGTTATACACATCCTCAAATGAGAATGAGGTAAAAGATTGGATATTCAGCTCCCTACTGCAAGTTGCCAAGTGAAACCTATCATTCGGATAAGCATCGAAAGATCCCAGCAAGGTGACTCGATACCTGAGGGATAACCCCGTCAGAGGAACCTTGAAAAACACACAAACGACATCAGCCAAGAGGAAATTTGCTCCCTGATAATGCTAACAGATGCGAGAAACCATGGGTTTCAAACCATGGTAGCATAATAGCATCCCTGTCAGAATTAAATCGAATACAGTGAATAATGTCATCCCCAGCAAAAAATGATAAGAATAGTTCCCGGTAACCTGTCAATAATATCAAGGGCTGTCCATGACAACGTTATCCCCAGCAGATAGATGATGTAAGCAACCGAGAGCAGCCCCGTTCCACTCAAAGACACACAACCTTCGTAACGTCTTTGGCATGTGTCTTATTTCCAGTGTCTACTAATCTTTATCTTTCCCATTCCACTACATTGCATGGACATGATAAAGAGGGGCATCTGTAGACACTCAAAATTTTCCTTGCCCCAATACAAACACTGTAGGAGGGCAAAGCCGCTAATTAAATCAACCCTGGTACCGATACCAGGCTTCCAAACTAAATCCGGCCACCAATGCCAATAAACCCAAATCTGGCCACCAATGCTGGTAAACCCAAATCCGATCCCCAATATCAGTAAACCCAAATCTGATCCCCAATAGCGGTAAGCCCAAATCCGATCCCCAATATTGGTAAACCCAAATATGATCCCCAATATCGGTAAACCCAAATTCGATCACCAATGTCGGTATTTTAGTCAAATCCGATACTAATGTCGGTATTCTAGTCAAATCTGATCTCCAATCGGACAGTATATCCAGCTCTAATCTCCAATCGGCCAGTCAATCCATCTCTGATCTCCAATCAAACCGTCTATCCTTCTCCGATATCCAATCACACTGTCTATCCAGCTCCGATCTCCAATCGGACCGTCTATCCAACTCCGATCTCCAAGCGGACCTTTTATCCTTCTCTGATCTAAAATTCGACTATATATCCTTCTACAATCTCTAATTGGACCGTCTATCCAGCTCCAATCTCTGATCGAACCGTCTACCCATCTCTGATCTCCAATCGGACCGTCTATCCAGCTCCGATCTCTAATCGGATCGTCAATCCAGCTCTGATCTCCAATCGGACCGTCTATCCAGATTCGATCTCTAATCGGACCAACTATCTAGTTCCGATCTCCAATCAGACCGTCTATCCAACTCTAATATCCAATCAGACTGTCTATCTAGCTCCGATCTCCAATCAGACCGTCTATCAAGCTACGATCTCCAATCGGACCGTCTATCCAGCTTTGATCTCCAATCGGACTATTAGTGAAAACCCTAATCTCAATATCTGGCCTTCAAGTCAACCCCGACATTAACTCGAGAGGTACAGGTCAACCTCGACATCAACCCAGGACATGTCGAGTCATCCCGATCTCAATCCGGGAATTGCAGTTCAACCCCAGAGATGACCCTGGGAAGCCAGATCCACTAAGGACCACCCCAGGAGGGGAAAAATGGTTATTTTATCAACTCTCAATAGATTCGGTCAAACTCAAGCTGAATTGATGCCATCGAAGTCAGAATACATTGATAGTATAGCAGCATTGTAAGTAGTAGTATAGCAGCAAGTTCAATTCACAAACTAACAGAGGTATAATTCCTCTCCTTGTTCTTCATTTTCATTTCCTGTTTCTGTTACTGCAATTGCTTAAATTCTTGATTATGCAAAATTGGATTGCAATTGGATTATAGAGCACTTATATTGTTGTTATATGAACATACATACCTGATGGAACCACTATATAGCTTTCTTGACATTCATTTCCATTGTTGCTCTATAATTTTTGTAAAGCATCAAATTCGTGTGAAATTAGTTAGGGTTCATGAATTTGAGAATTTATAAATGCGATTGACTGTTATATAAGCATATATATGTGTTAGTAAGTTAAAAACGTTAGTGTAATGGCATATGGGTATGTTGAAATCGATGAAATGGGAGGTTTTGGGTCGGTTTCGGCTGCAGTGTGAACTGCAGAAACTGTCCCCACGCCGCAGCTCCAATCCTCGCTCCGCAGCGCCACCCGCACCGCAGCGCCACCTGCGCTGCAGCGCCAGATTGTGGCTGCTGTTGCCGCGCCGCAGCGCCGGACTCTGTGTGCTATTTTCTGCATTCTGCAACAAAACTGTTATGTACTAATTGTTTGATTTTTGTTTAAACAAGCATGGAAGCATGATTAATACATATATATAAACCTAATGAGGCAATGTAAGCATGTTTTAGTATATTAGCATGCATGGTTAACCAAACGACATATAGTTTGGAAACGAACTTAAAGTTTCCTAAACGAACGTTAACATATATGAAGCATGTTAATATTCTGATTTTTCAAGGCATGTCGGTATGAGGTAGAGATACATAAGAGACATATTAACTTATGTATATATGGTTCGTAGTATGATAAGAGCATGTTAGACCTCACTATTGAACATATCTAACAAAAATACAAGTTTTGAAGGATGATATTGACATGTAAAGACCATGTATACATTCTGACTTTTCAAGCATGTTTATAGGGCCTTGAAATGCATGAAAAGCATGTTAACTTATATATATAGGTTTCATAAGGAAGCATGGACATGATAGACCTTATTAATGAACTAAACTAACAAAGTATAAGCTTTGAACGTAAACTTTGGTATGTTATGACGAGAATTAGAATCTGATAATTTGGACACATGTGATAGTACTCTTAGACTCATTCATGTGTCATGCATGTATATATACCATGATTAGTTGCCGTGATTAAAGTTTAGCATAAACGAAGCATGTTTTCAAGATAATAACAATGCTAGCTACATATATGCGATACGAGTACTCATGAGCATGCCTCATATAAGTTATATGAAAATCTTATGTGTTTAAAAAGCGAGCATGTTAGACCATATGAGTTCTTGTCCTTGAATGGCTTTAAGTAATAACTTAAAAACCTATACCATGTACGATTGGATTTGAAAAAGTTATACAAGCATGAAAGTATCCTTTAAATATGAATACATGCTACGTGATATTATAGGATGTTACTTGAACCCGATTTTGACGGTTAACTTAAGGGGATGCCGTAACTTGCTAAAATGAAATATATTTAGTATTGATTACGATCTTATAAGATATGAGAATGTGTTTAAACTCTAAAAGAGGAACGTTAAGGATAGAAATTATGTTCTATATAACTGTGTAGCTAGGTAAAACCTAGCTTATGTGTTGATCGTATATTCGAAGATAAAATGTGTAGTTTAATTATATGACTAATGAATATCATATATATAAGTAACTGTATTACGATAAGAATTCGAAAGTGTTGATTTGCTTTTCGTGGATAAACTACGCTAAAGGCAAGTTCTCTTGCTTACACTCTTTTCAATGCAAGTATCCTAACCGACGCATTTTCTTTATGCAAGGAAATCTATGATTGTGCAAGTTTCCTAACTTACACTCTTTTACTGTGCAAGTATTCTATCCTTGTATATTGCGAACTAGTTTCCTACTTAATCGGTTGAATTGAATTAGCATACTTGAACTCTTATTTCATTAAAGCTATTATTCCTGTTGAACTTAGTATTGTTCTTGAATATTGTGAAAGTGTCTATGCCATTTGATTCGGCTAGACTTATATCATTGGAAAGCAACCCAAACTAATTGATTGGTGCGAGATCTTGTATTTGACTAAGAAGAACAACCTTCTTTGAAGGGAATATATAATTATCGGAGGACCGACGTGCACACTTAAGTATGATTGATTGTTATGCATAACGATGGTGCTTTAGGCTGATCACCTGTTGTACCTATTTTTGTTGGATTTTCAGTTTATTACTGTTATTTCTAATAGAAGTTCATAGTCCTTAGCGACTGCTCAGTATTCAGTTATCTTAAAATCTTGAATTGATTTGTTGTTGAATCACATTGATATTATTCTGTCCTTAGCGACTGTTATTGAAAACTGTTGATATTCTTGTTATCCTTGAATTATCAAACATTGCTATACTTTTTTTAAGAATTGAGAATTATATTACAAACCCTTATTGTATATTACTTGCTGGGCAATTTGTGCTCATTCTTGCTTTCCCTAAAACATTTCAGTTAAGGCAGAGCAGGGCGAACCTTCGGGCGTTGATAAGGGCAAGGGCAAGGGCAAGGCTACCAACTAGCTTGTCTCTTTTATGTTTTTAACTATTTTATTGTCGTATTAAGATGATGTAGTAAGACTGATTTTGATTATGTTTAAGCTTAAGTTAGGTTATGAAATAAGTCGTTAATTGATATTATTATGTAATCTATTAAGTACTGTAGGTTGCGAGACTTGGAGGAATACTTATAATAAATCATTGTAAATTATTCTAGAATAGATTTTCCGCTGTGATGTGTGTTGTTTAGTTATTATTATTGTGATGTATTACCATGAGCACGTGATGAACCGAATTCGAGAGACCAAGTGGCAGTCCTGGAATTTGGGGGTGTCACATATATCAAAGGCTATGCTTAGGTATAATAAGTTGTTCACGGAGATAATGCATGATCAACATAGAATCTACCGCTTCTAGTAAAATAAGGGAATGTCCTATGTGGTTCTATAAATGACAACCCAGTAGTCCTTGGCCGGCCAAGACAGAATGAAATTAGAAAGAAGTTTCTGATTAACATTACTTGGAGTTGTGCATTTAAGAATCGAAATACATATAATTAAATAAAATAAGACTTGACAGTAATTTCATGTCTTATGTTTAATTGGAACATTGTATGGTAGAAGGATTTAATTAAACAGTAACTATTTACTCAAAGGTTCTTTTATGATTATTATTAAAATTTATATTATCTAGAAAGTCGTTGATCGCTAAGGGGTTTACCCTTATTGTAGAATAAATGTTATTTATTTAAATAAATTAAAATTTTTAATTTATTTTTTTATATAAGATTAGAATTGTTCTAATTGATTTATTCACAACCGGTTTAATATGGAGAACATAAAAGGTCACACCATAAAAGAAAAATATTTATTTAAGAAACAAATGACATAATCGTAATAATAAGTTAAGTGTATTTAATTTATTCTATGATGATAGAATAAATAAAATAGCTTAATATTTATTATTTAATATTTTAGAAATATTAAATATAAATTAATAAGAGGAGTCTTATTATTATTATTACTATTATTATTATTTAATTCCTGAAGGGGTTTGGGAATTAATTAATAAAAGTATTCTCATTTATTTTTAATTGGATTAGGAATATAATTAATTAAAGGAGTTTAATTAACTAAAACAAACCCTATTCTTAAATAGTTTAGGAGGGTTACTTATAACTATAATAAGAGGAGTCTTATTAAAATTAGGATTACTCAAGTTATATACTAACAATTCTAAGAGTTCGAGAATAAAGAGAATTCTATAGATATAGAATCTAGGGTTTTGTCAAATACTCATCATCTTGAATACTTGTTCTTCCTTGGTGGATCACCTCTATATGCCAAACGCTTGGGTGGCTAACGCTGATCAAAGGAAGGAATCAAACTTGGTGAATTCAAGAAGAGCATGAAGGACTTGGAGTTAAACTCCCACCTGAGAAAGCTAGTTTCTACAAAGGTATGAAAAATTTTAAATTCCTATTTTATCGCGCTTCTGCTACTTTTATATGATTTGATTGCATAATCGCGCTATATACAAACCTAACAGTGGTATCAAAGCCAGATTTTTTCTAATTATCGATTTTGTTGATTCTATGTATGTATGGTATGCAATTGGATCTGATTTTCTGTGCATTGTAAAAATTTTCTGCTTCTGCTACGCGGTCACGCCGTCTTCAGTTCATTCTGGAGCACGACAGCGCTTTAACCTAGAAATCATTTCTAGACTTGCAGCGCGGCCGAGCCGGTTCCCAGTTCATTCTGGGCGCGGTCGCGCCAAACTGCAGAATCTGAAATGTTAGAGCAACGCGACCGTGCTGTATCCTAGTTCACTCTGGGAGAGACCGCGCCACTGTGTAGATTTTGAAATTTTTTATTTTCTTCAATTAAAGTAAATGTTTTATTTAACTGATAAAAGTTTAAAATAAAGATGTTTATTTTATCTGGAATAAGATTCCAGATTGCTAAAAAATTAAAAGAGTTTATTTTGATTTGGTTTTTGATTAAAATAAAAGAGTTTATTTTGTTTAAAAATTAAATATTATCAAACTTTTGCCCATTAAATGATATCGATGTGTTGGCTTGTTTGTATATATGACAAAAACACACACACACACGCAAGTGCACGTGGTCAACAAGTAATATAGAAGAAGTAGAGTATTGATCCTACGGAGAATATTAATTATATTTTAATCTAACATACACCAATTTTATAACTATCTCGGTATACTTAAAAAGTTGAACAATTTGTTATTTATTTAAAAGTGCTAAAAATCAAAAGACAACTAATTAACAAGTAATTGAGTCAGATAAGGGAGATATGGGATTATAACTTCACTTAATGCATCATCCAAGTTACTACACTTCCTGTTAAGCTTAATTGATTACTTCGGATTGTTAGTCGAGAACACAAAAGTAAAATATGGTCATCTCTCGATGTACCATACCCATATCACACAAAATCCACAATTAATAGAATGAATGTGAACACCGAAATTAAGTAAATCACTATATCTCTATGTGACTTAAAGTTAATAAGGGTTTAAGCATAAGATCTCAAATGACTATGAGTGGTGCTTCGGTATATTTCTATCTTTATCACGAATTATGGAATCTAGCACCATGTAGAATCATAAACACAAGCTAATATGGTCAAATCTGAACTCATAATTTATTTCTCAATTTCATATGAGTTATTCCGGTAATTAGTGATCAAGCAATTAGGCTATTAAAACAAACCACATTACATAATCTATACATAATCAATCAAATCTCACAATAAAGCATAGAAACATGAATTAAACACAAAGATTTATAACCCCATAATAGAAATTAGTTCATATAGAAAACAAAATCCATCATCCAAAATTGTTCATACATTGGAAGCCAAAATGAAAAGAAAGAGAAGCTAAGGAATGAGAGATGCAAATCTGATGTCTCCTTCTCCAATCTGAACCTTCAATGTTGAGCCAATGCTTCAATGCTCCCAAATCTAACCCTAATCCAAGCCAATCTAGAAAAATCTAATAGAAACTAAGAGAGATTCTACGTAAAGAAGAAAATATGCACAAAGTTCTCTCTGTCCTTCTATATGACCAAAAAGGCAATAATATCCTAATGATAATAACCTAACTTGCAATGACCCCCACTTTAAGTAATGAGTTGATTTATGCTTTAAGTGAAAAATCAGATTGCAGGCTTTAGTTACTGGCGCAGCTGCGCCGGTCTTGTGCTTGATCTGGGCGTAGCTGCGCACCAGGGCAATTCTAGCTGGGGCTGGGCGCAGCTACGCTCCCTTACTTTGTAATCAGGGCCCAGTTGCGCTCTATTGCAGTCTTTGAATTCTGCTGCTGTCTCCTGTAGCTTCAGTCCACACACTCAATACTCATTTTTTCTTCCCTTTCCACATGCCTTAGCTCATTTGCTCCCACACACCAGGTTCCATACATATCATGCCTATTTGCCCTCCTTTTGATGAAAGATGCCACCGAGCGAGTTCCCGAACATGAAACCTATAAAAAAGAAAGAAGTGCATGAAAAGTCACTTAAATGAATGATATTAAACAACATTTATAGTAAGTTAGTATCCAATAAGTAGGTATAAAACCTACTTGCCAAATACCCCTAAACTTAAACTGTTGCTTGCCCTCAAGCAACAAAACACAAATGCAATGCAAAAACTAAGTAGTATATAGTCTATTCTAAAGGCCTATTATACATCAGTCAGTATGAAATCCAAATGAATTGCCTCAGAGGAATCACAATGATTATTGAACATAGAATCCAACCAAGAAACATTCAATAAGCCATATCGTTTTGCAAATCCAAACATGTCGTTACTGATATAGTGTGTTGTGTGCTTAGTAATCATTAAACTTGCCATGATGCAAATATTTCAAATAATACACTTATTAGAGGAAAAGTTATAGTTCTAACTCAAGAAAGGCATTAAGTAGGATAAGTTGCAACTGTGACTTCACATTTACTAAGTTGGGGTTAACTTGGAGTTTATAAGCTTTTTATTCAATCACGAGGGCACTATTGGCGCATTCCCATGTTTACACCCAGTTGTGCAATGCCTAGCCCTCTTAGGCTTTTCAATGATACCCATGTAGCGAGCTTTCGACTAACGACTCTCAAGCCGGACGATTTTAGGACGCTGGGTGTAAAGACATCCCCTATGGTGTACTTACTCGAGTATCAAAAGCCACAGGACTAGACTAGCCAAGCATTTATTCATTCTTTTTCTTTTCTTTTTTTATATATATATTTTTTACGTAATATAGCTTTATTACTCCAAAGTTTTTCCCCCAAACTCAAGTCCGTGTCTTGTCTTTGCTACACTACCCATTCTCTGAATTTTCTATCATTTAAACTTCAATTTCCCCCAGAAGGCAATTATGTGAATATTTAGATTAAGAAAATCAAAACAGTTACATAGGAGTGCTAACCAGTTATACCAATTTCAAACTGACTAGGATTCACATTACGATACGACATTATGACCAAGTCTAAGTTATCCACATTGTTACATAATCAAGTAAAACCAATTTCATCATAGGCCAATAAGGATTTTAAACTAACATAATACTAGGATTCATGCAATATGATCTAAATGAACACAATGCAACAAGATAAACATATATTTTTTTGTTTGTTTGTTTATTTTATTTTATGAGGAAATAAGGAAATAAGGGAACATAATTAAATTAAAATAAGGAAATAAGGAAACATAACTAAATTAGACTAACTATAATGAAATTAAACTAAAATGAAACTATATGAACTAAATGATATGAATTACACTAAAATGCACTAAACTAATATGTATACAACTAAACTACTACTATGAGAACCCAATACCCCCAAACTTAAGAATAACAATGTCCTCATTGGAGATAAAGGGTTAAGGAAACTCCTCTAAGTGGCATCATCGTCGCCTCCCTCCTCGTTTTGCTCTGGAGGTGTGTCAGGAGGAGGATAGGAGCTATCGGTGCCGAATACCAGAAACAAGGCATATGTGTCAGCCGTCTTGAAGGCACAAGACAAGGCCTGAGAAAATCCGATGTGTAAGTCTGGAAATCCATGTACATTGTGTCCATCCTCTTCCTTAACTGCCGCATCTCCCCCTTCTGTCTGACATATTAGTCGGGAGGTGGCCTAACTGGCTGAGGAGTAGGAAATAGCACATTTCCCTCATCTTGCTCTTCTTCTTCCTCTTCTTCTTCACTGTCTGAATCATCCTCAGGTAGAATAAATCCCAAGCCCCGCGGGTGGGACTTTCCTCCATCCTATATAGTGTATTTCTGGATAACGGCATTGTCGATGTCACGCATTGGAAGCTGAAAGGTCTCTTCACCCCAATCCACCTTTGCCACATGGCAGAGATGGGTGATGATGGAGGCATGGGGAATCCCGCCTGACGTACTAGCTCTTATAAACCGAAGCATAGACTGGTTAATTAGATACTAGAGGTTGATGCATTGTCCTATTAGAATCCCATACAAGAGCACAACCCTCTCGATGGTGCCATCTTGATAATGACTGGTGGGAAGTATGCTCACACAAATAAATCTATACTATGCCTTGGTGTATCTGTTCGACGTAGTCTGTGGAAAATGAATCTTTTTATCTGTACCCACTTTTATCTTCCAAATAGTTCCAGCTTTGCACATGTCTTCCATTAATTTGTCCAAGTCTGTCTCCAACCGCTGCATTTGCACCCAATATGTGTCTGTTGGAGTTGGTGTTGGCAATCTAAACTGGTTTGAGATTACCTCTGGGGTGTAGAGAACTTGCTTGCCCCTAACGAAGGATATCCCATTTCGAGTTTTACGGGCGTTTGCGAAGAACTCCCTCACAATAGACATTGGAGCTAACCATGGTGTTCCCACAAATAAAACCTAACCTCGCTGTCAAATTTGCTCCAGAATTTTCCCATCCCCTGCACTTGGCTTGAGACCCCTTTCTTGCACAAAGGATTTGTTGACAAGAAAATTCCAATAATGGTGTTGTGCGGAGAGGGTACAAACTTTGATGAGTCCAAGGTGTTACTGCTTCGGCCCTCATCAGCTTCGCCACTGCTATTAGAAGATGGTTGTGGTGTTTGGATTCTTTTTGGCATGATTACAGTGCTAGGGCTTGTGAATGAACTCTCTGATGATGAGCAAACCCCAAACTGCCTTAATGTACCCTCAAGTCTCCCTCAAACCTTTTATCAAACACTTGGTGGATGAATACAATTTTCCCCCTTGCCTCTGTGTGTTAATATTTGTGGAATAAAAGGGAAGAACTAGGGTTTTATAGGAGAGTGAAAGGGTAGAAGTCGATTTTGTTATGAATTCAGATAGGGATGGAGGTTGAAGTTAATATTGAAGAAGAGTAGGAGTAGGAGTCGATTTATCGCTCTAGTTTTGAGAGAAAAATTAGAAGTAGTGTTTGAGTGGGAGTGTTGCACTGCAGGCTACTGTCTTTTTAAAAACTGAACTTGCGCTTGGGCGCAGATGTGCAGCGCTTGACTTGGAAATGGGCACAGATGCGCTCTCTGGACTTTAGGTATGAAACTGCTAAAGGGCGCAACTGCGCTTCCTGGCAGTATAATCAGGGCGCAGCTGCGCTGCCTTGTATCCAGAGAGCCTTAACTTTCTTACATATTCTGATTTTGCACACTTTTACCAAATGATTTATACTTGTGAGAGAGATCAGAAAAGAACTATTAAAACTTATTCAACTCTTTCAAAAATGCACTATCAAAAACTATTTAACTCTATCAAAAATGAACTAATAATCTAAGTGTCAAGAATTAAATATAGGGGGAGAAAGATTTAGACTTCTAGCAAAAATTAAACATGAGGGAAAAGTGATTGGATATGTATTGAGAATTAAACAAGGGGGAGAGAGAGAGAGAATGAATGGGTTGCCTTCCATCAAGCACTCAGTTTATAATCGTCTAGCTCGACTATCCCTCGGGTCATCATGGGTTGGAAATGACCATTGAGGACTTTTGGCGATCGATCTCGCCTCCCCAATAGTGCTTCAAATGTTGCCCATTAAGTTTGAATGGATTATCTAGATATTTGCCCAATATTTCCACGACACCATGAGGGTATACAGTTTTCACCATGAAAGGGCCCGACCATCAGGATTTGAGCTTTCCAGGGAAAAGTCGTAGCCTTGAATTGAACAACAAAACTGCTTGCCCCGGCTCAAACTTTCTGTCCATGATTTTGATCATGCCATCTTTTCACTTTCTCTTTGTATAGTTTTGAATTCTCATATGCCTGCAGTCTGCATTCATCAAGTTCGTTTAGTTGGAGGAGCTTCTTCTCCACTGCGGCTGTGAGATCAAAATTTAATTTTTTGATGGCCCAGAATGCTTTGTGCTCTAACTCCACGGGAAGATGGCAAGCTTTGCCGTAGACCAACTGATACGGAGACATCTTAATAGGTATCTTGCAAGCCATTCTATATGCCCAAACGACATCATCTAGCTTTAGTGCCCAATCATTCCGAGTGGGATTGACAATCTTCTCCAGAATTCGCTTGACTTCTCTATTAGACTCTTCGGATTGGCCATTCGTCTGGGGGTGATAAGCTGTAGCAATTCTGTGATTCACCCCATACTTGGCCAAGAGAGTTGTGAAATGCCTATTGCAGAAATGACTCCCGTCATCACTGATAATCGCACGCGGTGTGCTAAACCTCGTGAAGATGTTTTTATGCAGAAACTTCATTTGTTTCTCTACTTCACTTCTGAACTCTTTGAACTTTTCAAATGATTCAGATTTATATTTCATTAAATACACAAATCCATAACTTGAATGATCATCAGTGAAAGTAATAAAATAAGAATACATTCCCTGTGGATTCGTTGTCATAGGTTCACAAACGTCTGTGTGAACCAAAGCTAACAACTCTGTAACTCTTTCTCCTTTTTCACTAAAAGGAGATTTATTCATTTTACCCATGAGACAAGATTCACAAGTTGGATATAATTTATAATCAGATAGCTCTAAGAGCCCATCCTTATGCAACTTGGATAATCTTGTTTCATTGATATTACCCAGTCTATAGTTCCATATATAGGTATAATTAACATTATCTCTTTTTCTTTTCTTAGTTTGTTCAATTTGAAATATATTTTCATGCAAGTCAAGTATAAAAAGTCCGATTCGCAAATTTCCAACACCATATAAAACATTGCTTTTATAAATAGAACAACTGTTGTTCTTTATTATAATGTCAAATCCATCCATATCTAATACGAAAATAGAAATAATGTCTCTAATAATATTCAGAACAAAATAATAATTATTTAAATAAATAGACTTGCCCATAGGTAGTGCTAAATAATAAGTGCCTACAGCAAATGCAACAACCTTTGATCCATTTCCCACTCGTAGGACAACCTCATCCTTGTTCAGCTTTCTACTTCTGACCAGTCCTTGCACAGTATTATATATGTGAGAACCACAGCCGGTATCCAATACCCAAGTAAAATTTTGACTTTTTAAAAAATTAATTTCAATCATGAACAAACTTTAATTGGAAGTCGAAGCTTCTCCAAGCTTCTTCTTTGTTAGAAACTTCTTGCAATTCCTCTTCTAGTGACCCGGCTCGTTGCAATGGAAGCAAAATCCTTTGATAGCTGGATCAAGTTTCTTTTGTTCCTTCATGATCACCTTGCCTTTAGCCTTCTTAGATTTCTTCTTTTCAGAAGATTCCTTGGGCCTCTTTCTTTTCTTAGAAGAATCTACCATTAAGACAGGGTTCTTCTTGGATGGGAAGTGACCCTCTGCAGTTTTCAACATGTTAAGTAATTTAGGCAAGCTGACATCTAACTTATTCATGTTAAAATTAACAACGAACTGCGAGAAGGTCTCATGGAGTGACTGCAAGACCAAGTCTTGACTCAACTCCCCATCCATGACGAACCCAAGTTGTCCAAGGCGTTCAATCAGATTGATCACCCTTAGGACATGAGTCTCAACGGCTGTGCCCTCGGTCATCCGAGATCGGAAGAGCTCCTTAGATATCTCATATCTTGCAGTCCTACTTTGTTCACCATACAACTCCTTGAGGTGAAGCAACATAGTAGGAGCACCCATGTTTTCATGCTGACGCTGAAGCTCGTTATTCATGGATACAAGCATGATGCATTGAGCCACATATGCATCATATTGCCACTGTACAATGGTGGCAATCTCTTCCTCAGAAGCTGATTCTGGAATGGTTCCAAGGACAGGTGAATTTAGGATATAAGAAATCTTTTTAACAGTGAGGACTATTCTCAGATTCCTTAACTAGTCCGTTTAATTCGGCCCGGTTAGTTTGTTAGCATCAAGTATGCTACGTAGTGAGATTAGTGATTTCGACATTTTTAAATTTCTGTATGTGAAAAGACAATATTTTAGCAAACATTCATTTAATTAATTTTATAAACCAAAATAAATTAGATCTTATTTTAAATTGGTATCTCCCACTATTTTCTTCAAACTATATTACCCTCACTTATATAGTTCGGAAACATCTAATTAAAAATTTGCTAGTGAGAATAAGGATCGCATTTCAAATGTATATAGCCTTGTGGATAGCACAATAAACGATATACAAATAAATAAGTAGACAACTCTTTGTCAATTACATCAATATATAACTCTTTTTTATTTTTCCTCTTAAATCATAATGGTCAAGTGTGTGCACATCCGAACTAAAATGATTTAAGTGAAGTCCAACCTAGTACTTCCATAAATTCAAAAAAGAAAATTATTATCCTTATGGATAGCACAATAAAATAATATTGTTCAATTTTCTTGATAAGCATCAAATATGATTAAATTAATATCTTAAATACGCAATATTTGCTTTTTGGATAGCACAACAAACTCGTATTAAATATTTAATACTCTATTAATTTATCATGCTAGAATGCGACGTTCGATATTCCAAATATCTCTGAACGCTTTAGACTTAATATAATTTATTTGAGAGATTTGTTATTATTTGTCTCATCTTGTTTAGCGCGCATACACACACACACACACACACACACACAGAGAGATATATATATATATATATATAAAATACGCGTCATTTTATTAAAATATGCGAAGCATGTTTGCATATAATATATATATATATATATATATATATATAATACTTAGCATTCACATATAGAATACTATATTCTACTTGGATTGATTATTGACTTTTATTCTAGTTTGGTTCACTAGAGCCACTAAGTGAACCAAAAGGTCAAACCTTGGAGTGCAAGAATTTAAATTTAAATGTAACTATTAAATTTAAAACCCGGGCTCCATACAAACGGGTCTTCACGCGTTCTTTGCTCACTGGTCTCCAATTTATTCAATATAATTCTAACTATTTCTATTACATTAACTATTTAATTTAAATAGAAACCTTGATCAACAGTCAAGGGGAAGTACATAGAAGGGAGATAGAATTTTACATAAAAAAAACAGAGAAGACGAGGTACGTAGATCTCATTTAATAAATCTCATTCATTCAAGCATTCAACTAAAATAAAATTCAATCACATTAGTCAATAGTCCCATAATCAATTCTCATTTATTATTATACATATCACCATAAGCATCAATAAATAAATATTCATCTCATGAATTAAAATATTCCATATATATATAAGTATCATTTAATGAACAATTTTAAATTGCATGAAATCCAATTTCAAGATTAAAATAAACTCTTTATTTTAATTATAAAATTATTAAGAATATTATATATATATATATATATATATATATATATATATATATATATATATATATATATAACGAATTGGTGATTCGAAGGAGTCCTGGCATCCTGCATTCACTTAGCTATATATATAAATATACTTTCAGGTTACCTTTTCCATTTAGTCTCCTTATTGAATTACCTTTTGAATATGTATTGCAGGTTCGCCATTTTTGAATAAGGTACCCTTGTATAGCACGGATGCAGTGATATTCCAACAGCGAACAGATTTTTTTTTCTTTTAAAAAATTATAATTTTATACAATTAATTATGCCTAATAAATTATTCTAAATACATACCCATACATATATGGAATCAAAACAATTAATAATTGCATAAAAGTTTGGCTCTGATACCACTGTTAAGTTTGTACAAAATTATGGTGCAATCAAATTGCAAAAAATTAGCGTAAGCATGGTATATCATAGTTTAAAATTTTCTACAAAACTATTTCCCGGATCATCCTTTACGCAAATTATTAATTTAAAACGATAAATAAGAAGTTATGGAATTATACCCTTGTAGAACGAAGCTTCCGCGGGTACAAGTTCAACTCCTTGTTCGTTGCGATCTCCTTGAATATCCGGGGTAGATTCCTTCCTTTGATCAACGTTAGTCACCCAAGTGTTTGGCCTCTAAAAGTGATCCACCAAGGAATATGAATTATCAAGAAGGAGAGTGGTTGACTAAACCCTAGTTTTCTATCATTTATAAAAAAAGGAGTACTCTCCAACCATTAGAATTGCATCAACTGATATCTATTATAAGACTCCTCTTATATAGATATTGGTCAACCCTTCTAGTCCTATTAGACATAGGGTTTCATTTAATTAATTAAACTCCTTTAATTAATTAGACTTCCCAACACATTGGGAATAATTAATTAAACTCTTTTAATTAGTTTGCCTCCTAAGCTTATTAGGAACAAATGAGAGTACTAATATTAAATTAATTCCTAAACTCCTTTAGAAATTAAAATAATAAAAATTGTAATAATATTAATAAGACTCCTTTTATTAATTTATATTTAATATTTCTAAAATATTAAATAATAAACATTAATCTATTTAATTTATTCTATCACCATAAATTAAATTAATTACACTTAACATATTATTAAGATTATGCCATTACCATCTTAAATAATTATTCTTTCTTTTATAGTGTGACCCTTTAGGTTCTCCATATTAAACCGGTTGTAAATAAATTAATTAGAACAATTCTAATCTTATTTAAATAAATAAATTAAACTAATAATCTATTTAAATAAATAATATTTATTCTACAATAGGGATAAGCCTCCCTAGCGATCAACGACTTTTCAGATAATATCGATTTCAACATTAATCATAAAACGACCTGTGAGTAAATAGTTATCGTACAATTTAATCCTTCCACCATACAATGTCCGAATTAAATATAAGAAATGAAATTACGGTCAAGTCTTATTTTATTTAATCATATGTATTTCGATTAAAAAATGCACAACTCCAAATAATACAAATTAGAAACCTTTTTCTAATTTCATCCTGCTTTGGCCATTGACTACTGGGTTGTCATGTAACGAATCACATAGGACATATCTCCTCTTTTATTAGAAGTGGTAGATTCTTTATTGATCATTCATTATCTCCATATGTAACTCATTATACCCAAGCATACCATTTGATAAACCCTAAGGGTCTTTAAGGAATAAGTCAAAGTATAATTCATTACATACAAGATACTATGATAATCTCAAGTCCAAGGATCACTTGTACTACTATCACATTAGGAATTTCTATTGACAGGCAAGTAAAACTCCTTTAGGTATTCCATAACGAGTCACGTTCAGTGAATTCATTCTTTAATAAGCACCTACATACTTGCTTTAGTGTCTCCACACAAATGATCATGAGATCAATCATCCTCATCCAATGAGAAAGAAACATATGTACCAATCTATCTGGATTTACTAATCCCCTTTTTAGTAATCCAACGATTGGGAACTATTTTAGTTTTAAATTTTCTAAGAATACAGATCTCCTTAGAATGATCAACATCATGATTCTAAAATCATTGCTTAAAACTATGAGTTATTTACATATTATAAAAATAACATCATGTAGATAATTAAATTCCTTTAATAAAGTAATCCTTTTATTAATAAATAAATAAGATCATCTCCAAAGTAGATGCTTTATCATCATACATGATGGGCTTGTATGCATACTACTTTTAGTATCAACCAAAGAGAATGCTCGATCAAGCAAAGCTGCTTAATCATACACAAACTCACAATCATGCATTATAACTGTCATCATATCTAGAATTGATATATAAATAAGATTGTTGATGCTTATATGCTGAAAATCCAAAGTTTGAGTAACTAGGATTTTTAAGAAAACTAACCTAGCAGGACCCAAATAGAAATGGGTACCAAAATAGAAAATCATTTAACATGCAGGTACTAGGTTTATCTGACCTTGACTAAGAAAGGCTGAAGCTCATGACTTCAGTCACCAAGCTCCTTGCAGCTACAAGATCAAGATCCCACAACTATGCTCTCATTCAAGACCATCCAAGGCCAGAGCTCGCTCCTGTTGTGTTTCTAAGGATGAAGAAATCTTATGAGCTTGTTATGGGATCCTAACATCCATAGTATGATCATCATAATCCCTCAAAAATGGAAGTCTGCATTTCATGTCAAGAAGTATGAAAACTTCCAATCTTACCCGTGCAAAGCATCTCAGCTCAAGATGATCATGAAGAAAGATTATATCCATAACCATCTGCCAATGGTGATGAAAAATAAGCCATAAAATGGGAATGATGCAAGTGTAGAAGATGCTGAAGTCTCAATACCAGACCCTACGTTCGTAGTGTCTAAACAGCAAATCGTAGAGTAACCAGTTTTGAAGAAATTACTTTATGATCCAATGGAGCTGATTCAACTATAAAGATATCAGAGCAGCTCAGATGATTTCAGCTAGAAGGAGAAATGTAAGGAAACCTTACAAAGATCTATATACAGAAGTTTGCCCATCTTCCTCTAAGATGGAAGTATTAACTATAGGGGAGCAATAGTCTGCTAAAGCCTAACAATGCTTAAATTAAAGAGGAACACATTAAAGCTAAATCTGTCAGATCTCTCAAACAATGAAGGCAACTAAACTTGTTGAAGATATGAAGCTTGTGAAGTCACATGGTGAAGAAGATGAAAAAGGTAAAGGAAAAGACGAAGTGGAATTTATTATTAAATTCAGAGATGAGCTCAGGAGACAGTCCATTCATCTCTGATGACCATTCCAAAGAGCACCAGTTCACAACTGATAAAGTCTTTTAAACTAGAAATGAATATTCTGGTCCAAGAATTCTCCAGTATGCTCAGAAACCGACAATCAACTATTCATCTTTCGTCCTTAAAACAGAGGGTACTTCATCCAACAATACTTCATGTTGAACTATTCTCCGGCATCCTTCTGCAAGTATTGTATGAAGCTCCAATAATCCTTGTGTTGATACTCTATTTTATCCAAACAGCCCTTTCCCGGTTATAAAGTCCCAAAACTCTATGGCTGATGAACCAAATAAATCTTCATCCTCGGTCGTAGAGTCCCTAAACATTACGACTGACAATCAAGTCAGCCTCACTGTCTTAATCGTAGAGTTCCTACGATCGACATCGTGATCGTTGAATATAAGAATGCTGATCCTACGATTGCTATACAAACACTTCCCCAATACACTCTCTTGACAATACAAATAAAAGAGCTAAAGGCACTTCATTCTCTCTTACTTACAAATACCAACATCAAATTATATCCAAAGTTGTTAAATGAACTCTACGGCAAAAAGGCCTATCGTGATGACATTCTTACCACCAAGTCTAAGCAGTCCTTCTTCTGATAAGCGCCTCAGAGGAAAACCTAGCCCTAAGTTTTAAACTAAGAGGCCAGCCCTTTCTGAGCTTCCTTATCATAGAAGAAAAGCTGAAATAGAATGCATTACAAGAACCTCTGCAGAGCATATAGAAGTCTCTCATAAGAAGATGTTCCTAGCCAATAAGTTGAGAGGAATAAATCTTGGAAGACAAGAGAAAAGTTCAAGATATTGATGAATCATGCAACTCCCAGTTGAAGATTAGTGAAGAATTATTTACTAAAGTACTGTTACAAAAGAGGATCGTTGAGTAAATAAAAAATCGTAGAGTACACAACTATCTCATCAAGCTACTCTATGAAATGAAGAAGTCAACGGTCAACTGAAGGAAGTGATGCTCATGTCCTTAGAAGGTAAATCAAAATTAAAAATTTACGAGTTTGGGAAGTTATAATACTTCAGGTAACTTGCAACAAATGGTCTTCTGATACATGTCTTGTTCAGAATTAGAGGGAACTGACAAAAGGCAGATTTCAAAATTAAAACGGATGCCCATTTTCCCAGCAGTTACCAAAATATGCCTACCGCTCCAAAACCTAACCCAAGAGCTCTCCAAAACACAAATTCTTCAAACCTCTAGCCATACCCAAATTACCTATAGAAACCTCCTACAAAATCCCTGAAATCGAATACCTATATACTGACACACCCTTCAAATGGAGAATTGGCTAGTTGTCACTAGAATTCAACTCAGTTCTAAGAAGTTCGAATCATCAGAATAGAAGTTTAGAGACATTCTCAAACTCGTGAAGGATGCTGGATTTTCTGAATGCTTAGAATCCAACACCAAAATCTATGTTAATTTGGTAAAAGAATTTTACTCAAATGCAACGACAAACTATGGAGTTCTATCTACAAAAGTCAGAGGAGCCAATCTGAAGATCGGGGCATCAGACATCAACCAGTGTCTAGGGTTTCCTAACTGAGGTATGGTGAATCTCAAAGAGGTAGACATTAATGAAGGCATGAGGTTAATGCGATATGAGAAGAACCCCAATCTCAAGGGTAAAAAGAAAAAGGAATTCCCTGAGGAGTTTAAGTTTCTGGCAGAGATTATAGGGAAATACATCTTATGCAAAGACACTATTTATGATACCGTAAGTGATCTGCAACTCATAATCATGACTGCAATTGTCATAAAGCAGCAGATCAATTATGGAGTTGTACTATTCGACCTATTGTCCAAATGGCTAGAAGACGATGAGAAGAAGAAATCTTCAGATAAACCTATCACTAAGGTTTTCTATGGAAGATTCTAGAGTATCATTCTGAAGAATAAATTAAAGAGCAAGATAAGAGAAAATGAAGGAGAAGTTATAAATGTTCACAAAACCATGTCTCCTCAATTGTTTAAAAACTAGAAGAAGAACCCCATGGAGAATAAGAAGTTGAGGATATCTGGCAGCAGTAACAGGGGTACCACAAAGAAAGACAAAGGTAAGAGAAAGGAAAGGTTGATGAAGAATGAGTCCTCTCAATCTAATGATTTTATATCTCCAGTGGCCACTCCAGCAAAGCAAACCAAGAAGACAGCCAAGGTTGAGAAGAAGGAAGCATCAGAAGTGCCTATGAGCAGACATTCCATTTCTCCTGTAGAAAACGAAGAAGTCTCTAAGACCCAAGCAGCTGAACCCCCAAGAAGAAGACTAAGTGCTCGGTTACTTCTGAGACCAAGCCAGAAGAATAATGAAGAATATTCATCAAATATCATTGATCTTGGTTATAATGATGAGGATAACAAGCCTGAGTCCATGATTGAAGACAACAGAAAAAGAAGGATGGTTTCTGCTAGCTCCAGCAATGATGAAAAGACTATGGATACCAATAAATTTGAACCAACAGATGAAATTAAAGAGACTGTGAAGTTCGAAGAATAGAAAATGACTAGTGAACCAATAAAAGCCAGTTCAGCAGAGGAAGATTAAGAAGGAGATCAGGTACAATAATCTACAGATGAGTCAGTTAAAATAACCTTGCATAAATCTAGCTCAAAGTCAGGGAATGAAGAAATGGAGACAGACTCCAACTCTGAAGACCAGGAATCAACAGACTATTATGTTCCTTCTCTTGCAATAGCACAAAGAAGATTAGTGGTGGAAGTCTTTGATGAACCACAAAATGTGCTGCCAGGAAGATGACTAAACCATGGAAATGAATGACTCAAAATAGTAATGATGTCTACAGAAGATTCGTCCAACAATTTTCAAGACATGGAGTTAGATCATACTACAGTGTTGTACAATTCTGAAAATCATCTGATAAAATGGTTCTACCAATAGATGCCTTGGCTAAAGGCTTATACGGTTGGAGATGAGAGTTACATCAGCTTGTGTTATTCACACTTTCCCAATTTAGAGCTGATCTCTCAGAACTTCCCAAGGGTCAAGATATTTGCAACCAAGCTGATCAAGGATCTCCCTCATTTCAAAGTCTACCGACATGCTGGTAATAGCCTCATCCCCTGCTATCTCTTAGAAAATTTAGATAATAGAAAGGCCACACTAAAGACTACAATCATAGAGGTCTCACACTCTATGACTTTAAGAGGTCAAGCTCACCTTGTTAAGCAGAAAGCTCAACCATCAAACTCCACACCTGGGATTCCAAATCTTGATTCTAGAATACCCTCTGATATCCCTTCTTCCTTTAACAACAATTAGCATTCCAATCTCCTTGAAATTCTCACTACCTTTGAAAACTTCTACAAAAGTGAGAAACTTGGTATTAAACCAGCAACCCCTCTTCCTCAAGATCAAGAGTTGTTGAAAACCTCTGAATAATTGATTGAGAAATTTTCTTATATCACTAAGGAAGCAAAAAGAATGCTAGGAGGTAAGAACAATGAATTCTATAAGAAGCTTCAGGCCACCTTCTTAGATATATCTCTCAAACTCCATTAGAAGGATCAGATCTATCTGAAATCCATAGAGCATCAGAGGAGAGAAGCCCTGTAACTTCAGAAGAAAAATGAAGAATCTATTCTTTCTCTCTCCAAGAAAATACACACTCTCAACCGGTCTCTTTCCCAGAAGCTAGAGCTCAGCCAACAGGAACTAACATCCTACTTGATTGAGCAGCTTATGCCCAATGTTCAGCATCTTTCTCAAATGATTGATGACAAAAAGGGGGGAGAAAAAGAGGCACTCAAAGAGACATATGAAGAGACGAATGCAAATAGAGGAAAAGAGCCAGAAGATTATAAGCAGAAGAGTAAAGGAGCTGAAGGAAAAGCTAAAGAAGAAAACAAGGGAGTCATCATCTGAGGGGGAGTCAAAAGAAGATGAATCCATAAAGACAAGACCTGAGGGGGAGGCAAAAGAACATGAAGTCATGTAGTCATCATCTAAGAGGGAGCAGGAATTAGGAGAACAAGCAGATGAGTAGCAACAACAGAAAGAGCATCCAGAAGACATACAAAGTGTAAACATGAATAAGAGAATGTACATCTCTAATTGTAATAGTCTTAGTTAATATTACTTAATAGTTTCCCAATAATAATTAAAATAAATTACGTAGTATTAATATTACTTATATAAAACAATGCTACTATCACATAATTTGGGTCACATAAAGCTCATATACACATAGTACGCATATGTGTGTATGTGAGCATTATGTGACCCAAAATTATGTGATAGTAGCAGTATTTTATAATATATTACAAAATTTATATACTCAAATGACAACGATTTAATTTTAAAAAAAAGAATGACAATGATTTAATTAAAATAAATAAAAGAGAGAACATACTCTATCAATAACTCAACTGCGTCATCATTAAGACCGGCTTATTTCGAATGTTTTGTAACTAAATATCAGTATTTTCTTGGAAAATACTTTCTCTCACAATCTCTATCATAAAAGTATAATATGAATCTGCGATCAATTAATGTAATTAGTCTTGAATCTGACTCCACAAAGCAGTATCTTCGAAATATATACAATAAAAATGGAGAAAGATGAAAGTGTGCACTTGTTGAAATATGACTTGTCACAACTAGATGGAAACTTCAAATTATATATAATGTAAAACAAATACGTACATTCATCAATGCCCATGAGTAATGATTACTAGGATAAGAGTCAAGAACTTCCTTGAATGCAGGATTTGACATAGCAGTTGCAGTTAATACTCCAACAGGTTCCTCGGCAGCCAAAAAAATATGGGTCGTGTAGTTCCTGTTTGTGTCCCATACTTGAGTAATAAGTTAATTGAATTACTGCAGACATTCCTCACTGTTCCATCATAACAGATAACAACATCCCTAAGCAGTGCCATTAAGTTGTTGAACAGAGCAGTATCACCTATTTTTCTTTGAGAACTACCCATCTGAGGAATTCGGAGTGGTGAGAAGCTGTCTATGTCATGAATTGGACCCATATCAGGCGATGATTCATACTATGAAATAAATCATCGCTTGATATGGGTCAAGTCCATGACATAAACAGCTTCTAATCACTATGAATTTCTCAGATGGGTAGTTCTCACAGAAAAATAGGTGAGACATTCTGTTCAACAACTTAATGGCCCTCCTTCAGGATGTTGTCTTCTGTTACGATAAAACAGTGAGGAATGTTCGTAGTAATGTAATTAACTTATCATTCGAGTATGGGACATAAACAGGAACTACACGCCCCATATTTTTTTTGCTGCCTAGGAACCTGTTGGAGTATTAGTTGCACCTACTATGTCGAATCCTACATACAAGGAAGTTCTTGACTCTTATCCTAGTAATCATTACTCATGGGCGATGATGAAGGTACGCATTTGTTTTACATTATATATAATTTGAAGTTTCCATCTAATTATGGCAAGTTATATTTCAACAAGTGCACACGTTCATCTTTCTCCAATTTTGTTGTATATATTTCTGAGATACTGCTTTGTGGAGTCAGATTCAAGACTAATTACGTTAATTGATCACAGATTCATATTATACTTTTATGATAGAGATTGTGAGAGAAAATATTTTCCAAGAAAATGCTGATATTTGGTTACAAAACATTCAAAATAAGTCGGTCTTAAAGATGCTGCAGTTGAGTTATTGATTGAGTATGTTCTCTCTTTTATTTATTTTAATTAAATTATTGTCATTCTTTTTTTTAAATTAAATCATTGTTATTTGAGTATATAAACATATATATCTTTCTATATTTTATATACACATCTTGATGATATTATATTCTGTGAACAAACAGATTACGACTTCTTATTCACTATAGATTCAAGACTAGCACGATAAATTTTTCCCGCTATACTCCTTGAGAAGTGTAAAAGCTAGTTTGTCCCAACTCACCATGAAATCGGGAAACATCCTCGGTTTTAAAGCCCTAGGCCTTTCAGCTGTTACTCTTCTTTTTGCAAAATCAACTGCCATAGAGTGAAGGGTTGTCAGCTGAGATATTTTTTACTCATAGTCTTATCTGACTCAAAGTTTGCATGTAATATGAGAGACTCCATGAG
Source organism: Panax stipuleanatus (assembly GCA_020205555.1). NCBI lineage: Eukaryota > Viridiplantae > Streptophyta > Magnoliopsida > Apiales > Araliaceae > Panax > Panax stipuleanatus. The sequence goes on along the minus strand of CM035115.1, from coordinate 55,485,915 downwards.
AGTTGTATGAAATTTAACAGTTCCCAATAAGTGGTTCAATTAATTCAACTGTACTTCCTGTTGAATTCCTGAACAAAGTGGTTAAACGGTTCAGGAATTAACACTTTGTTCCGGAATTAACCACTTTATTTTGGGAATTCGAGAGGAAGTATAGTATGGTGAAATACTTATTGGAAATTATTGAATTTCCAGTAACTCTTCTTTTGTCTCTCATACCTTGGGTACAATCTCTAGTACTGCACATTTAGTACATGCAGACCTTGAGTTAGATAAGACTACAAGTAAAAAATGTCGACTTTGACAACCCTTCACTCTATGGCAGTTGATCTTGCAAAAACAGGAGTAAAGCTGAAAGGCCTAGGGCTATAAAACCGAGGATGTTTTCAGATTTCATGGAGAGGTGGAACACAACTAGCTTACACTTCTCAAGGAGTACTGGGGACAAACTTTATCAACGACGATCGACTATCAAGATCGTAATCTACTTCTTACACATGGCGCGAGAATTAGCTAGCTTATGCAGTGGAGAACGTTAACACAACAACAGGATATCGATGATAATGCCGAGGTAATTTTGTCATGAATTTAGCTTTATGCATGCATGTTTAGTTACTTATGGTTCTTCTATTGTATCTTTTCTTCAGGAAGAGTTTCTCTTTACAGAAGGTCTATAAATATGACTTGTAAGAGTTTCCAATCGTTTTCTTATTGAGTTGTTTGATGTCAAAGGCAATGGAGTTAATTATAGTTTTAGATTAAAAATATATTTTTTATATAAATTTTAGTCGCTCGAGCGATTTATTTATTGTGTTGGTTAATTTATGGACGTGGATCGATTAATTTAAATAGTTTTGGTGATTTATATATATTGTTGTTTGGTGAGATATAAAACCGGTACAAACAGGTATAAATATTTTTAGAAATCCACAAAACAGGCAATTTTTTTAGTTTTATTAATCAGCGACCGGATGCGGTCGCTGATACGTATCAGCGATCGGGGGTGACTTGGGGATATCAGCGATTGGGGGGTGGTCGCTAATGGTGGTCGCGGACACGTGGGCCACGTCAACAATGAGACGTGACTCAGCTTAGCGACGACATTAGAAGCTAAATGTCAGTCGCTGACACTCCGGCCGCTAAAAGTGGTCGCCGCCGTGCAGTCAGCGTCCAAAATATATACGACCACTATCTGCGACAGAATACGGTCGCAGATAGCCATCTGCGACCGTTTGGCGGTCACTAATAAGCCTTTTCTTGTAGTGAGTCACCCAAGTATTTGGCCTCTAGAGGTGATCCACTAAGAAAGAGAAATTATTCAAGAAAGAGGGTGGTTGGCTAATACCTAATTTTTTATTCTCTATAGAAAAGAAGTACTCTCCAACAATTGGAATTGTATCATCTGATATCTAACATATAACTCCTCTTATATAAATATTGGTCAACTCTCTAATCCAATTAGAAATAGGGTTTCATTTAATTAATTAAACTCCTTTAATTAATTAGACTTCCCACCACATTGGGAATAATTAATTAAACTCTTTTAATTAGTTTGTCTCCTAATCTTATTAGGAACAAATGAGATTACTAATATTAAATTAATTTATAAATTCCTTTAGAAATTAAAATAATAAAAATTATAATAATATTAATAAGACTCCTCTTATTAATTTATATTTAATATTTCCAAAATATTAAATAATAAATATTAATCTATTTAATTTATTCTATCACTATAAATTAAATTAAGTACACTTAACATATTATTAAGATTATGCCATTACCTTCTTAAATAATTGTTCTTTCTTTTATGGTGTGACCCTTTAGGTTCTCCATATTAAACCAGTTGTGAATAAATCAATTAGAACAATTCTAATCTTATTTAAATAAATAAATTAAACTAATAATCTATTTAAATAAATAATATTTATTCTACGATAGCGATAAGCCTCCCTAGCTATCAACGACTTTCAAGATAATATAGATTTCAACATTAATCATAAAAGAACCCTTGAGTTAATAATTATCGTACAATTCAATCCTTCCACCATACAATATCCCAACTAAATATAAGACATGTAATTACTGTCAAGTCTTATTTTATTTAATTATATGTATTTCGATCAAAAAATGCACAACTCCAAATAATGCAAATTAGAAACTCCTTCTAATTTGATTCCACCTTGGCCAAAGATTCATGGGTTGTCATTTAACGAGTCACATAGGACATATCTCTTCTTTTACTAGAATCGGTAGATTCTTTATTGATCATTCATTATCTCCATATATAATTTATTACACCCAAGCATATCCTTTGATATACCCTAAGGGTCTTAAAGAATAAGTTAAAGTATAATTCATTATACACAAGATACTATGATGATCTCAAGTCTGAGGATCACTTGTACTACTATCACATTAGGAATTCCTATTGACAGGCGAGTAAAACATTATTAGGTATTCCTTAGCAAGTCAAGTCTAGTGTACTTATTCTCCAATAAGCACCTACATACTTACTTTAGTGTCTCCACACAAATGATCATGAGATTAATCATCCTCATCCAATGAGCGAGTAACATATGTACCAATCCATTCGGATTTACTAATCTTGTTTTTAGTAATTCATCGATTGGGAACTATTTTAGTTTTAAGCTTTCTAAGAATTTAGATCTCATTAGCATGATCAACATCATGATTCTAAAAGTATTTCTTAAAACTATGAGTTATTTAAATATTATAAAAATAACATCATTTAGATAATTAAATGCCTTTAATAAATGAATAATTTTATTGATAAGTAAATAAGATCATTTCAAAAGTATATGCTTTATCATAATACATGATCGACTTGTATGCATACTACTTTCAATCTCTCACTTGCACTAAAGCCAATCGACATGGTATCTCATGCCCATTTTCTCTAAGTGACAATCAAACTGCTGTTGTGTTAAAGCTTTAGTAAATGGATCCACAATGTTATCTTGAGAGTCTACACGCTCTAACGTTACGTCTCCTCTTTCAATGATTTCCCTGATAAAGTGAAATCACCGCAACACGTGTTTGGATTTTTGATCAGACCTGGGTTCCTTAGCCTGTGCAATAGCTCCGGTGTTGTCACAGTGCAAGGGGACTGCTCCTCCAATGCTAGGAACCACACCAAGTTTGGTTATGAACTTCTTCATCCAAACAGCCTCTTTTGTAGCTTCACTTGCAGCTATGTACTCTGCCTATGTCACTGAATCAACAATTGTTTGCTGTTTGGAACTCTTCCAACTCACTGCGCCACCGTTTAAGGTAAACACATACCCCGAAATAGATTTACTGTCATCGTGGTCCGTTTAAAAACTTGAGTTTGTGAAGCCCTTGAGTTTTAATTCAGACCCACCGTAGACAAGAAATACATCCTTAGTCCTTCGTAAGTACTTTAGGATATTTTTCACTACCTTCCGGTGCTCTTCTCCTGGATTCCACTGATATCTGCATGTTACACTAAGTGCATGAGCGACATCCAGTCTAGTACATATCATACCGTACATGATAGATTCTATTGCTGAAGCATAAGGAATCTTACTCATACGGTTTCTCTCCTCAGGTGTCTTTGGGGCCTGTTTCTTGGAGAGATGTATTCCATGGCTCATCGACATGAAACCTCTTTTAGAATCTTCCATGCTAAACCTTTTTAGCATCGAGTCAATGTACGTTCCTTGGGATAAGCCAAACATCCTTTTAGATCTATCTCTATAGATCTTTATCCCCAAAATATAGTGTAGACACTAGAAATTTTCCTTGCCCCAATACTAACACTGTAGGAGGGCAAAGCCATCAATCAAGTCAAATTTGATCACCAATATCGGTACTTAGTCTGTGACGTCCCCAAATTCATGACTGACACGGGGTCACTCGAATTCGATTCATCACGTGCTCATGGTAATACAATAATAACTAAAAACACACATTCACAGCGAAAGATCCAATCTAAAATAATATACAATGATTTATTATAATTATTCCCCCAAGTCACGCAACCTACATTACTTAATAGATTACATAATAATATCGGGTAAAGACTTATTACATTAACCTACTTAAGCTTAAACATAGTTTGAAGACAGTCTCAATACATCATAACAATTTTAAACATTAAAGGAACAAGCTAGTCGGTAGCCTTGCCCTTGCCCTTGTCTTTCCCAGAGACACTTCCCTGTTTCGCCTTAACTGAAAGGTTTTAAATAAGCAAGAATGAGCACAATTTTCCCAGCAAGTAATATATAACAAGGGTAAAGAGTTTTATAACACGAGTTTGAAATATCAAAATATCATCTCTAAGATAGTTCAGGGTTTCAGAACAATATCATGAATAACGAATATCAACAATTCTTGAATCAAATCTTTGGAATATGAAACGCTAATTCAATATAGATCAACAGATATATATGAATTCAAAGGCTATCAACGTATCCAACTGGATAAAATAATTTTATACTGAGTAGTCACTAAAGACTATTGAACATCTACTAGAATCATTAATATTAAACTGATAACCCAAAAATAAGTACGATAGATGATCAGTCTACAATACTCTATGTTATGCATAACCACAGTAATATTCACACGCGTGTTGGGGCTTCCAACAATATACACTCCCCTTACCATAAGGGTTGTTCAACTCAGTTTTCAAGATTTCTGCACCAATAAAAAGGTTTGGACAGTTTTATAAAAATGCATATTGTCTAGCCGAATCGAATGGCATAGACACTTTCACAATATTCAAGAACAATACCAAGCTCAACATGAATAATAGCTTTCACAAGAGTACTAGCTCAATGAACGAGTAAGTAAGATAACTTGCATTGTAAAAGAGTGTAAGTTAGGGAACTTGCTTACGATATCCGTTGAATAAAGTAATGGAAGGGTTTAGGATAATTCCCTTTAGCGTAGTCTATCCACGTAAAGTAATTCAACACTTTTCAACTCCTATCGTAATATAGTTATGTATATACGATATCCATTAGTCATATAGTTCAACATTATATCTCATCTTGGACATACGACCAACACACAAGTTAAGTCTTAGCCTAGTTACACAGTTATATATTAATATAACTTCTATTCTTAACGTTCCTCTTTTTAAGTTTAAACTTATTCTCATATCATTAATATTGCATAAGAATCACAACAAATAGCAAACATACTCTATTTAGCAAGTTATAGCTTTATTGTAAGTTAACCATCAAAATCGGTTTCAAGTATCAACATATGATATCACATAGCATATATACATGTTAAAGAGCCTCTCCATGTTCGTTCAACTTTTCCAAGTTCAATCATACCTGTTATATTTCTAAATCATGATTTCTAACGACTTAGGGTCAAGAAACGCCATGAGTTCCCGTAAGTTATCATGCTTGTTATGTAAACATGTAAAGTGATCACATTTTAGACATGCTTGCAAGTTTCTACTTCATATACACATCGTAAGTATTGTTGCTTAGCTTAAATCATGCTTTATTTGTGTTTATTTAACTATCAAGGCACCTAACATGGTATGTACACATGTATATATGTATGACACATTAGTGAGATTCGAAGGCACTATCAAACATGTCCATGATTTTCAGAATCTAGGCTTCGATATAACATGTCAAGAGTTACGTTTCAAACTTACACTTTCACTTAGTAAAGTTCACAAATGAAGTCCACATGCTCATGTCATACTATGAAACATATATAAGAAAGTTAGCATACCTTTCATGCATTTCAAGGCCATATACATATGCTCAAAAAATTAGAAAACTAACATAAGTCATGTATGTTTAAAGTTCAATTATAAACCTCATGTTTACTTCGAAAACTATAACCGTTCGTTAATCATGTATACAAACATAGTGGAACATGCTTACATTAGGTCTACGTATCCATATATATATATATATATACGTTACTCAAGCTAGCATGCTGTTTTAAACCATATCAATTGACCAACACATAGCAGATTTTTAAACAGCAAATAAAAACTGCAGGTTGGCGCAGCTGCGCTCTAGTTGTACTAGTGAGATGAGCGGCCGTGCTGCTCCTGTTCCAGACCAGAGAGCAGCTAGCAACGGCAAACTACAAACCCAATTTCCAAATTTCACAATAATTTTGACTATAACCAAGCTGCATTGCATACTAAACATGTTACTAAGTCTATATAACAACTAATTATCATTATCAAACCACAAAATCATGAATTCCAATTAACATTCAAAATCTAAGAAATCTCAGAGACCGAAAATGAAGAACGTAACAACTGTTATATGAATTTGATTGCTAGCAAGCCATATGGTATACTAATATGATTATAAGTTTTATACAACAACCCACAACCATTATCCAAGTATAACTTCATGGATTTCATACTAGATTCAAGAATTTGAAAACTTCAATGAACAAGAAATAGAGAATAAGAGAGAGATTTTATACCTCTGTTATAAATTAAGCTTGCTCAATTGGCTTCCTTCCACTGATATATATATATATATATATATAGATACTCACTCTCTACTTCCCTTACTAGAAATTCTCAGCAAAAGAATTGTGAAGGAGAAGGGGCTTATTTATAGGAGAAATCAAAACACAGTCCATGACTTTGTTTTCCAAATCAAACCAACGGGAATGTAGATTTGTATGGTGGTTAATAGGGGGTTGGTAATGGTTGTTGAAATCCATCATTTTTCCCACTCCCTTGCTCATCATGAGCCATGAAGCTAAGGAATGCTGAAGTTGAGGAAGTATAGGCTTTAGTCTTTTCACGTGTGAGGGAAATGAGCCTCATTGTGGGACAAGATCTCAGCATTTGGACAATCATACAATACTTAGTTATACTACACATGCCAATGTTACATATATATAAGTCCACTTAGGTTATATAATATATACTTTAGGCTATAATTTAAGTCACAATGTACTTCTAATAATGTAATAAGTGTAATTTACACACATATAATCCATGTATATTTTATCACACCGATATACTTTATTCGGATGTTATCACATTACATTGTCTTCTTTATTAAAATAATAGTTTACAATATGTTAATGGTATAATATTTTAAGGTATACCCACACACATATTGTCACATAAGCATTTCATGATGTATTCATAACATATGGTTTCAATAAATATGAACCTTATTATATGGTTTCTATATATAATATAGTCACATAGATGTTGTACTACACTATATATAATATAGTTGGCTATTATACGTTACACTTTTAATATTGCATGCTTGCACATATGAATTAGTAAATTATATTAATCATTCCATTTTTCATTAATCGATGAATTTATTAATATCCACAATAATTGATTAACACTTACATGATTAAATATCACATGAATATAGATCTTATTATATTTATGAACACATTGCTTATTATTATAATATTATTTGCAATAATAGTAATCCACACATCATCATTTAATTATCATTAATATTCTATAACAATTAATTAGTATTCTACAATAACAATTAATAACAATTAACAATTAATTAATTGTTCACTTAATAAATCCTTCGTCAATTAATATCATCGCTAATCTTTCTCATCACTGTGCCACACAAGGCCTCTACGAGTTTATCACAACTCCATAATTTCTCAATTATTATAATTATTCAATTTAATATAATTGAGTTAACTCATCTCTTAACACAAAATCATTTATATGCGAATAAATATTCATTTCCATTAATATATTCATTTAATAATATATGGAAATTCTAGGGTATTACACAGTCAAATTCGATCCCCAATATCGATACTCAGTCAAATTCGATCCCCAATATCGGTACCCAGTCAAATTCGATCACCAATATCGGTACTCATTCAAATTTGGTCCTCAATATCGGTACTCAAGTCCAATCCGATCACCAATATCGGTACTCATTCAAATTCGATCCCCAATATCGGTACTCAAGTCAAATTCGATCACCAATATCGGTACTTATTCAAATCCGATCCCCAATATAGGTACTCATTCAAATTCGATCACCAATATCGATACTCATTCAAATCCGATCCGCAATATTGGTACTCAGTTAAATCTGATTACAAATATCGGTAAACCCAAATCCGATCCCCAATATCGGTAAACCTAAATTCGATCCCCAATATCGGTAAACCTAAATTCGATCCCCAATATCAGTCAATCAACTCAAACCTCGATCTCAATATAGGGCCATCAATCCAGCTCTAATTGCCAATCAGACCGTCAATCCATCTTTGATCGCCAATAAGACCGTCAATCCAGTTTCGATCGCCAATCGGACCGTCTATCCATCTCCGATCGTTCATCGGACGGTCCATCCAGCTCTGATCTTTAATCATACCGTCAATCCAGCTCCGACCGCCAATCGGATAGTCAGATCAACCTTAGCTCAATATCGGGCCATCAAATCAATCCCGATCTCCAATCGGGCCATCAGTGTAAACCCCGATCTCAATATCGGGCCTTCAAATCAGCCTCGGCAGCAACCCGGGAGGAATCGATCAACCCCGATCTCAATATCTGGTTGTTTAGTCAGCCCCGGCATCAACCCGGGAGGTACAGGTCAACCTCGACATCAACCCATGACGTGTCAAGTCATCCCCGATCTTAGCTCGGGAAGTACAGATCAGCCCCGACATCAATTCGGGAAGTGCAGTTCAGCCCCAAAGATAACCCTGGGAAGCCAAACTCTCCAAGGACCACCCTGTGAGGGGAAAAACGGTCATTTTACTAACTTCAAGTCAATTCGATCAAATTCGAGCAGAATTGATGTCAACAAGGTCAGAACGAACCATAATGACGATCCCGAGTGCAAACAGCGCAAGACAGCTCAACGGACAAACTGCGGGGAATCGAATACCTAGTTATGAATGCGTCTTCTTGGACCCGAATTTTTTTTATCCCATGTCATTGTGACACTCTCGGCGAGGGCTTTCTGAACAAGTATCGCACACCTAAAATGAATGCGCCGATTAAAAGTTAGAAAATTTTGACTTCGACTACGCGTTGTTCGGAGTGCACATACTTCGAGACAACAAAACCCGGCACCGCGGGCTCCACCAAAGGAGCCGCACCTCTACCTTCGATAGCAGCAGGTAGAGTGGAGGCTCCCTGGCCTATAAATAAATGTGCCCCCTTCATTTTCAAGAATTCTGAAACGCAGCGAAGCCCTACTAATTTGGTTTTCTGACTTTTACACCTCTTCCAAACCAAAATATTTTCACTCTAACACGTAGATATACCCATATACTACCACATATCAGAAAATAATCGGTAGATTTGGACGTATAGAGCCTACAATTTAGGGTAAAAAGCCTGTGTAGTAGTCCATTATTTTTTTAAATCTTGCAAATTTTAGTTTTTAAACGGTTCAAAACCTCCGGACTGAACCGAGAAGCTAGAATGACTGAGATTTTCTTAAATGTAACTTTCTTTCTAGTTTCAGCTTCAAAAACAATCTCACGTCCCTTAGATCACTATCTAGTGGGACGAGACGCTTCGGCCGTGCGGACCGAAATTTACTGAATGAATCCTCGGTTCTGGCAATATTGGGATATTTATCTATTTCTTTACAAATTTGAACTGTGCAGGTTTTGGCTACTCATATGTGAGCCTAGGAATCGTGGGATTCATGATCAAACTAATCAGAATCTGATTCCCATGACGGACAAACTCAGATTTACAAATGTACCCTGCCAGTTTTTCTGTAAAAAATGTACATGTAAACAGACCTTAAAACGGTTATCCGAATTTTAGGTCTCAACATAGTTAAAATATAGTTTGTCGTGTCAGAGTTCCTCCGATGGTTTTCATGCCCATGAGGAGACCGACACTTGTTTATGTTTGTGGTCGAGGATGCTTCGCAGCCCGAAAAATCACCATTCACATGCACCCTTAAGACTATAAAGATAAAATTAGAAGTATCAGCAGGCTTCAATTCCTATGTTAGCGTAAGGGTTTGATAAACCAGCTTTCAAAACATTATTTTTTAATTCAATCAAATGAAAAGCTTTTGTAAATCAAATTAAATGCTTTTGCAAATAAAATCAAAGACTAATTTTCAAATCAAATCAAACCCTTCGTATATAAGGAAGCAAAGCACTACTTCCAATTAATCAAATCAATAGGCCCAATTTTCAAACAGCATTCACTCATGCATTCCAGTTTTTAAAAGGAAATATTAAAAAAATGCGGTACCGTGTTTACACAGGAGTTATGGGGTGCCTAACACCTTCCCCACACTTAACCAAGCCCCCGAGCTCAAACTTGGTTTTCAAAGATCAAGTTTCGAGAATGTCCAGCAATTAGGCCTCTTTTAAACAAAACTCGACTGAGTTGGTACAACCATTTTCAAATCTACCAACTGGCGACTCTGTAAAACGTTCAAATCGTCGACATGACACATGTTGGCCTTTCTCCTAAAAAACCCTTCAAAACCTTTTTCCTAAATAAAAAGAGTGAGGGTAGATAGAACTTAGAAAAAGAGATTAAGAGATCCGGGTTGTGACCCGACCCGCGGAGTTTTTAAACCAACGTCCATAAGTGGCGACTCTGCTGGGGACAGTGGAGGGCTTAGGCCGTTTTCAAATCTTTTCAAACATTTCCTTTCAAAACTATTGAATGCGTGAAATTCTGCGTCTCCATAGTCAATGAATGAGTGAATACTGTGTCTTTATTGAATGTATGAATACTACCTCTTTACATTGAATGAATGTGAATGAATGCTTTCCTACTTTTTAGTGCTTCACACCCATATTTAGTGCTTCGCACCCATGTCATCATATGCATAACGGTGAGGCACGATGTATGTGAATATATGTTGTGTGTCCCTCTCACAAGGAAGAAAACCCGATCGGTGATAAGTAATGTCTCTGGGGACGACTAAGTCTCTGGGCTCATGAAAATGCACCACCCAGATTTGCTCAAGTTGAACGATCGGATTAATTTCCCCTCTAGTAGATTACAATGATCTGGGAACCTTCATGCCAAAAATAAAGCCGCGAGAGTAACCGAGGATAGGTTAGCCTTTGACTAACCGAATCCGAAGGGAAGCCTCTTTATGCCTTCCTCTTTTAATTTCATGTTAAGTCTCCAATTACTGAGAAGCACAATGTAAATATCATAATGGAAGATTTACTTTCCCTGTCAAAATACCATGTCATTCTGACATCAAAACAACTAACCTCAGTTTTGCATGATAAAAATCTAAAAAATACATCATGCATCCTGTCCTTACCTACATCAAGAAATTGACAAACCTACGTTTTGTTGTAGGTAAAAATTGGTCCTGTTACTAGGTCTAAATCTAAAGCACCCAGTCCATCCACGGACATGACTTCGACTGCTCAACCAGAATCCACCCCTGTCTCTAGGTAAGAGTTTGAAGGACTAAGAAATTAGATAGCTGAACTAGTCGGTTTTCTAAGAGAACAAAGCAAGGCTCTTAAAGGGAAATAATCTCAAGCTCACACAGAACCAGGAGCATCTGGTGGTAGTGCTGGCGGTCAAGAGACTGAAAAGGCCGACACTTAGATTCCCGGACCACAGAACCTGAAATCACCCCCCTTGTCAAAGAGCAGGAAGCTGGTGACATTATGAAAAAAGTACAACAGATGGAAGAAACCCTCCGGTCTATCAAAGGGACTAGGGCATTTGGCAGTGTGAATTACTCCGACCTCTTTATATTCCCCGGGGCTCGTTATCCTGAGAAATTCAGAACCCCCGAGTTTGAGAAATATGATGGATTGGGAGATCCTTACATACACCTGAAAGTATTCATTGGAGAGCTTTGATCCTATGCAGAGGACGAGAAGCTTTGAATGCAGCTATTTTAGAATAGTCTAACCGGAGAGGCGAGAGCCTGGTATGCCCGTCTGGACAACTCCAAAATCCATAGCTGGGAAGAACTGGCCCATGCTTTCCTTAGTTAGTACAGTTTCCCATCTCAGCTGGCTCCAGACAGATATCAAATTACCAAAATCAAGAAAAAGAACACTGAATCATTCAAAGAATATGCCCAGCTATGGAGACGGGTCGCAGCACAAGTCACCCCAGCCATGACTGAATCTGAAATAGTCATGACCTTCATTGATATCCAAGAAGCTTCATATTATGAGAGGGTCCTAGCAGGCGTAGGGAAACCATTCTCTGAAATGATCAAACATGGCAAAATGGCAAAGATGGGGCTCAAATCCGGGAAGATAAAAGATCTAACCGCCCTCGAGGCTGTCGTTGAGCATATCCAGTCTGGAAATTACGGGAGTAATCCCCGTAAGAAGAAAGACGAAGAAGTCTCCTTAGTCTTACAAGGATAAAATCAAAGAGGCGAGTTAAACAGTATACCTATTCAAAGGAGAAATTATACCCCTTTCCAAGCTATGGCACATCCTTCAAATCCTCCATTTTAGAAAAATATGGAGGTCTGGCGTCGAAGAACTTTCACCCCTCTAGGGGATTCACTCAAGAACTTATTCAAACTTCTGCCAACCCATAACAAAATTGTTCAACTCCTTCCACCAACCAACACTAATGGTCAAAATTTTGACCCAAGCAAGAAGTGTGCTTATCACTCTGGATCTCCATGCCATGACACCCAAGACTGTTGGTCTCTCAAGCACAAAATACAAGACTTGATTGACAGCGGAGAGATTATGGTCACAAAGCTTAAGCAACCCCGTGTGCAAGACAATCCCCTTCCACAACATAAAGAGGAGAATGTCAATATGATCATTACCACAAGTGGAGAAGGATCCAAGTACCTTCGTTATGTGGGAGAATCGACTCAATCCAACAACACCAGCCTAGATAGTTGGGATATTTTTGAAAGGCGATTCCTGATAGAGAAAGAAATAAAGTCTATCAAGGAACAAATCGAACAGTTAGCAGAACTGGTCATTTACCAGCATCAGCTCACCAGGAAGATGGTGAAACAAATCAACCAGTCCATTGTCGATCATCCTCCCACACCGGAGATCACTTACCCGAGAAATCAATACCAGTCTAATGAGAATGTTCTCTGGGCCAACAGGGTGGCCAAAGAAGAGAATCTCCAAGCAGATGGGAAATTCCTATTTCAAAGGAACTTCACCAACCTAAACCAGTCAATGGAAGAAATCCTCCAAATGTTAATCAACGAGGGAATGGTTGCAGACTTGTTACCTCCGTTGAACCCTCTAGCCAAAAAGTTCAAACCTGACCAAATATGTCAGTATCATTCCAATTCACCCGGCCATGATACTGAAGATTGTTGGGCACTTCGTAACCTGATTCAAGACATGATTGAAAGCAGGGAATTGATAAGGGGAAATCAAATTCTTGATCTTCCAGATAACAACACTCTCTGGATCCCCACTATATGGAATTAGAACACAGTGGCTGTCATATCCTGTGATGGGGAGTCTACTCTCAAACCCTTAGTACTACCCGGGAAAGGGGTCTAAGAAATGCACCACCTTATAAAGGTGGCCGCGCCTGAGCATTTAATTTTGCCATTCAGACCTCAATATCCAATTATCAGTCTAAAGAGTGTCCCATGGAACTACGGGAGCAATGAAGTCTCCACTTCAAACAACAATACCATGGTGCCAAAGGACAATCCATTATACCTGCCACAGCGGGTGATCAAACCCGCCATTCGAATCAAAGAAAAGGTAACTGAAGAGATAATTAAAGAGTTCCTCAACAAAATGGGACACAATGAAATCAAAGTAGTGCAAAGATTGATGGACGCACCTAAACAAGTGTCCATCCTCGACTTGGTCCTATCCTCAGAGGATAATCCCAAAATTCTAGTGAAAGTACCAGAAGAAGCTCATTTGCCACATACGGTGGATGCTGAGAAATTTTGACACGTGATAGAGCACATCTTCAACAACAATGTAATATCCTTCACTGACGATGATATCCCAGCAGAGGGAACGGGCCACCACAAGTCCCTGTATATAGCTGTAATGTCCTCCGAATATGTGATCGGAGGTGTGCTCATCGATAGATGATCATCCCTCAACATTTGTCCATATGACACTTTAGAAAGAATGAAGATCAATCTGAACCGGATCAAAACCATTCATATGGTCATTCGGGCTTTTGATGGATTGCGGCGCCAAGCTATGGGAGAAATAGAGCTACCTTTAGAGATTGGCCCACACACTTTCTATGTATCTTTCCAGGTGCTCAACATCGCCATCGGATATAACTTGTTGTTGGGAAGACCTTGGATCCATATGGCAGGGGTAGTGCCATCCACCCTCCATCAACAACTCAAGTACATTATCAACGACAGCCTCATCAAAGTGAATGCCGAACCAAAATACCCTACATATATATATGGGGACATGCCAATAATCTGCCTGGATGCGAGAATTATATGACGCCCCCAAATCCAGGACCCGCCACTTGGTCTCTCGAATTCGGTTCGTCACGTGCTCATGGTAATACAATAATAACTAAAATCACACATCCACAGCGGAATATCTAATTTAGAATAATATACAATGGTTTATTATAATTATTCTCCCAAGTCTCGCAACCTACAGTACTTAATAGATTACATAATAATATCAATTAACGACTTATTACATAATCTAACTTAAGCTTAAACATATTCAAATCCAGTCTTACTACATCATCTTAATACAATATTAAAATATTTAAAAATATAATAGAGACAAGCTAGTTTGTAGCCTTGCCCTTGCCCTTATCAATGCCTGAAGGTTCGCCATGCTCTGCCTTAACTGAAATATTTTAGGGAAAGCAAGAATGAGTACAAATTGCCCAGCAAGTAATATACAATAAGGTTAAATGATATAATTCTTAATTCTTGAAAAGGTATAACAAGGTTTGATAATTCAAGGATAACAAGAATATCAACAGTTTTCAATAATAGTCGCTAAGGACAGAATAATATCAATGTGATTCAATAATAAATCAATTCAAGATTTCAAGATAACTGAATACTGAGCAGTCACTAAGGACTATGAACTTCTACTAGAATTGACAGTAATAAACTGAAAATCCAACAAAAACAGGTACAATAGGTGATCAGCCTACATCACCATTGTTATGCAGAACAATCAATCATACTCAAGTGTGCACGTCGGTTCTCTAACAATTATATATTCCCTTCAAAGAAGGTTGTTCTTCTCAGTCAAATATAAGATCCCGCACCAATC
Source organism: Panax stipuleanatus (assembly GCA_020205555.1). Lineage (NCBI taxonomy): Eukaryota > Viridiplantae > Streptophyta > Magnoliopsida > Apiales > Araliaceae > Panax > Panax stipuleanatus. The sequence goes on along the minus strand of CM035115.1, from coordinate 55,470,717 downwards.
AATTAGTTTGAGTCGCTTTTCAATAATATAAGTCTTGCCAAATCAAATGGCATAGACACTTTCACAATATTCAAGAACAATACTAAGTTCAACATGAATAATAGCTTTAATGAAATAAGAGTTCAAGTATGCTAATTCAATTCAAACGATTAAGTAGGAAACTAGTTCGCAATATACAAAGATAGAATACTTGTATCCAAAGAGATAAGGTTTAGATACTCGCTTACGATATCCGTTGAATAAAGTAATGCAAGGATTTAGGATACTTGCCTTTAGCGTAGTTTACTCACGTAAAGCAAATCAACACTTTCGAATTCCTATCGTAATACAGTTACGTATATATATAATAAACATTAGTCATATAATTTAACTTCACATTATATCTTCGAATATACGATCATCACACAAGCTAAGTTTTAACCTAGCTACACAATTATTTAGTATCTAATTTCTATTCTTAACTTCCTCTTTTCTCAAGTTGATCATATTCATACATCATTACTATCATGTGAGACTACCACAATTAGCAAGCATACTCGCATATTATTAATATCACATAAGACCATAATTAATACTAAATATATTTTATTTTAGCAAGTTATGGCATTCTCATAAGTTAACTGTCAAAATCGGGTTCAAGTAACATCATATAATATCCCATAGCATATATACATGTTAAAGGATACTTTTATGTGTATACAACCTTTCCTCGTTCCAAACATACATGCAATAGATTCTAAGTCAACACTTTCAATAATTTAAAGCCATTCAAGGTCATGATGTTACAACATCTAGCATACTCTCCTTGTAAACACTTAAGGTATTTATATTAAGCATACTTATGAGTATTCGCATTCCATACAGGTGACTATCACAGTTATTAGTTGAAAACATGCTTCGTTTATGCTAAACTTGAATCACGGTAACTAATCATGGTATATATACATGCACGATACGTGAGTGAGTCTAAGAATACTATCACACGTGTCCATAAATATTTGAATATGAAACTTTCAATAACATGTTAATATTTACGTTTCAAACTTATACTTTCACTTAGTAAAGTTCGCAAACGAAGTCCACATGCTCATGTCATGCTATGAAACATATCTAAACAAGTCAACATGCCTTTCGTGCATTCTTAAACCATATCAACATGCGTGTATGGTCAGAATATCAACATGGATATAATTTATCAAAGTTTGTTTTCAAACTCTACGCTTTTGTTAGAAATGTGCACTAGTTAGGTTCACATGTTCATAATGTATCACGGAACCCATATACATAAGTTAGCATGCATTTCATGTGTTTCTAAGTCATACTAACATGTCTCAAAAGTCAGAATACTATTATGGTATTTATATATCCAAGTTCCTCTTTTCATAACTATAAGTTTTCTTTGAAATATTCAACTAAACAACGAGCATGGATTGCTATAACCTACTAACCTTATTCCATATGTTAATGTGAGTTATAAGCATACCCTACTAGTACAACATGTTTAATACATCAGAAGATATAATAGAAATTATCAACAATTTCTGCAGTGGCGCGCGGCCACGCCCAAATTGTACTAGGGAGACGCGGCCACGCCCAAATTTCTCCCGTTCCAGACCAGAAGATGTTCTGTTATTGCAGAGCTTCAGAATTTCTCATAATGTACTTAGCTAGCATGCTTGCCTACCATCACTTTACATTCCTGACACATAGATATACTTAACAACTTATGCTAGCACCTTATCACACACTAATTTCAACAATATCATGCAATCTCTATGAATTGAAATTTAAAATGGGTTTAGAGGTTATACCTCTTGAGCTCAAACTTGCACAAGACTTGTTCTCAAATTCAGATTATAAACTCACAATACTCTCTCTATATCAACTTAGCACAGATTTTAGCAACATAGAAAATGAAGAGAGGCTTGGTATTTATAGGAGAATTCAATATCCACACAAAGTAATTGCCCCATGGTTTGAAACAATGGGGGAAATGAAGAACTAGAGGATTGAGGGGAGTTGATGGAATAGTGTCCAACCACCACCTCAACCCACACCCCTTGTCATTATCACCCTCAATGCTAGCTAGGAAGAGAAATGATGAAGGAGTAGCTTAGATCATTGGCTATTCACGTGAGAGAAGAGATGGGGAAATTTGGACACTCAATATGGGACAATACTTATATCTCAGCATTTCAAGAATAGCATTTCATGTACATACGGTTGATACTTGAGTTAAATAAGCATGTATATATTTCTTAGGTTTAAATTCATTTAGGGGTATTCATGGACTCTAATTGAGGTAATGATATTACACAATAGCAAGTTGGGGGTATATTTCTATTCACATCATATAATCCACGTACATTTTGATATTACCAAATTATTATATAATTGGGTTGTGACACATCACATTATCATAAGTCTCACTATCCCATCCATGTCACTTATTGAAATAATTATTAATATTAATTATTCATATACTTTAATATTCCATATAGTAGACATTAATGTATTATACCTACCACATGGTCACATAGGCTATTTTAAATGTCACAACACATCTTGCCTTATTCAATGAATGAAGGAACTTTATTAATTATTTATATACTAGTGTCACACTATCTTTCATATCTAATAAGGAACTTTATTGTATGAATACCCACACATGCTAATGTCACAAAAAGTAGCATTATAATGCATGTTTACACCTCAAGTATCAAAACACATAGTTTTACTATGTACAATCATATAGTATAGTTTAAATATACTTGCACGTAACGATTAATATAATCTTATTACGTTAATAACTTACTTATTTATTTTATTATTCATAATGTCAAATAAATAAATTATTCATCTCATTGATTAATTAACAATAATATTAATTAATCTATTCCTCATTAGTTAATTAGCAATAATTAATTAATATTCTACAATTAATATAGGTTAACTATTTGCTTAAATTAATATAATCATTCTTATATTACGTCACTGTGCCACACAAGGCTATCAATGAGTTTATCGCAAAATCCATCAATTTCTCAATTATTATAACTATTTAATTTAATAGAATTGAATTAATCCTTCTCATAACACAAAATCATTTATATTAAATAAATTCTCATTTCCATTAATATTTTCATTTAATAATAGATGGAAATTATTGGGTATTACAAATTGAACCCGCAAGTTTTCAAGCTCTAAAGATAAGCGATACTCAGTATCTACCTATTGGGGCACCAGCCCTAAAGCATAAAGTCTCCACCGAAGTAATGACAATGGGGCAAGAAATGGTCTCTTTGGGTTTCCAACCTGGAGAAGAGTTGGGAAAGGATAAGCAAGGTATCAAGATGACGATACAAATCCCAAGTCAGATTAGGAGAGCATGATTGGGATATTCATTCGGGTCAAGCCGCCGAAACCCACATAAACATCCCAAGGCTCATGCCTCCACAATTCTACTGCCAAACCTCACAAATGCCTGATGGGAGAAACCTACGAGGAAAATCCCTACTGCGGTATCAGCCATGCTATTTCCTCCAAACATACCTGCCCATGAAAGAAAAGCCCTCAAGCCTGAGGTAGACAGCAAAAAGGGAAAAGAAAAGATCATGTATGAAGGACGAGACCCATTCGCTAACATGAGGGTCATCATAAACTACGAGGGTATGAATGATGAGATTCCAGACAGCGACGACGAGGATCATGTTCAAATTCTTTATATCAAGAAGGGAAAACGGAGCAGATCAAATAAGAGCCCTGACCCTATTATAAAGGATGTCTCAAACATCATCCAAGACGAGACAGATAATCACAAATCCTTGATCCTCCCGGTTCATGTGGATCTGACCTTAGATAACTGGAGCAGTGTCCCTTGCCTTGGTCGAAAAGGGTAAAGGGGCAGAGAGAGTCAATCTGCCCTTTAATCATGCTTTCATTTACTGCTTACTTTTGATTGCACAGCTATAACAGCAACTTTGTCACGCTTTGCAGAATGCTCTATATAGTTAAGCATTTGTAAATATCTAAGATGAAAGTTTTTTTTCAGGACCCAAGCATTGGATGTGTGTGTCTCTGCTGATGAGATGCCAACCTATTAAAATAACTATGACTTTGATGTAGAACTGAACTTCTACTTGATGGATATTGATCAAGAGGTGGAATATGACTATGAGGTGTCCAAGAAGATCAAAGAATGGGTTTAAGATAAACCCAAACCAAACCTCGACCAAACCACCACTATCAACATAGGAACCTCCGAAAACATCAAAGAAATCCAGATAGGTTTAGACCTCACACCTAATCAAAAAGCCAACCTGATCGAACTCCTAACACAGTTCTAGGATGTATTTGCATGGTCACATGAAGACATTATTGGCTTGTCTACTTATATTGTCATCCATCGAATGCCCATCAAAGATGGATTCAAACCAGTCAAACAAAAGCTCAGGCGATTGAAACTTTAGTGGAGTCTGAAAGTCAAAGAAGAAATTGTTAAACAATTCCAAGCCGGAATCATCATGGTATCAACATACCCAGAGTGGCTGTCAAATATAGTTGTTGTGCCTAAGCCCGAAGGGAAGGTACGAGTCTGCATGGATTACCGGGATTTGAACAAAGCCTGCCTCAAGAACAATTTCCCGGTTCCTTTCATCCACATCTTGATTGACAATACTGCGCAGTATAACATGTATTCCTTCGTGGATTTCTTTGCTGGTTATCATCAAATCATGGTTGCTGAAGAGGACCAGGAGAAAACAGCTTTTATCACTCCCTGGGGAACCTTCTGCTACCGACGACTATCCTTCGGCCTCATCAATGCCGAAGCCACGTATCAACGAGCCATAATGGCCCTCTTTCATAACATGATGCACACAGAAATAGAGGTCTATGTAGACGACATCATCATCAAATCCCGGAGGGAGGATGATCACATCGACCATCTCAGGAAGTTGTTCAACAGGTTACTTAAGTACAACCTCAAGCTAAATCCTGCTAAATGTGCTTTTGGTGTCAAAGAAGGTAAGCTGTTAGGATTCCTAATGAGCAATCGGGGCATCGAGCTCGACCCTGCCAAGATCAAAGTCATTACTGAAATGCCAGTACCTCGTATAGAGAAGGAGATACGTCGATTTCTGGGCAGGATTAACTTCATAAGTCGTTTCATTTCCCAGCTTACAGCAACATGTGAACCCATCTTCAAGCTGTTAAGGAAGAATTCCTCCACCAAATGGAATGAGGAATGTCAACAAGCCTTCCTTGCCATCAAGAAGCAGTTGACGGAAGCTCCTGTTCTGATACCCCCAAGGGATGGAGTCCCTTTGTTCATGTACCTGTCCGTCAATGCTAATGCAATGGGCTGCATGTTAGGACATAAAGATGATAGTAGTAAAGAAAAAGTTATCTACTACATCAGCAAAAGATTCAGCAATGGTGAACAGAAGTACACCCTGATCGAGAAGACATGCTGTGCATTAGCATGGGCCGCCATGAGGTTGTAACACTATTTGCCTGGGCATACGACCTACCTCATATCCCACATGGATCCACTCAAGTACGTATTCAACAAGTCAATATTGAATTATCGACTGTCCAAATGGCAGTTGATCCTACAGCAGTTCGACATTGTCTACGTAACTCAGAAGTCAATCAAGGATCAAGGCATTGCAGACCAATTAGCCGAAGCACCTTTAGGAGGGTTCAAGCCCCTGGAGACATATTTCCCGAATGATGGGATCATGGCAATTCAACAACTCCAGTCAGAGAATATAGTCCAACCATGAAAAATTTATTTTGATGGAACGGTAAACATAGAAGGTGCCGGAGCTGGGGCAGTCCTCATCTCTGGTGTAGGAAAGCAGTATCATATGGCTACCAAACTTTAATTTGGCAACACCAACAACACGGCCAAGTACGAAGGCTGTATAATGGGGTCGAAATTAGCCCAATCCATGGGTATCAAACACTTACTAGTCTTTGGAGACTCTGAGTTAGTCATCAGACAAACCATCGGCGCGTACCTTACCAAAGAACTGCATTTGATGCCCTATCATTGGTAGGTTGTCAAAATATCCAGTGAATTTGAAGACATAACCTTCAGTCATATATCGCGAGGTAGGAATGACTTTGCTGATGCATTGGCAATGTTGGCTTTGTTAATCAGCATATCTTATAGGAGTGGATTTCCCAACATCAAGTTCACAATCCAAAAAGCACCCACATATGGGAATTATATTGGAGAAGTATCAGATGAAATACCTCCTGTCAATCAGCCTTGGTATTAAGACATCAAAGAATATCTGCGATATGGATGTACACCCACTGGAGCAAGCCAATCCGAGAGAAAGAGGATTCACAAGATGGCTATGAAGTTCTATCTAAGCGAAGATGCCCTGTACAAAAGGGATGCTGGAATAGTCCTGTTAAGATGCCTCTACAAAGAGCAAGCCCAAAGACTTATGGATAAAATCCACGGTGGAGTCTGTGGTCCACACATGAGCGGTCATTTGCTGGCCAAGAAGATAATCAGAACAAGACATTATTGGATCTCTCTTAAGGCTGACTGTGATGATCACGTTAAGAGATGTTTTGAATGCCAAATACATGGAAATGCCATTCACGCTCCTCTAAATGAGCTGCACAACATGAGTTCACCATGGCCTTTCTTCATGTGGGGAATGGATGTGATAGGTCCAGTGGAACCAAAAGAAAGCAATGGTCATCGATTCATTTTCACCATAATCGATTACTTCACCAAATGAGTTGAAGCAGCCTCCTTTCCCAAAGTCATAAAAGAGGTCATCATTAGTTTCATCAGAAACAATGTCGTCTGTCGATATGGACAACCAGAGGTGATCGTATCAGACAACGCCAAGAACCTGAACAATCAAATGATGAAAGAATTATGCAACAAGTTCCACATCAAGCATCTCAACTCTGTAATCTATCGGCCCAAAATGAACGGTGCTGTTGAAGCGGCCAATAAAAACATCAAGAAGATCATGCAAAAAATGTCCGCCAATCACAAGGAATGGCCGAACCTGCTGCCTCTCACCCTGTTAGCATACAGGACGTCAATGCGTACCTCTATTGGGGCTACCCCCTATTCGTTGGTTTATGGCATGGAGGCAGTCCTTCCTGTAGAAGTAGAGATGGAATCCTTGCGAGTGATGATCGATGCTCAGATAGACGAAGATCAATCAATGGTTGCAAGACTAATATCAACAACTGTCTCTGATAGATGAAAAGAGGGCTAAAGCCATTTTCCAAGGACAGTTATACCAGCAAAGGATCGCCAGATTCTACAACAAAAAGGTCCAAATCCGGCAATTCAAAGAAAATGACTTGGTGCTGAAGAAAGTCCTGGCCAATCAGGATGAAGCCAAAGGAAAGTTCACCCCGAATTGGGAAGGCCCTTTTATTGTCAAGGAGGTGTTGACAGGGAGAGCTATCAGACTACAAGAAATTGATGGGAACGAATTTCCCAACTCATCAATTCAGACGCCATCAAAAGGTACTATGTCTGAGATACATGCATACCCGTATCTGGGTCCTACGAATCAAATCAGGTTTGATTTTTCACTAGAAAGTCGGAACTACGAATGACCTGATCTCCTTCAACCCGGAAGTACGTAGGCAGCCATTTTTGATGCGGTCAAACCAAATAAAAACTCAAAAACTCATCAAACCAAACTCAAAAACCCAAGAAAAAGTACTTTTCAAATCCCTCTCATATAAAAAACCTGAGCTACGAATGACCTGATCTCCCTACACCCGAAGGTACGTAAGCACCCATTTACGGTGCGGTTTGACCTCTAAGAAAAAATAAAAACCCCAAGACACCAAAGACATACAAAAGCTAAATCCTATCAAGCTATCCTGATCAACAGGCCCATCTGAGATACTCCCTGACATCACAACTATCAGTCCATCAAGGAGAAGCTCAAGATACATCTACAACTGCGAGTCATGAAAGAAGGGATAATCACTCAGCAATGACAGTATATATACAATCAGGGAAGTGAATTAAAACTATATTTCTCTAATATATAACAATGTTTGATATATACATAATGTCCTATACATGACAAAAATGGCTAATCTAGTCTGTGCAGGAAAAATAAAGCTAGTCTATAGACCCATGGACAAGTGGGCCAGCAATGCCAGCATGGCATCTCTCTCTCTGAAGATGGGGGAACAGCTACATGTGCAATCCCCTCGGCCTCCATACGGCCCAAAACCTCCACGGTCATCTGCAAGGTGGCACTGTGGTAATCAATGTATGCACTCATCTCAGTAACCAAACCATGAGTTTAAGATAGAAGAGCAGTACTATCAGGAATGTGGAAATCACGGGAAGCTATAGCCTCGTCCCTCTCTGCAAAAGCTGCATCTCAAGCAATCAAAGTATCCTCGATCTCAACATATGATGCGTCTCTAGCTGAACGAATCTCGTCTCGCTCCACAACCACTGCATCTTTGGCAGATCGGAGCTCCTCTCTATCTATCTAGCCAGCATCCAAAGCGGCCCTGAGCCCATCTCTCTCCGCTAAAGCTAAATATCTGCTAGACAAGGCAGTCAACATCTGTGCTCTAGCCGAGCCTCGTTTAAAGGTCATCCTGAATAGTGAGTCTGCTAAAGCCGGATCTGTCCCCGCAGGAATGGTTGGGGGATCGCTAACTAATGTTGTGGTCAAACCCATGAACAACTCATCCTCGGTAGAAGAATCTGGATCCTCCATAGGCTCCTCCTCATCTAAATCTATAATAGGAGTTGAAGGAACATATGTTGCTGCTGCTATATCTGCCTCCAACCAGGCAGAATACTCTGAAGAGCGGTCCGGATGGCTACTAGAGAAATCAGCCCTCTCTCGATGAGTCCAACACTCATATACTCTAACCAAGTCGACGGATGACATAGACGAAGCCGACATCCTCTGATCAGTAGCCCCCTCAAAGTGGTGCAGACTCTAAAACTGATCAAACTACTCCATAACTGCCAGGGGATGATAGGTAGTCACTCCCCTCAAACTCGCTAGGGGCAAATAATCCAGTCCAGATGCATAGGTGATGAAGCTATATGGGGACACTAGCCCTAAGCATGAAAAGATCGAGAACAGATGCTCAATATCCGACAGAAATGCCAACCATGACTATACATTAATGCACTCAGCAGGCTGAAAGGAGTAAACTGTGGATATCTCGTGAGTGAAGCAAAAGCCCCAAGGCCTAAAGAATCCAATAGGTCGTATGTGGGACATCAGCCATATATACAACAAGACCGAACTACCTCAAAAAAACCCCTCCGGATGGGTACTACAGTGAGTGACTGACCTCAGTGTCTTAGCCATTATCATAGGGATGAGGGTACTACCCTGTATAAAGGCCCTAACCACGACTGCCAATCCCACATCCAGATGATCCAAGTGTAGCGGCATGTATACGTATGCCACAACACACATTAGCAGAATATCTATCCTGGCCGCATGTCATGCCTCTGCTGAAATAACAAAATCCACGACATGGCGATCATAGCTATCAATCTCGCCAAAGCACTCGATTAAGAAGTCAATGGAGATCACATGCCTCGAAACGATCTCATCTATGACTATACTCTGATAAAGATCGGACAGCCGAATGAACGGTCTCTGTATGTCGCTAATCGCCATCCGAGCGCATGGCAACTCTAAGTTTAAACCGGTGAATCTCTGGTACTCCTCTAGAGTCGACTACAGCTCACGTCGCCCGATGCAGAACACCTGCCTCTCAGGCATCCATAAGGGTAAAAGGCTGTCAATGAATTCGTCTAGAACTTAGAAATCTGCAAAGGCCAGCGAATGCCCCAACATGTGGTCCACTGTCCCCCTGGCTGAAAAGGGCAGACTCTCATACCAGGACCTCAACGATACTGCCACCGCAGACGGTGGTACATGCTCAATATGGCTTACGGAAGACGACGTCATCTGTATCACCATACCACAAGACCATGCAGGGGTCAAACTCACGTGTCTAAATGCATACATATGGCATAATATATGCATGATGACAAATATAAACATGATGCGATAGATTGAAAAGATCATGAATATCTACAACAAGCTATCTACTGGAGGCATCATCCGTGTCTGATAATACAAAGCAAAAAAAGAGAATACAGGGAAATGGGGCACCACCACCCAACTAATATAGTGGTCTATCAAAATGATGGCACAACCTCCGAATAGCCAAAATAGTGGCTGACCAAAAAGTATAGCTACAATAACTATCAAAGAAAGTCGATGACATCAATGTCAAAGCAATCGACCAGCTCCATCTCCTCGGTGGATACAAAATCGTTGCTATCAGGAATGTCTGGGCGGTATAAAGGAGGATATGCCCCTGCAAAGTTGCTGCTAAATGGACTTGAAGAGGGGCCTGCTCCAGAGCTGGATGGGTCAAATGAAGATGCCTCTGACGGATCTCGGCTAAGGTGCCTGATAAAGAAACGAGCTCTCTCCAACTCCCTGGTCAGATCTGCTATCTGGTCTGCATGAGTGGGATCTCTAAGGCAAGCTATCCAATCTGTCATGATCACGGATCCTGGCACCATGTCTGCCATGAACTGGGTTGCACGAGTCTAAGCTCCAATCGTACGAGGGCTCCACCAACTGCTAAATGCCTCCTGGATGTGCGGGCCCTCATATAAGGCAAAGCCATCTATGCCCTCAATAGGGATATCTATCAATGGCACGGTTATTGGCCAATGATGCCAAGAAGGAGGGGCAATGGGGATACGGATCTCCCCTGTAATGCTCCTAATGGCACGCTCTCCGAGATAGAGCTCCCAGCCTCCCACCGTCAACAACGGGACTCTGCGGGTCGACAAAACAAACTCCCTGCCAGTAGGGACACCTCCCTCGAATTCGACGATTACAAACTCGAATGTATACGGCGTCCAGATGATAGATCCAGCAGTCAAAAGCTATAACTGAAGACGGGCATGAGTAAATTCCTCAGCAACAGGGACCTCCATCAAAGTAGAGTAATGCCATCTCCATTCTCGAGGAAAGGTCTCCAGGCCTAGAGCAGAAGCGGGCCGTAGGCAAGGAAGCCTCTCAAATGCCCAAAGCTGATCATGCAAATATCAAAAGTCCTAAGTGAGCAAGACTGACAAAAAATGAATGCTAAAATCAAAAAGGTATAGAAAGATGTACTCACCAGCAGAAATGGGTAAAATCCTAACCAAGCCTCCAACACAGCCTCCGAAAGTATGCGCATGCCACAGAGAAAATAGGCAAAGGTATAGGAGCCCCAATTATAGTCACTGAGGTGCTCTACATGTCTAGTGGCGCTAATCAAGGCGAAGGACACAGTAGACGAGTTGTCCGCCATAAAATAACCCCTGATGATCGATAAAAACAATCGCCTCAGAATGCGATCTCTAGCCCTCTGATCACCAGACAGAGGCTCCTATAAAGTCCCATCTTAGGCATCTATACTAAAGGGACCAGATCGAACCATCCGACCCTTGAACGCCGTCGTAGGAACTCCCAGTAGGGACCGAACGACAGTGGGCATAATGTCAGCCATAACAGGAACTGGTTCGCCCTCAAACTCAATGCCGGTGATAAATCTCCAATCCATAAGAGTCATCATCACCTTGTAATCTAGCAAATGAAGGGACTGAGTCTTGTGGAACCAGCGCTCAGATAAAGTCCTCATATACTCCCATGGGCAACGGTGGGGAAGGATCGAGAAAAAGGCCTAATAGCCCTAACCATCCATGATGTCCCTATAATCCTCGTGCAAAATATGATACAGGGAATGCACGCTGAACCAATTCCCTTGAGGCTACGTAAAGTCAGGAACCTGCATCAAAAACCAACCCATATAAAAAAACCTATGCCCCGAAAATGGCAAAAAGTAAGAAAAGAATCTCGAGAAAAGAAAAACTTCAAGTCACCTCGTTGGCGTGAATATATCTTGAAGGATGGCGACTCAAGTCGCCCAACAACTCCTGCGTCTACACAACAATGTCAGGGACCTCGGCAAGTGGAACCTGAGCGAGAACAGGAGCAGCAAAAGGAACCTCCTCATCGTCAATATCAAGTGGCTTCTAGTCCTGTGCTGGACGAATCACCGCCTCCACCAATCTACGAGGCGTTCGAGCTGGACGAGGCTGAGGAACATCAAAAGCCCTCCTCCGTCTGATACCTGAGGATACCCTGCTGGAACTGTCGGGTCTATCGCGATCCATCGCATACACCAATACTCCAAATCACCTCAAAAAGGGTGTGGTAAGCTTAAAACTTGTGGCTTATAATTTTCAATCAGTCCAGCATATATCTCTAGGTCCTAAGACATGCATGGGTCGGTCAAAAAATACCCAGTAAAGTCAAAACTACATATTTTTAAAACCTAGAAGCTAAACACCTGCATGGGTCAGTAAAAAAATTCCTTAGCAGAGTCAAAAATGCATGTTTTTCAATGCCTAAGATTTTGGAAAATTTTTGCCAGAGTCTCCTTTGTAAAATGGACTGTCCACATTTACATAGGCATGTCTAGGTGGCCATTCAGTAGCACACCTACCCAAAAATAGAAACAGTTCATATTTATTGAAAAAAAATTAAAAGTCAACCTCACATGGTAGCCAAATTACTATGGACTTTTTAGTTGAAAATCCAGGCTCACTAGGCCTCAAAAAGGATGACTAAACTGTCCAAAAAGTGCAAAATAACACTGTCTCAGAACCTGAATTTTCTTACATCCAAACATGCATTACAGTAAGATATGCATACATATGAAATCACAAATTTTTTAGCAGGTCATATAGGCATACATTTTCCATACATTGCGGCTAAAAGCACCCTAAGTGGTTCGCATGCTTTTAACGGTCAAAATCTGCAAAAAAAAAAAAAAAAAGCATGTAAAACGCTACATGCGCTGTGCTGGACACGTAGGAACTGACGGGATCAAAAAACAGTTGCCCAAACTCCGTAGATCTGAAAAAGAAGATCAAAAATCCATTTGGAACTCAATTGGGAAACCTAGAAAATGAAAATCCTGCAGCCCAATTTTAAGCCCAGGTGGCCGCAGTTCCACCTGCGGCAGCCTAAGGTGGGTCCCACTTCCCCGGGCCCATTTCGATTCAAATTGAAATGGAGTTTAACTTAGCTGCCAAGTTAAATCTGAAGAAAAATTGCTATGCGATTGAGCAGTTTGTCCTAAAAATCTGCGTTTAAGCAGCAGGAATTTGATAGAAAGAGAAACCCCACGAAGACCCTTGGTATTCATCCCAAAGCCATGTCCGGGGATTAACAAAGCCAACTACCAAAAAACTGAGCAAAAACTGTGCAAAACTGCCTAAAACTGCCATTTCTCGAAGTTCGGGTGCAGATCGAAGCCAAGTTCAACCATTGGTTCCATTCCAGTGAAGTTCGGGTACATACCGAAGCCAAGTTCAACCTTTGGTTCCATTCCAGCAAGGTTCGGGTACAGACAAAAGCCAAGTTCAACCGTTGGTTCCATTCCAGTGAAGTTCGGGTACAGAACGAAGCCAAATTCAATCATTGGTTCCATTCCAGCAAATTTTGGGTACTGACCGAAGCCAAGTTCAACCGTTGGTTCCATTCCAGAAAAATTCGGGTACAGACCGAAACCAAGATCAACCATTGGTTCCATTCCAACGAAGTTGGGTTACAGACCGATGTGTAGATCAACCGTTGGTTCCATTCTAGCGAAGTTCGGGTACAAACCGAAGCCAAGTTCAACCGTTGGTTCCATTCCAATGAAGTTCGGGTACAAACCGAAGCCAAGTTCAACCATTGGTTCCATTATAGCAAAGTACAAGTACAGACCGAATCCAAGTTCAATCGTTGGTTCCATTCTAGCGAAGTTCGGGTACAGATAGAAGCCAAGTTCAACAGTTGGTTCCATTCCAGCGAAGTTCGGGTACAGATCGAAGCCAAGTTCAACTGTTGGTCCTATTCCAGTGAAGTTCGGGTACATACCTAAGCTAAGTTCAACCATTGGTTCTATTCCAGCAAAGTTCTGGTACAAACCGAAGCCAAGTTCAACCATTGGTTCCATTTTAGCGAAGTTCGGGTATAGACCGAAGCCAAATTCAACCGTTGGTTCCATTTCAGCGAAGTTCGGGTACAGACTGAAGTCCCGTTCAACTGTTGGTTCAATTCCAGCGAAGTTCGGGTACAGACCAAAAACAAGTTCAACCGTTGGTTCCAGTCCAGTGAAGTTCGGGTACAGACCGAAGTCCAGTTTCAACCGTCATACATCGAGAAATAATTCAGTGGCAAAAGCCATATAATACTCCATCCTCACAAAGGACAGATGATGGAATCTATTATACACATCCTCAAAAGAAAATAGGGTGAAAAATTAGATATTCAACACCTTATTGCAAGCTGCGAAGTGAAAACTATCATCAAGATAAGCGTCGAAAGATCCCAGCAAGGTGACTTGATACCTAAGGGATACTCCCGTTAGAGGAACCTTCCGAAACGCATAACAGCGTCAGCCAAGAGAAAAAATATACCCCCTGATAATGCTGACAGATACAGGAAACCATGGGTTTTAAACCATGGTAGCATCAACATAATAACATCCCCATCAGAGTCAAACAGTCTATCATTAATCACGTCACCCCCAGCAGAAAGTGACAAGAATAGTTCGCAATAGCCTACAAATAATATCAAGAGCTGTCCATGACAACATTATCCCCAGCAGATAAATATCGTAAGCAGCCAAGGTTACCCCCGGTCCACTCAAAGACGCCCAGCCTTCGAAGAGTCTCTAGCATTTGTCTTATTTCTAGTGCCTACTAATCTTTATCTAGTCCATTCCACTACATTGCATGGACATGATAAAGAGGGGCATCTATAGACACTCAAAATTTTCCTTGGCCCATTACTAACACTGTAGGAGGGCAAAGCCGTCAATCAAGTCAAATTCGATCACCAATATCGGTACTAAGTCAAATTCGATCCCCAATATCGGTACTCAGTCAAATTCGATCCCCAATATCGGCACTCAGTCAAATCCGATCACCAATATCGGTACTCATTCAAATTCGATCCCCAATATCAGTAATCAAGTCAAATTCGATAACCAATATCGGTACTTATTAAAATCTAATCCCCAATATCGGTACTCAAGTTAAATACGATCACCAATATCGATACTCATTCAAATCCAATCCCCAATATCGGTACTCATTCAAATCTGATCACCAATATCGGTACTCATTCAAATCTGATCACCAATATCGGTACTCAGTTAAATCCGATCACAAATATCGATAAACCTAAATTCGATCCCCAATATTGGTAAACCTAAATCTAATCCCCAATATCGGTCAATCAACTCAAACCCCGATCTCAATATCAGGCCATCAATCCATCTCTGATCGCCAATCAGATCGTCAATCCAGCTCCGATTGCCAATCGGACCGGCTATCCATCTTCGATCGTTAATCGGACCGTCCATCCAGCTCCGATCTTTAATTCGACCGTTAATCTAGCTCTGACCGCCAATCGGACAGTATGATCAACCCTGATCTCAATATCGGGCCATCAGATCAATCTTGATCTCCAATTGGGCCATTAGTACAAACCTCGATCTCAATATCAAGCCTTCAAATCAGCCTCGACAGCAACCCGGGAGGTACCGATCAACCCCGATCTCAATATCGGGCCTTTCAGTCAACACGGGCATCAACCCGAGAGGTACAGGTCAACCTCAACATCAACCCAGGATGTGTTAAGTCATCCCTGATCTCAGCCCGGGAAGTACAGATCAGCCCCGACATCAATCCGGGAAGTGCAGTTCAGCCCAGAGATAACCCTGGGAAGCCAAACTCACCAAAGACCACCCCGGGAGGGGTAAAATGGTTATTTTACCAACTTCAAGCTGATTCAGTCAAATTCAAGTTGAATTGATGTCAACAAGGTTAGAATGAACCACAACGATGATCCCGAGTGCAAACAGCGCAAGACAGCTCAACGGACAAACTACGGGGAATAAAAGTCTTGGTTATGAACCCGTCTTCTTGGACCCAAAAAATGTTTTATCCCATGTCATTGCAACACTCTCGGTGAGGGCTTTCCGAAAAGGTTTCACACGCCTCAAACGGACGCTCCGATCAAAAGTTAGAAAGTTTTGACTTTAACTGCGTGTTGTTCAAAGTGTACGTACTTCGAGACAACAGAACCCGACACGCAGGCCCCACCAGTGGAGCCGTACCACTACCTGTGGCAGCAACAGGTAGAGTGGAGGCTCCCTGGCTTATAAATAAACATGCCCCCTTCATTTTCAAGAATTCTGAAACGCAGCGAAGTCCTGCTAGTTTGGTTTTCTAACTTTTACACCTCTTCCAAACCTAAATATTTTCACTCTAACACGTAGATATACCCATATACTACCATATATCATAAAATAACCGATAGATTTGGACGTATAGAGACTACAATTTGGCAAAAAGCCCGTGTAATAGTCCATTATTTATTTAAATCTTGCCAATTCTAGTTTTCAAAATGTTCAAAACCTCCTCACTGAACCGGGAAGCTAGAATGGCTGAGATTTCCTTAAATCTAGCTTTCTTTCTAGTTTTAACTTCAAAAATAATCTCGCGTTCTTTAGATCGCTATCTAGTGGGAACGAGACGCTTCGGCCGTGCGGATCGGGATTTACTGAATGAATCCTCGGTTCTGGCAATATTGGAATATTTATCTATTTCTGTACAAATTTGAACTGTGCAGGTTTTGGCTACTCATATGTGAGCCTAGGAATCGTGGGATTCATGATCAAACTGATCAGAATCTGATTCCCACGATGGACAAACTCCGATTTACAAATGTACCCTTCTAGTTTTTCTGTAAAAAATGTACATGTAAATAGACTTTAAAACGGTTATCTAGATTTAAGGTCTCAACATAGTGAAAATATGGTTTGTCGTGTCAGAGTCCCTCCGATGGTTTTTATGCCCATGAGAAGACGGACACTTGTTTATTTTTGTGTTCGAGAATGCTTCGCAACCCGACAAATCACCATTCACATGCAGCCTTAAGGCTATAAAGATAAAATTGGAAGTATCAACAGGCTTCAATTCCTATATTAGCTTAAGGGTTTGATAAACCAGCTTTCAAAATATTATTTTTCAATTTAATCAAAAGAAAAGCTTTTGTAAATCAAATTAAATGCTTTTGCAAATCAAATCAAAGACTGATTTTCAAATCAAATCAAACTCTTCGTATATAGGGTCAATGAAGCAAAGCACTACTTTCAATCAATCAAATTAATAGGCCCAATTTTCAAACAGCACTCACTCACGCATTCCAATTTTTAAACGGAAATATTGAAAAGATGTGGTACCGTATTTACACGAGAGTCGTGGGGTGCCTAACACCTTCCCCATACTTAACCAAGCCCCCGAGCTCAAACTTTATTTTCAAATATTAAGTTTCGACAGTGCCCAGCAGTTGGGCCTCTTTTAAACAAAACTCAGTTGAGTTGGTACAACCATTTTCAAATCTACCCACTGGCGACTCTGTAAAACGTTTAAATCATCGACATGATACATGTTGGCTTTTCTCCTAAAAAACCCTTCAAAACCATTTTCCTAAATAAAAAGAGTGAGGGTAGAGAGAACTTAAGAAAAGAGATTAAGAGATCATGGTTGTGACCCGACCTGCGGATTTTTTTAAACCAACGTCGACATATAGGATGCTTCTCCCAATTCCTTCATGGAGAAGTGTTTAGATAACCAAATTTTGATTGATTGTAGCACAGGAATATCATTCTATATCAGTAATATATCATTAACATATAATACAAGGAATGAAACAGCACTCCCACTAACTTTCTTGTACACACATGGTTCATCCTCATTTTTGATAAAATCAAACTCTTTGATTGTCACATCAAAACGGATGTTCCATCTACGAGAAGCTTGCTTTAATCCATAAATGGATCGTTGCAGCTTACAGACTTGATTTGTTCCAACCATTGAAACAAATCTCTCTGGCTGTGTCATATACACATCATCCTCAAGTTTCCCATTGAGGAAGGTCGTTTTAACGTCCATCTGCCAGATCTCATAGTCGTAATAAGATGCAATCGCAAGCAAAATCTGAATGGACTTTAGAATAGCTACTGGTGAGAAGGTTTCATCATAGTCAACTCATTGTCTTTGTTTGAAACCTTTTGCAACCAGTCGGGCCTTATAGGTCTCTACCTTGCCGTCCACTGCAGTCTTTCTTTTAAAGACCCATTTACACGCAATAGGCTTAATACCTTTGGGTGGTGAAACCAAAGTGCATAGTTGGTTCTCATCCATGGAGTCCATCTCGGATTTCATGGCTTCTATCCATTTTCCTGAGTCTTTATTACTCATAGCATGTTCGTAATTCAATGGATCATCATCATTCATGATGTGTACCTCATCGTCATCCTCTATGACGAATCCATACCTATCAGGTATCTTCGGTACTCTTCCAGATTTACGAATAGGGTGTTGTACAGTAGGTTCATCCACTTGGTCAGGTACCTGACTTTGATCCGTAGTAGTTTGTGTTCTTGAATTTCTTCAAGATATATCTTACTCCCACTGACCTCTTCATGGATAAACTCGTTTTCCAAGAAGGCAACATATTTTGCAATAAACATCTTTTGATTAGTTGGATGATAGAAATAATACCCTCGTGTTTCTCTAGGGTATCCCACAAATCTACACTTGTTGGATTTAGTCTGTATCTTATCATTTTCAAATTTTTTGACATAAGCTGGACTACCCCAAATATTAACATGCTTTAGATTTGATTTCCTCCCTTTCGACATCTCATATGGGGTCTTTGAGGTGGATTTGGTAGGCGCCTTGTTAAGTAGGTATGCAACCATTTCTAGGACATAACCCAGAAGGAAATTAGAAGATCGGTAAAACTCATCATGGAACGAACCATGTCCAACAATGTTCAATTTCTCCTTTCAGATACTCATTTAACTGTGGTGTTCCTGGCGGAGTACATTATGAGATTATACCATTATCTTTAAGACAATTGAGAAACTCAACGCTTAAGTATTTTCCACCTCGATCCGATCGAAGAAACTTAATACTTTTGCCAGTTTGTTTCTCTACTTCACTTCTGAACTCTTTGAACTTTTCAAAAGATTCAGATTTGTATTTTATTAAATACACATATCTAAATCTTGAGTGATCATCAGTGAAAGTTATAAAATAAGAATACCCTCCCCGTACATTCGTTGTCATAGGTCCACAAATGTCTGTGTGAACCAACGCTAACAACTCTGTAACTCTTTCTTCTTTTCCACTAAAATGAGATGTAGTCATTTTACCCATGAGACAAGATTCACAAGTTGGATATGATTCATTATCAGATAGCTCTAAGAGCCCATCCTTATGCAACTTAGATAATCTTGTTTCTTTGATATGACCGAGTCTACAATGCCACATATAGGTACAATTAACATCATCTCTTTTCCTTTTCTTAGTTTATTCAATTTGAAATATATTTTCATGTAAATCAATTATGTAAACTCCATTTCGCAAATTACCAACACCATATAAAACATTGTTATTATAAATAGAACAATTGTTGTTCTTTTATATAATGTCAAATCCATCCATATCTAATACGAAAATAAAAATAATATTTTTAATGGTATTGTGACAAACGAGATTTAAATATTTATTGAATTAAATAAATATTTTTCGATGATTTAATTATTGAGTTAAATAATTAATTGATAAAATTGTGGTAGATTAATTTAATTATATGTATTACATTAATTAAATTAATGTGGAGAATTTTTATAATTCAAGTATTTATTTAATTGAGCTTATTTGATTAAATGAATATAATGTTATTCTAATTAATTTAATAACTAATTAGAGATTTAATGATTCAACATAATTAATAAATGAGAATTTTAATTATGTGACTATGTGATTTAATGTAGATTTATAATATTTTACTTAGTTGATTTAAATAAGATTATTTGATTAATAAAGGTGTGACAATTAATTATATACTAAATAAGTTAATTAAAATAAATAAAAAAGAAGAATAAAGGACAAACAAACAAAGCCCTGAGGAAAGTTTTAGCAGTTAACCCATTACGGATTAACTGACCACTAACTTATACGTATTATAACTATACTTATACATATTATACATATATCATATATCAGTTCTTATATCACACACTTCAGAGAAAAATTGAGAGAGAAGAAGGAAAGTTTGAGAGAGAGATCAAAGGTTTGGAGAAAACATAAGGGGAGAATTATAGCACTTTGAATCAAGAAGCGAAGGGTAATTCCTTTATCTGAGTTTTTAAAGTTCATATGTTCTTCCATTAACGTATCTTCGAGTTCTCTGTAAAAATATAGTTTGTGATTATTACATAAAGTGATGATATAAGTGTTACTAATTAGTTATAACATGTTTTCTAACATGTATTTATGTCTTAAAACAATCAATTGCATATAAATATGCATTAATTGGATTTTGTGAAGTTTTCAGAGTTTTTCCATTTACGTATTTTAAAGGTTCTCTGTGAATGAAAAATTTGGTGATTGTTTATTATATGGCTATATATATACATATATATTAATATATGTCCATAATATGTTTTATACCATGTATGCATGATTTACTGTAATTAAAACTATGTAATTATGTTTAAGTTAGAAATTGAAAGTTATAGAGTATGAAAGTTGTATATATGGCCCTTACGTACAAATTAAACTTTAAATTGATGATTGAATATTATTATACATATTTAAACGAACAAAACATAATTCAAATGGACGGATTCGATGTTGTAATGAATCTGTAACGTTGAATTTCATGTTTTTCCTCAAAGTTTTACAAAATATGAAAAACAGTGAAATTAAAGGTTTAAATTCGAGCAATTATGTGATTTAAAGTGTTAGAAGCATGCTAGAATATATTTATAATATTTCTGTGAAGTTTATACTTTATGGGTAACATTACAAATCTTTGTATTAGTTTAATTTGAGATTTATTGGGCTGTTCTGGGTGTTCTTCGCAAACTACAGAATCTGGGTCTACGTCGCAGCGCTGTCGCGCCGCTCCAAGGAACAAATGGAGCGCGCCCGCGCCGTGCAGCGCACCTGCGCCACTCCAAAGAACAATTGGAGCGCGGCCTCGCCTGTCCTGCAGAATTTCAGAAAATTTTTACTAAGTGTTCAAAGTTCCTAAATGTGTTTTAAAACCTAATATAAGGAACATAAAGACATGTTAAGCATATAATGAAATGTTAAAACAATTTAATAACTTATATTATGTGATTAATTAATAAGTTAATTTTATAACTTAAACCGTTATTGTAAAGTCTAATAACGTGTTCAAAGACCAATGTTGTGATTCGATAAGTATATCAAACTTACAATTAATTGGTATTGTGAATGGATGGTTATGTAGGATTAATTAAAGGACGTGAGTTATAAATTGTAGCTTGTGCAAGAGGCAAGTTTCCTTACTCAAAACTTTACT
The DNA here is from genome assembly GCA_020205555.1 of Panax stipuleanatus. Classification (NCBI taxonomy): domain Eukaryota; kingdom Viridiplantae; phylum Streptophyta; class Magnoliopsida; order Apiales; family Araliaceae; genus Panax; species Panax stipuleanatus. The sequence continues at coordinate 55,449,187 of CM035115.1, read as the reverse complement.
TGTATGGAACAAGTTTCTTTAAATTCTAAATTATTCGTTGAGCAAGTCCTAGACTTATATTCTAAATTGAGCAAGTTCTTGATCTTAATTATTCAAGTTCAAGAATTCATATTAGATGTTATAATTCTTTTAAAGCATGACTCCAGTTATACAATATTTATTCGATTGTATACCTCTTGAGTTTTATTATTCGAATTGAATATCAGTTATTGTTAAAACTTGTACGACTAGCGAACCCTTATTGATTTGACTAGTCCATAGTTAATGAGCGTTCTAAATTCTAGAACTATTATTGAGGTTATCCAAACCAAACTTCTTTTGGTGCGGACTCTGATATCAAACTGAGATGAACAACCCTTTTATAGGGGATTATTTATGCTTTAGCATTGAGATATTGTGCACAGTTTGGTACTAAGGGTTGATCCTCCTAAGTACGAGAAGTAGAGTCCATAGTCTTATAACTGTTAAAGGTTTCAAGTATAAACACTTGACAACCTAGGACATAGTTTAAGGTCTTATGACCCTCAGAAGTTCTTTTGATTCTTGTTATTCATTCTTGATTCAAAAGCTGAGTTTTCTTATTCAGAAGTCTTTGATTTACTCGCATGTTATCATATTGTTGTTATATTATTATACTTGTGGGCAATCGTGCTCACTCTTGCGTAATAATAACATTGCAGTTAAGAACGAAAGATCTGACTAGCCTTCCACTAGCCAAGGCAAGGGCAAAGTCAACAAGTGTTGAAGACTTGTTGTTTTATTGTTAATGTTTATTAAGACCTATGTTAATGTTGTGTAAGACTTATTATTTATTTATGTTTCTGCACAGATGTTTAAGGTTAGTATAACCTGAGATTGATGTATTTTTTTTCAGATGTTGTAACCCCTTAAGGGGGAGGATTTATTTCTATCTATTTAATGGTTTTCATTTATTATGGGTAGATAGATATATGATATTTGTACAGTGAACACCAAATCCTGTGGAAATTGAAGTACCCAGATTTAGGGGTGTCACAGGTTGGTATCAGAGCTGTAGCTTATGAACCTTAGGTGGGGGAAATCTTTAGGGTAGTAGCCTTTGAGAACATAGTAATGATAAACTCTTATCGAGTTCAAAGAAAAATAATAACTTACCCTATGTGCTATGTGTTTATATATATGTACTCGCGCGATATCGATTAACATCACGTAATAACTAAGACTTAAAATTTGACTTGTCAGGATGTCGGATGTTGGAGAACCCAGTCAGCCTAGGGACGTTGTACCTCGAGAGGCGAGAGAGGAGGAGCCCCGAGAAATTCACACAGTTTGGGAGCAGTTAGTTCGACGAAAGCCATCTCCTTTGATCATAATCGTTGGTCGGGAGCATGAGCTGGTGTTCGATTAAGAGGAGGACTCTGAGGAGATCGAGATTCAGGCTGAGGCAGCTGAGGTGGATGATGAAGACCCTAAAGAGTTTCCACGGAACTCTATTAGTGCTGAGATGTACGATGAGCTGTATGATCATAACATTGAGTTACAAGATACTGTTCAGGAGCTGAAGGAGCAGACGGTTACTCAACAGTCTACCATCGAGCAGAAGGATGGTGAGGTTGAGGCTCTTTACACACGTCTTGGAGACGTAGAGTGGGAGTTGGTCCACGAGAAGGGACAAGGTAAAGAAAAGTCAGTAGAGATAGAGAAGCTGAAGAATGATTTGAAAGAGAAATCAGCGAGGCTTGCCATAGCGGAGGATGCTTGGGTGAGGGATTCACGACGTGCAGGTCTTGTAGAGGATAATGATCGCGCAAAGAGAGCAAAGATTAAGGAGACGGATGATACATTTCAAAATGCAATTGACAAGTCCCAGGATCGAGTTATGTACTATCCAGTTCATTTCGAAGGTCTACCTTGGTACATGCTGGATCCCAGGACGATGTTCTGCATTATGGAGGAATAACGCAATAAAGATGTTCGACGCCTTAGTAAGCAGTGATAGGAACAGTTTGATTATATGAATACTTAATTGATGTTAATAATGTAAATTCTGATGTGCTTATAAACAAATAAATATTTTGATGATTTCAATTCTGAATATTCTTTATCTCGGGACAGTTAATGTAAATAGCAGTGATGTTATAGTATTATGTTTAAAACTTTGGATTAAATAAAATATCAGAGCCATTTGAGATGATTATGTGTTAAGTGATTATGTTAAAATGTTTAAGCTAAGTCTTAAATATTTAAAGAATTGATTAAAGATCTAATAAGTGTATATCTTAAACAGAAATATGCCTCCGAGAAGAAGACCAAACCGTCGACCAGCCCAAGAAGGGTCAATAAACAATAACGACACTAATGCTAATGCGAACCCTGTTCAGCAGTTGGTAAATCTTCTGATGGGAGCAATGACCAATCAGCCAAAAGCTCCACCTAACACCTCGTTCAAGGACTTCAAAGTGGTGGGACCGCCAAAGTTTAAAGGCTCCATGAACCGGATAGAAGCTTAAAGTTGGGTTATGGAGATGGAAAAGGTTCTTGACGTCGCCAGAGTCAGTGAGGACCAGAAAACTGCTTACACAACTTTCATGCTTAAATCAGAGGCCATCTATTGCTGGTAGGCAAACAAGGTCCGGGGAGGAGAGGGCATCATAACCTGGGAGAGGTTTAAGGAGATGTTCTTTGGGACGTTCTTTCTGACAAGCTCACAAAATCAGATGGAGGTATAATTTTTGGAGCTTAAGCAAGGCAACATGTTTGTACCAAATTACGCTACGAAATTCAAAGAATTAGCTAGGTTTGCCACATACTAAGTGCACACCGATGAGAGGAAGGCAAGGAGGTTTGAGCAGGGCCTGAAACCCTAATTGTATAGCAAAGTGTCAATGTTTTAATTAAACACTTTTACTGGGGTACTAGAGAAGGCCATCCTCGCTGAAGGTGGAAGAGATGCGGGGACCAAGTACAACCAGGATCAGAAGAAAAGAAGAATGAAAGTGAAGAAAATAATAAGACTAGTGGCAGCAACACGGGAGGAAGTAATTGTAAGAAGAGAAGGTGGAATGACAACACATCAATCGGGAATCTGCAGGGAAACCAGAAGAAAAGGGTTGAAGCATGTCCTACTTGCGGGAAAGCTCACCTGGGGGTCTGTATGAAAGGAAAGCGGGTGTGCTATAATTGTGGTTAGGAAGGCCACATAGCACCTAACTGCCCTAACTCTAAGAAGGATGCCTGCTTCACTTGTGGGTCGAAGGACCACTTGTCAAGGGACTGTCCTACGAAGGCATCTGGAGAGGAAGGAACAGGAGGAAATAAGGGAAACAGTGGTGGCAATACTCTAACTATCACGAGACCAACCACAACCAACCGACCGACCGCCAGGACATGCAACATAACAGTGCAGGATGTTGTGCAGTCTCACGATGTGGTGTCAGGTATCATTTCGATCAATAAAGTTAATGCATATGTATTATTTGATTCGGGTGCTACTTGCTCATTCATATCCAATGATTTTGCTAAGAACTTAGGATTGCCTAAAGACGAGTTAGAATACCCTATGAACATAGAGATTGTAAATAGAGAAGTGATCCTTGTTAAGTACGTACACAAGAACTGTAGGGTGGATATTAAAGGTAACGTTATGAGCGTAGATCTTATCCCGATTAGACTTGGGAAATTCAATGTTATTCTGGGAATGGATTGTCTATTCAACTATGGGGCTATAATTGATTGCTAGAAGAAATGTATTAACCTTATGACTCCGTCAAAGGTTGTGTTTTATGGCAGCAAGTCTCCTAGATAAGCAAGTTATCTGACGATGATGCAGGCCAGGAAGTTGTTAAAACAAGGATGTGTAGGATATTTAGCCTACATAGTCGATAGTCGAAAAGAGAACCCGAAGTTAGAGGAGATACCAGTCGTGAAGGACTTCGTATTCTAGATGATCTGTCAGGACTTCCGCCAAATAGAGAGGTTGAGTTTGTGATCGATTTGGCACCATGAAAGGCTCCAATATCGAAGGCACCGTATCGTATAGCTCTGATAGAGATGAAAGATTTGATGGTATAACTCTAAGAGCTACTGGACAAGAAGTACATACAATATAGCGTATCACTGTGGGGAGCGCCGGTGTTATTTGTGAAGAAGAAGGACGGGTCGATGCGGCTCTGCATCGACTACAGAGAACTGAATAAAGTCATGATTAAGAATAACTACCCATTACCGAGCATTGACGACCTTTTTGATCAGTTAAAGGGAGCGAGATACTTCTCAAAGATTAACCTGAGAAGTGGTTATCATCAGCTGATGGTAGAGCCAGAGGATGTTCCGAAGATAGCGTTCAGGACTCGATATGGTCACTACGAATTTCTGGTGATGTCATTCGGTCTAACGAATGCTCCTGCAGCATTTATGGGCCTAATGAACAGAGTGTTCAAGCCATTTTTGGACAAATTTGTGGTGGTATTTATCAAAGACATTTTAGTGTACTCGAAGACCAATGAGGAACATGTAGAACACTTGAAGGTGACATTAGAGGCATTGAGAAGAGAGAAGTTGTACGCCAAATTTTCAAAATGTGAATTCTGGATTGAAAGGGTGCAATTTCTCGGACATGTGATTGATAAGGATGGAATCTCGGTAGATCCCTCGAAAGTCGAAGCTGTGGTGAACTGGGATCAGCCGAAGACGCCGTCAGAAGTGAGAAGTTTTCTTGGATTGGCATGTTATTATAAAAGATTCATTCAGGACTTTTCCAAGATCGCAACTCCGCTGAAAAATTTGACTAGGAAAGCTGTGAAATTCATTTGGACGGAGAAGTGTGAGGAAAGCTTCCAAGAGCTTAATAGGAGGTTGAGTACAGTACCTGTGTTATCTCTTCCGGATGACACAGGAAATTTTGTAGTTTATAGTGATGTGTTGCATAAAGAACTTGGTTGTGTGCTTATGCAAAATGGCAAGGTTATTGCGTATGCATCACGGCAATTGAAGGACTATGAGAAGGGGTATCCGACCCATGACTTGGAATTGGCTGCAGTAGTATTTGCTTTGAAGATCTGGAGACACTATCTCTATGGGGAGAAATGTGAAATATATACAGACCACAAGAGTCTAAAATATATTTTTACACAGAAGGATTTGAATATGCGCCAGAGAAGATGGTTGGAATATATTAAGGACTACGACTGCGAGATCTTGTACCATCCGACTAAAGCAAATGTGGTTGCCGACGCCTTGAGCAGAAAGGGTCGGGAGAAGTTGATGATGTTGACCGCTCAGGAAGAGCTAATTTCAGCAATGGAGAAGCTGGAGTTGGAAGTGAGATATTCGATAGAGACTGACAAAAAGCTGTTCCAGATACAAGCTGGTACAACTTTACTTGATAAAGTTAAAGAAGCTCAACTTCAGGACGAAGAATGTGAGAAGGTGAAGAAGAAGATATCTGAAGGGATCGAACTTAGATTTATGATGAACAGTACAGGGCTGTTGAGATTTGAGAGCAGAGTTTGGGTACCACCAGTGCCAGAGATTAAGGAGGAAATTTTGAGCGAGGCTCATAGCTCACGGTATTCGATTCACCCCGGTAGTACCAAGATGTACCAGGATCTCCGATAGCATTTCTGGTGGTCAAATTTGAAACGAGATGTTGCAGAGTGTGTTGCAAAGTGTCTGACATGTCAGAAAGTGAAAGCAGAACATCAGAGGCCGAGAGGGTTTCTACAACCTCTAGAGATCCCAGAATGGAAATAGGAACATATTACGATGGATTTCGTGGTTGGCCTTCCGAAAACTTAGAAAGGCTACGACGCAGTATGGGTTATCGTTGACCAATTAATAAAATCAACTCACTTCCTTTCGATCAAGATAAGATTCAACTTAGATCAGTTGGCAAAGCTGTATGTAAGGGATATTATTTCAAGGCAAGGAGTTTCGGTGTCAATTGTTTCCGATCGAGATCCGTGCTTCACATCGAACTTCTGGAAATGACTATAGGAATGCATGGGACACAGTTGAGAATGAGTACGGCATATCACCCTCAAACAGACGGGCAAAGCGAAAGAACGATCCAGACATTGGAGGATATGTTAAGAGCGTGCATCATGGACTTCAAAGGTAATTGGAATGATCACCTACCGCTTGTGGAATTTGGTTATAATAACAGTTATCATGCAAGTATTGGCATACCGCCTTACGAAGCGTTGTACGACAAAAAGTGTAGAACTCCACTCACTATACTGGGATGAAGTTGGCAAGAGACAATTGCTAGGTCTAGAATTGGTACAACAGACAGCAGAAATAATCAAAGTGATTCGGACAAGACTGGTAGCAGCTCAAGATAGGCAGAAGAAATATGTCGATCCACATCGTAAGAATGTAGAATTTTAATCGGGTAACTTTGTTTTCTTGAAAGTCTCTCCCTGGAAGGGAAAGATCAAATTCGTTAAGAAAGGGAAATTGAGCCCAAGGTTCATTGGACCCTTTGAGGTACTGCGAAGGATTGGAGAAGTCGCCTATGAGATAGCCTTACCTCCGACGCTAGAGCATGTCCACAACATTATCCATGTGTCAGTGTTACGACCCTACAAACCCGATTACAAACATGTTATCGAATATAAACCCCAACATTTTGAGAAAGACTTATCTTACGAAGAAGTTCTTGTTCAGATTGTTGACAGAAAAGAACAAGTTCTCAGAAATAAAGTAATATCTGCTGTTAAGGTAATTTGGAGGAACCACAACACTGAAGAAGCTACGTGGGAACTCGAAGAACATATGATGAATACTTACCCATAATTATTTACTTTATGTGTAAGCGATTATGGGGATAGAATCTTTGTAAGGGGGGAGAATGTAACGGGACGAATTTAATTGAACCGTGATTATGGGGAATATCCTTTTAAGGGGGGAAAGATGTGACAAACGAGATTTTTGTAATTTAATTTAAATATTTATTGAATTAAATAAATATTTTTTGATGATTTAATTATTGAGTTAAATAATTAATTGATGAAATTATGATAGATTAATTTAATTATATGTGTTACATTAATTAAATTAATGTGGAGAATTTTTACAATTCAAGTATGTATTTAATTGAGCTTATTTGATTAAATGAATATAATGTTATTCTAATTAATTTAATAATTAATTAGAGATTTAATGATTCGACATAATTAATAAATGAGAATTTTAATTATGTGACTATGTGCTTTAATGTGAATTTATAATATTTTATTTAGTTGATTTAAATAAGATTATTTGATTAATAAAGGTGTGACAATTAACTATATACTAAATAAGTTAATTAAAATAAATAAAAAAGAAGAATAAAGGACAAACAAACAAAGCCCTAAGGGAAGTTTTAGTAGTTAACCCATTACGGATTAACTGACCACAAACTTATATGTATTATAACTATACTTATACATATTATACATATATCATATATCAGTTCTTATATCACACACTTCAGAGAAAAATTGAGAGAGAAGAAGGAATGTTTAAGAGAGAGATCAAAGGTTTGGAGAAAACATAAGGGGAGAATTATAGCAATTTGAATCAAGAAGCAAAGGGTAATTCCTTTATCTGAGTTTTTAAAGTCCATATGTTCTTCCACTAACGTATCTTTGAGTTCTCTGTAAAAACATAGTTTGTGATTATTATATAAAGTGATGATATAAGTGTTACTAATTAGTTATAACATGTTTTCTAACATGTATTTATGTTTTAAAACAATCAATTGCATATAAATATGCCTTTATTGGATTTTGTGAAGTTTTTAGAGTTTTTCCATTTACGTATTTTAAAGGTTCTCTGTGAATGAAAATTTTGGTGATTGTTGATTATATGGCCATATATATATATATATATATGTCCATAATATATTTTATACCATGTATGCATGATTCACTATGATTAAAACTATGTAATTATGTTTAATTTAGAAATTGAAAGTTATAGAGTATGAAAGATGTATATATGGCCCTTACATACAAATTAAATGCTTTAGAACGTTTGTTTAACTTTAAATTGATGATTGAATATGATTATGCATGTTTAAACGAACAAATAGAAATTCAAACGGACGAATTCGGTGTTATAACAAATCTGTAATGTTGAATTTCATGTTTTTCTTCAAAGTTTTAAAAAATATGGAAAATAGTGAAATTAAAGGTTTAAATTCGAGAAATTATGTGATTTAAAGTGTTAGAAGCATGCTAGAATCGATTTATAATGTTTCTGTGAAGTTTATACTTCATGGGTAACATTACAAATCATTGTATTAGTTTAATTTGAGATTTATTGTGTTGTTCTGTGTGTTCTTCGCGAACTGCAGAATCTGGGTCTACGTTGCAGCGCGGCCGCGCCGCTCCAAGAAACAAATGGAGCGTGCCTACGTCGCTCCAAAAAACAATTGGAGCGCGGCCGCGCCTGTCTTGCAGAATTTCAAAATTTTTTTACTAAGTGTTCAAAGTTCCTAAATGTGTTTTAAAACCTAATGTAAGGAACATGAAGACATATTAAGCAGATAATGAGATGTTAAAACAATTTAATAACTTATATTATGTGATTAATTAATAAGTTAATTTCATAACTTAAACCGTTATTGTAAAGTCTAATAACGTGTTCAAAGACCAATGTTGTGATTCGATAAGTATATCGAACTTATAATTAATTGGTATTGTGAATTGATTTTTATGTAGGATTAATTAAGGACGTGAGTTATAAATTGTAGCTTATGCAAGAGGCAATTTTCCTTACTCAAAACTTTACTTGTATGGAACAAGTTTCTTTAATTTCTAAATTATTCGTTGAGCAAGTCCTAGACTTATATTCTATATCGAGCAAGTTCTTGTTCTTAATTGTTCAAGTTCAAGATTTTATATTAGATGTTATAATTATTTTAAAGCATGATTCCAGTTATACAATACTTATTCGATTGTATACCTCTTGAGTTTTATTATTTGAATTGAATATCAGTTATTGTTAAAACTTGTACGACTAGCGAACCCTTATTAATTCGACTAGTCCATAGTTGATGAGCGTTCTCAATTCTAGAACTATTATTGATCTTATCCAAATCAAACTTCCTTTGGTGCGGACTGTGATGTCAAAGTGAGATGAACAACCCTTTTATAGGGGATTATTTATGCTTTAGCGTTGAGATATTGTGCATAGTATGGTACTAAGGGTTGATCCCCATAAGTACGAGAAGTAGAGTCCATAGTCTTATGACTGTTAAAGGTTTCAAGTATAAACACTTGACAACCTAGGACATAGTTCAAGGTCTTATGACCCTCAGAAGTTCTTTTGATTCTTGTTATTCATTCTTGATTCAAAAGTTGAGTTTTCTTATTCATAAGTCTTTGATTTACTCACATGTTATCATATTGTTGTTATATTATTATACTTGTGGGCAATCGTGCTCACTCTTGCGTAATAATAACATTGCAGTTAAGAACGAAAGATCTGACGAGTCTTCCACTAGCAAAGGCATGGGAAAAGTCAACAAGTGTTGAAGACTTGTTGTTTTATTGTTAATGTTTATTAAGAACTATGTTAATGTTGTGTAAGACTTATTATTTATTTATGTTTCTGCATAGATGTTTAAGGTTAGTATGACTTGGGATTGATGTATTTTTTTTCAGATGTTGTAACCCCTTAAGGGGGAGGATTTATTTCTATCTATTTAATAGTTTTCATTTATTATAGGTAGATAGACATATGAAATTTGTATAGTGAACACCAAATCCCGTGAAAATTGAAGTACACGAATTTGGGGGTGTCACAGGTATTCGGAACAAAATAACAATAATTCAAATTAATGGACTTGCCCGTAAGCAGTGCTAAACATTAAGTGCCTACAGCTAATGCAGCAACTTTTGCTCCATTTCTCACTCGTAGGACAACCTCATCCTTGTTCAGTTTTCTACTTCTGACTAGTCCCTGCATAGTATTACATATGTGAGAACCACAGCCGGTATCAAACACTCAAGTAAAATTTTGACTTTCTGAAAAATTAATTTCAATTATAAAAAAACTTTGATTAGGATTTGAAGCTTCTCCAAGTTTCTTCTGCTTTTGTTCTGCAATGAAATCCTTGCAGTTCCTCTTCAAGTGACCCGACTTATTGCAATGGAAACACATTCCTTTTCTTTCTGGATCAAGTTTTTTATTATCCTTTACATTCACCTTGCTCTTAACCTTCTTAGATTTTTTCTTTTGAGAAAATACCTTGGGCCTCTTCCTTTTCTTGGAAGAATCATCCACCATTAAGACATGGTTCTTCTTGGATGGGAAGTGACCTTCTGCAGTTTTCAACATGTTAAGTAATTCAGGAAAGCTGACATCTAACTTATTCAAGTGAAAATTCACAACAAATTGTGAGAAGGTCTCAGGGAGTGACTGCAAGACTAAGTCTTGACTCAACTCCCCAGACATGACGAACCCAAGCTATCCAAGGCGTTCAATCAGATTTATCACCCTTAGGACATGAGTCTCAACGGCAGTGCCCTCGATCATCCGAAATCGGAAGAGCTCCATAGATATCTCATATCTAGCAGTCATACTTTGTTCACCATACAGCTTCTTGAGGTGAAGCAATATAGTAGGAGCATCTATGTTTTCATGCTGACGCTGAAGCTCGTTATTCATGGATGCGAGCAAGATACATTGAGCCACAGATGCATCATCTTGCCACTTTATAATAGTGGCAATCTCTTCCTCAGAGACAGTTTCTAGAACAGTTCCAGGGACAGGTGAATTTAGGACATAAGAAATTTTTTTAGCAGTGAGAACTATTCTCATTTTCCTTAACCAATCCGTGTAATTTGGTCTGGTTAGTTTGTTAGCATCAAGTATGCTACACAGTGAAATTAGTGATTTCGACATTTTTAAATTTCTGCATGTGAAAAGACAATATTTTAGCAAACATTCATTTATTTATTTTACATACCAAAATAAATTAGGTCTTATTTTATATTGGTATCTCCCTCTATTTTTTCAAACTATATTACCCTCACTTATATAGTTTGACAAAATCTAATTAAAAATTTGCTAGTGAGAATAAGGAACCCATTTTAAATGTATATAGCCTCGTGGAAAACACAAAAAACCATATATAAATAAATAGGTAGATAACTCTTTGTTACTTACATCAACATATAACTCCTTTTATTTTGGCTCTTAGATTATTTTGATCAAGTGGTAGCACATCCGAATCAAAATTATCTGAGTTAAGTCCAACCTAGCACTTCCATATACTTAAAAATGAAAAAAAATATTGTCATTGTGGAAAACACAACAAAACAATATTGTTAAAAAAAATTTATAAGCATCAAATGTAATAAATTAACATCTTAAATACTTAATACTTGCCTTGTGGAAAACACAACAAACTCATATCAAATATTTAATTCTCTATTAATTTTATTATGCTAGAAGGCGACGTTCGATATTCCAAATATCATTGAACGCTTTAGACGTAAAATAATTTCTTTGAGGGGTTTGTTATTATTAGTCTCATCTTGTTTAGCGCGCATGCACACACACACACACACACACACACACACATATATATATATATATAATACGCGTCATTTTATTAAAACATGCGAAGTATGTTTGCATAAAATATAATATATATATATATATATATATATATATATATAATACTAGCATGCACATATATAATACTATATTCTACTCGAATTGATTATGGACTTTTATTCTAGTTTGGTTCACTAGAGCCACCAAGTGAACCAAAAGGTCAAACCTAGGAGTGCAAGAATTAAATTTAAACATAACTATTACATTTAAACCCGTGGGCTTCTTACAAATGGGTCTTCAAGCGCTCCTTGCTCCTTGTTCCCCATTTCTTCAAGATAATTCTAACTAGTCTTGATCAGCAGTCAAGAGGAAGTACATAGGAGGGAGATATAATTTTATATCAAAAAAAATTAGAGAAGACGAGGTACGTAAACCCCATTTAATAAAACCTATTTATTCAAGCATTCAACTAAAATAAAATCCAATCACATTGGTCAATAGCCCATAATCAACCCCATTTATTTTCATACTTATCACCATATGCATCAATAAATAAAACATTTAATATATACATTGATATCGATTTAATGGGCAATCCTAGTTAGTTTCGGAAACCAATTTCAACTCTAATTAGTTATTATGGAATCAAATTCCAACTCTAATTAGTTAGCATGAAATCCAATTCTAATTAAAATAAACATCTTTATTTTAATCAAATTCAAAATCTAATAAACTTCTTTATTAATATGGAATTACAGGGAAAAAAAAGTTAATTTTAATTTTTAATTAAAATAAACCTTTTATCTTAATTTTAAAAAACAAAATAAAATAATTTTTTATTTCTAGTATGGTGGCGCTGCAGCGCTACTAGTGTACTTGTAACGATTGAGATTTTATAATTAATTTTAATATTTATTGAGATAAATAAATATTTTATGTGATTTATTTATTGAGTTAAATAAATAAATTATGTAATTTATGGAGTGATTTAATTAAGTGTTATATACTAATTAAATGAATGTGTAATATTTATTTAATTAATATTAATGTTATATTATAGTTCTAATTTAATTGAGATAATTGAATTAGATGAATTATGTGATGAAGTGTTACATGGATTATAATTAGCGAGTAATTATAATTATGTGGCAATTTTATGTGATTAATTGATGTTAGATTTTAATTAATTAAATTAGATGATTGATATTTAATTAATTAAAATGTGACATTAAAGTATGTATTAAATAATTTGTTAAAATAAAAGAAAAAGGATTTTAAATGAGTTTAAATAAACAAGGCTTTGCATTTGTTTTAAATCTATTCTACCAAACATGGCCTTAATAATAATAACCTATTTTTTTAAAATAATGTTGTTTTGGCCAAACAAAGCCTTAAGGCTTTTTGAATTTTGAAACTTATGTAACTGCTAAATTAATTAGGCTAATTAGTATTAGTTAGTACGCGTATTATATTATATTACGTTAGTTCTATACTACGTTAGATTAATCCTAAGTCTAAACTAAGAGCAAAGAAGAAAGAAAAGAGCAGAGGAAAAAGAGAAAGCAGAGAAGAGTTGGAGAAGAAGAGAAGGAAGAAGAAGCTTGTGAAGGCTAGAGTGAATCTTTGTTTTCTTCTCCTATCACCGAAAGGTAATCCATAATCTCTACTTTCATATTTTCAAAACTCGATTTAAGTTTCATGTTTTATTCTCTGTGAAAACTGAGTTTTCATGTAATAGCATAAACATGGATGATATATATATATATATATATAGGTGGTGTTGTTCATGGTGAATTATATGGTTATCAATGATTTTCAGAAATCAAATTACTGTAGAAATATATTTTAACAGAAAATTCATGTTTATATGAGTTCATATGGAATTTCATGAGTTTATATATTATGGGTGATTTTACATTGAGAAATTGGTATATGTTAGTATGTTGTTTAGAAATTTTCTATGATACTACCTTGAATCATGAGAATAAAGCATGTGTTATAAGTTGGATTGCTTAAGAATTTGATTACAGTGACTTATTTTGGAAAATATATGAGTTTTCATGAAAATGGCCAAATTGGATTTTTAAAACTTGTGATTATCATTGTTTAAATGGTTTTATGTTGTGGAAGCATGTTATATATATGTATAATTGCATAGGTATGCTTTACAATGTTTAAGTTACTGTAAATATCCATTTGTTGGCTTGTATGGGTTAATCGGTGAAGCAGAGTAACGTGGCTGTCTGCGTCTGGCCGAGTTGCTGCGCAGCTGCGCCGACAGCAAGGCCAGGAGCAGCGCAGCTGCGCCGCTTGTCCTTCCCAGATCCTTACCCTGCGCAGCTACGCCGGTGCCAAGGCCTGTGGCTGCGCAGCTGCGCCGTGCACAGTGCAGTGGCAGTGAGTTTTAGTCAAGTGTGCAGTGTGTTGTTATGTTTCCATTACATTATTGCTAAGATAATGAGCATGTATCTAGCTGCTATAACATGTGTTAACATGAAGTTGATAATTTCATAATTCGAGAAAAAGAAAGTTTTGAAAAAACTAATATGGTATTTAAATTATAAACTATAATTGTTTAATTGTACAATAAGTTACTTAATTATAATTTTATTAATTATAATTAAGAGTAAATGTTTAATTTAAATTATAATTTTTGTGAAATTATAATGTATAGAAGTTGATTTATTTTAATCAATTAGATGTTAATTTAAATTATAATTTATGTAATTATAATTTAATAAATGCATATTTAATTATGGATTATAAATTGATAATTTCATGATTAATTATAATTTGTGTAATTAAATGCATGATGTGGTTTAATTGATTATAATTATTATAATTTGTTTATAATTATAATTTGATTAAGTGTTTGAATTATAATTGTTTAATTATAATTTAGTTAAATACATAATTGATTTAATTAACTATGTGATAGTTGCTTATTATTATTAGAGTGAGTTAACCATGAGGGTTAACCACTTATGTGAATTAGTTACGTGTTAACTAATTTAGGTTATTGTGATTAAATATATATGTGTAGGAAGTATTAAAGTACGTGAATTGTGTTAAGTAGCTTGCGCTTGAGGCAAGTCTTCTAAACCCTAAACTCGTTAATTTTATGCAAGTTTTCTAAACCCTAATCTTGTATAATTTCTTGAGTTCATATATTCTTGTTAATAATGCCCTTTTCTATTTATGTATTAGACAATTGTTTATTTAATTGAAATGATCTTAACTTATTGTTCAAGTAAGATCCAGTTATTATTTTAAATGCTTTAAGTTGATTCTAAAGCATATGTTAATTCATAATTCTTTATTTATGATTGAAAGTCGATTCAACTAATCCTTAGTTGATGAACGTGAATTCTAAATTACCCTTGTAAGCTTATCCAAACCAAACTTTCTTTGGTGCGGACTTGAATTCAAATTACTGAGTTGAACAACCCTATTTACTAGGGGAGGTTACTACGCATAGCGTTAAGATGTTTGTGCACGCTATATGGTACGAAGGGCTGATCCCCCTAAGTACGAGTTAAGGTCCATAGTCTTATTGACTGTTAAAGGTTTAAATAGAAATATTTATAACCTAGGACAAGAGTTCAAAGGTCTTATGACACTCAGATAAATTCTATATTCGAATTTTAATGTTGATAGATAATTATTATTCAATTCTTTATTATTGAAGCAAGCTAAGTTGTTCAGATTCTTTTAAATATATCCTGTCATGTCTATGTTATTGTTAAACTCCAGTGAGCTGTGGTTTGCTCACTCTTGCATTAAATAACAATTTCAGTTAAGGTTGATAACGCTGATGCTCCGTCTACGAGTAAGGGCAAGGGAAAGCAAAGCAAGTGAAGACTTGTTTTTATTTAATTGAGAATGATTGTAATAATTGAATGTTATGTTTTATTTCCGCACTTTATTATATTCATTTCAAGGTTAGAGTAACCCTGGGATTGATATGGAGAAGGTTGTAACCCTTGTTTTAAGGGAGATTTTATTAATAGTTGAATAAAGGTTGTAATTTATTTTAAGATATATTGGGTAGATGTTTGTTATAGTTAGAAAGTGAACACCAAATCATGTGCAAACGAAGTACCCGGATTTGGGGGTGTCACAGGTTGGTATCATAGCTATAGGTTATGAAACCTTAGGTGGGGAAAAACCTTAGGTTAGTAGCCTTATAGGTAAGATCGAAAAGATAGGGGTGATAGGTAAAGATAATAAACTACCTTATGTGCTACGTGTTTACATTATAGTATTCGAAGAGTGACGATTCGTTATCACGTAATAATGAACTTTAAAATTCTTTTGTCAGGATGTTGAACGTGGGAGAACCTAGTCAGGCTAGAGAGGATGTACCTCAGGTGCCTAGAGAGGAAGAGCCCCGTGACATACATATTGTCTGGGAGCAGCTGGTTAGGAGAGAGCCATCTCCAGTGATCACCGTAGCTGGTCGGGAGCATGAGCTGACACCTATTCCAGAGGATGAGGATGAGGACGAGTCTGAAGAGGAGGAAGAGGAGGAAGAGGATCCCGAAGAGGAATTCCCACCTCACTCTACTAGTGCTGAGATGTACGAGGCAGTCTACGATAGCAACGTGGAGCTTCATGGACGAGTAGGAGATCTCGAGGAGACTATCCATCCAGCAACGAGATGAGACGATCGAGGAAATGGCAAGTGACCTGGGAGATGCACAGTGGAACCTGATACATATGGAGGTTGAAAGAGATGCTGCTCGTCTTGAATTGGCAAAGCTGAAGCAAGACATCCAGGAGGAGTCGAGGAAGCATGCCAGAGCTGAGGAGTCAAGCTTGAGGGATAATCAACGAGCTGATCGAGCTAAGATGAAGCTGAAGCCAAGAGGGCCAAGCTGAGGGAAATAGAATATGCATTTCATACAGCGATAGAGAGATCTCAGGACCGTATTTTCTACTACCCAGCTCAGTTCCAAGGGTTACCGTGGTAAGTGGTGGACCGAAGAACGGCATTTCGGGTAATGGAAGAGGAACGTAGAGAGGCTGTGCGACGTATTAATATGCCTATGCAGTAGCAGCAGTAGCAGTAATAGTAGTAGTAGCAGTAGCAGTAGTAGTAGTGCTTTTATTTATGTATTGCTTTTTGTATTAAATAAAGTAAATTCCATAATTTGAGATAAGAATGGGATGAGTTAATAATATAATCCTGCAACTTTTCCAATTCAGGAAGGGTGATGTAAATGGCAGAAATGCTATCTGGTTCATGTTTTTAAACTACGACTAATGAATAAAAGAAGTTTATTGACGTGCTATGTGTTCTATGTGCACTGAATTGTCTAGAACGTTTAAGTATGAACTTGGATACTTAATAATTGAATAAAGGGTCTAATAATAATATTTTCTTAATAGAAAATGCCTCCTAGAAGAAGAGTAACACGTCAAAATCCCGAGGGTTCGACGAACAACAACAATAACGAGGGAACGAATCCCAATTCGGTTCAGCAGTTGGTGAACCTGTTGACAGGAGCTCTTGCGAATCAGCCACAGGTGCAGGATACTACTTTCAAGGAATTCAAGGCAGTAGGACCACCTGAGTTCAAAGGATCGACTAACCCTATTGAAGCTCAAACATGGGTTATGGAAATAGAGAAGGTATTTGACGTGGCTAGGGTAGGAGAAGACCAAAAGACAATGTTCGCGGCTTTCATGTTGAAGTCGGATGCTAGCTTTTGGTGGCAGGCTAACAAGACTCGAGAGGGAGAGGGAGTCATCACGTGGGAACGTTTCAAGGAAATGTTCTACGAGATGTATTTTCCAGTGAGTTCGCAGGACCAGATGGAGGTCCAGTTCCTAGAACTTAAGCAAGGAGGGATAACGGTGTCTGAGTATGCCGCTAAGTTTAACGAGTTGGCCAGGTTCGCTACATACCAGGTCAGCACTGACGCTAGGAAGGCGATGGAAAAGGTATGGTTTCAATAAAATAGTGTAATAATAAGTTAAAAAGCTAATACTATAAGTAAGCAAATTCACTAAATTTCCCCTCAATTTAAAAATATAAAAAAATATTATGAACTTTAAAGTCAGTTTTTAAAATATATATTAATTCATTTAAACTTTGAAAAAAAGTTCTTTGATTGACTTGACAAGTCAAAATATATCTCTACTGTTGGATGGATGAGAATTTATTTACGACCAACGAATAGGAGGCATACAACCCACATATATAATCACATACAGTTTACTTAGTTTGAATAATAGAACAGCTAAAAAATAGTGCCTAATACTTTTAGGTACAAAACACAATCTTAATATAACCTACTACAAACTTGCTTCAAAAAAGAATAAGAAAATGACTGACATCCAAAAGAATAGAGCATCGCGGATGAACTGCCTTGCCGAGTCTTCTCTATGTAAGCTCCTCTTCTTCACATATAAAGCATAGACTATTAGTATCAAATATAAAGGGTTATCTAGGAAGCAAAATTAATTAAACACTAAACAAAAAGAACAAGAATGAAATTGATCTAGTTGGACTGTTATAATGGGAAGATGTTATAGGTTCAAGGGGCTTAGGTTATGTTAACAAGAATAATCTATGATCCTATAGAAGAACTGTGACTAATCAAGTTAGTATTCTATAGCTATATCATAAATCCAGCCAGGACGAAAGTATTCAGACAAGAGAATTCAATGCGTCGCCAATCAACTAGTTTCCTTTGAAGCTTGAAGGTGGGAGAAGTATGGTTTGAACATGTATGGTTGGAGCTGTGTTGTTGTTTGAACACCCTCAAACAATAACAGCTTACATGTATGTTGAAATGTTAATCATATACGTGTATATGCTCAAGTCATATGTTTACAATTATGCTTAAATGTTAATCATATGCTTACAAGTATGCTCAAGTCATATGTTTACAAGTATGCTTAACTCATATGCTTACAAGTATGCTCAAGTCATATGCTTACATAAAGATACATCTATATGTATTTATATGCATCATAAATGACATTGGACTGAATTGTAAATATCTAACAAGGGGATACAATAATTCTTGTTTGCAATAGGTACCGTGGTATCATGGACCTTTATTCAGACCGTAGTTGGATGAGAAAACGAAAGTCAAGTTCCCAAATAGGTGCTACAACTAAATTTAGAACTGGTTGTCAAGTGTTTCTGGATTATGCATATAGTCATCCGGAATGTGTGAATGGTCAGAACAAGATAAGATGCCCTTGTTTGAAGTGTAAAAATCAAAATTATATGGACAGAGACATAGTAAACTATCATTTACTTGTTTCTGGGTTCATGAGAAATTATGAAGAATGCTGGTGGGCACATGGGCAGAGAAGAGATAGTGGCTATGCACAAGTACACACTCCGGGCAGCAGTACTCATCGTATGAATGCCATGGTTCATGATATTGCAGGGCCGGATTTTGATTGGGAACAAGGCAGAGAGCAACCTATGAATTCTGATGCCAAAGCGTTTTTTAAGTTGTTAGACGAGGGTAGCGAGCCGTTGTGGCATGGTTGCACCAAGCACACTACATTGTCTGCAGTGGCAACATTACCTAACATCAAGGCTGATCATAACATGAGCCATGAGTGTTTTGAGTCGCTATTGAAGGCCATTAAGAGTATGTTGCCTGACGATGAAAAATTACCCGATAACTACTACTACTGTAAAAAAAATGGTGAAGAAGTTGGGTCTTGGATACCAAAAGATCGATGCATGTTCGAACAATTGCATGTTGTTTTATAAGGAAAATGAACAAAAGATAAGGTGCACGTTTTGCAGTCATGATCGGTGCACAAAAATTTGCACTTTGGCTAAAGGACAAAGTAAGTTTAATTTCTTAAGCACGACATATATATATATATACTCCATATTAACGATGACTTCATTTAATAAGATGGAGTTTTTGTAGGCTTTGACTGAGGGATCAACGATTCCGGCTAATGTACAAGTCCTAGCTATGGGACCAGATAAGGACCAAGTCAGCCGCAATGGTTACAAAATAAATGGTTGTGAATTTCATACAAAGGCATATGGGCGCGATAAAAGAACAACAAACTCTGGAGTGTGTGTCCAAGGAGATTGTTACAATGAGCTTGGTCGTGCCTTTTATGGGGAGTTGGAGGAAATCGTAGAGTTGTCGTACAAGGGCACGTACGGGGGTCATATTAACTTGTTCAAGTGTCGTTGGTTTGATTCAGAAAAAGGGATACGTGTTGACAGACATGGAATCGTCAATATTGACCTCCATAGGTCTGCGTACTCCAACGAACCGTTTGTTTTACCAACTCAAATAGTACAAGTATACTACACTCCTAGTCCTGTTAGGAAAAGGGATAGACCGCCTACAGATTGGCAAGTTGTAATTCATACTCCCACGCACAGTCGTATAGAAGTAGTTGATGGGGAGATTTACCAAGAGCAGATGCTTCATGCTCAAACTATAATAAATGTGGAGGACGATAATGAAGTAATCCAGTTAGATGGTGGAGATGAACCACATGAATTAGATCCTGAGTCAATACTTGTGTTAGATGACATTGATACTGAGGAGGAAGAGTTACTAACTGAATCTGAAGCAGATGATGGTTATGAATCTGCAATACGTATACAAGATGATTCTGAATCAGACATTGACACTTGAACAAATGAAATGTATGTTTAGCATTACATGTTTAGCATTTTCTGTCATTATTGTCATTTTATACTCATATATATACATGTAATCAAATATAACTCATAATAACATCTTTATATCACTGACATGTTTATGTACTTAACTATTTAAATGCAATTTCCTATCATTATTGTCAATTTATATTCATATATACATGTAATCAAATATAACTCATACTAACATCTTGAAATTTGTAATATATAGATGGCTTCTGAAGCAGTGCAGAAAAAGCGCGGCTTGGGTAGAGGGCCTAATCATGTGCCCAAGGCCCCTACCTGTGATTACGTGGGCGACCACACCTATCGCCCACAAGGATGCAGTTTGGGCTGAATTTTAGGTATTTTTTTAATTATGATAGATAATATAATATTCTAAGGATAATTGTTTAGTAGTGTTGGATTATATGTTAAAAGTATCGTTTTAATATTATTATTGTTGTTTTATTTGCAGAAAAGGTATAGATGGGAAGACGCGCAGGCTTCAGTGATACAGACACTATTCTGGCAGAAGTGCACCGCCCGCACCAAAGACAATTTGAACAAAGAATGACAAAAAGCCCTTCACAATGCATCGATCGACCATCCAGGCCAGGGAGAGGATTACATGCACGAGCATAGCCCCTGGTAGTGCACCCAGTCCATATGGGCTGAGATGTGTGCCCAATGGAGAGATGAGACCTGGGTCAAAAGATG
Organism: Panax stipuleanatus; assembly: GCA_020205555.1. Taxonomy (NCBI): domain Eukaryota; kingdom Viridiplantae; phylum Streptophyta; class Magnoliopsida; order Apiales; family Araliaceae; genus Panax; species Panax stipuleanatus. The sequence goes on along the minus strand of CM035115.1, from coordinate 55,428,291 downwards.
CAAGACTGCCGCCACTAACAGATCCTCGGGTGTACCTGATGGCGAAAAGGCTAAAGGAACCTACAGAGGCGGCAGTATTTCACAGTTGCAGCATATCACTGCCAGGGTACGTATGAATAATTTTAATATGTTTGCAATTATAAATTATAGAATATCACATGTTTACTTAGTAATATTGGAATATATTTTGTATAGGAGTCTCAGTCTCAAGATCAGCCTATCCATTGGCTGGATGTGTACGTGGCCACCTGTAATGGTCTGCCTGATGCTGTTCACATAGCGGTAATAAGTTTTAACAACTTGATCTTGTTTATCAAGTTTTACGTCATTCTTTAGAATTTTACTAATTTATTTTTAACTATTTAATTGTTAACATGATGACAGGATACTTATAAGCGTTTATTGAATGAGCGCTATCCTGAAGGCACCCCACGTCCGCCAATTGATCAAGAATTATGGGAGAGGGCGTCTGTTGTGAAGAAGAACTACGTCAAAGGTCAAGGACAACGACGACGCCCATCCTTCAGTGGCTCAAGAAGCTCTGCTACCCAGTCTTCACAGTCATCGAGTCATCCAGCTATTCATACTCCTGCTGACTGTGTGAGAGCTATATGTCGAGATCATAATCTTCTAAAGATACTGGGCGGGCATTTGGCGGCTCTGAGTGCTGATGAGTTAGCTGATGCAGTGGCGGCAGCAGCAGCATCACAGCATGGGGATGGCGACGAGGTAATCAATCTTATTTATTACAATCAAAGTAGTGACTTATATATATATATATATATATTGTTGTGTTTAAAAATAACTGTATATTGTCGTAACACCAGTATCAACATATATACTATATTATATGTAATTTGTTTTATTTTTTTGTTAATTATAGGGTGATCAAGATCAAGGAGAAACTAATTTGGACAATGATGCTTGACGACTGATTAAGTGTTGTTTTGTAGTTATTTGAGAATCTTATACTTTTATATTCATTCTTTGGATGTCTGTATGTTGCTTAAAGATTATATTTGTTTATATTTATTCAATTTATATCTATTTTTAAAGGTTTATATAGTTTATATACTAGTTTGGTGTATGTGTCGGTAAATGGACGATGGATGTTATATTGTTGTGCATGTTTATGTGTTGGGATAAAGCAGGTACAAAATAGGTATATAAACTGTACCTGTACAAAATAGGTACAGTTTTTTGGGAATTCTACAAAACAGCAAAATTCTGGGTTCCAGGTTTTTTTACATTAGCGACCGCATGCGGTCGCTGATAAGTATTAGCAGTCGCTAATCATATGGGGATTTCAGCGACCGCATACGGTCGCTGATTGCAGTCGCTGACACGTGGCACACGTCAGCCTGTGGCCCTGAACCATGCTGACTCATCTTAGCGACCGAAATGACAATAACGGTCGCTAATATCGGTTGCAGATAATTCGGTCACTAATAGTGGTCGCTGATGTGCATTCTAGTGACCAGATTTTATGCGACGCTTATCTGCGACCGCATGCTGTCGCTGATAAGCGGTCGCAGATAGTCTTTTTTCTTGTAGTGAGACTATATGGACTCTACTATTCGTATTTAGAGGGATCAACCCTTAGTACCATAATGTGCACATCATCTCAACTCTAACGCGTAAATAATCCCCTATAAAACGGTTGTTCATCTCAGTTTAACATCAGAGTCCACACCAAAGGAAGTTTGGATTGGATAAGCTCAATACTAGTTCTAGAATTTAGAACGCTCATCAATTATGGACTAGTTAAATCAATAAGGGTTCGCTAGTCTTTCAAAGTTCGACAATAAACGATATTCAAATCGGATAATAAATCTCAAGAGTATACAATCGAATAAGTATTGTATAACTGAAGTAACACTTTAAAAGAATTATAATATCTCATATAAATCTTGACTTGAATAAAAAAGAATAAGAACTTGCATCATGATAATAGTTCGAGAATAAAAAGCTTGTTCAGTAACAGGTTTGAGTTTAGAATACTTGCTTCATAAAAGTAAAGTTAGAAAACTTGCTCAATTAAAAGTAGGAATTAGGAAACTTGCTCAACAATAGTAAATTAGGGATAGAACACTTGCCTCGTATGCAAGCTAAAAATATAAATCTCGTTCCTCAATAAGTCCAACATATTTGATTATGTTTATAATATCAATTAGTTCCATTACCACTACACTTAACTGTTGAACTTCCCACTTTAGCATAACTTAACAACTTGGTTCATAATCTTAATTTGTTGACTAACCACATAACATGAATCTAAACCCACAACATGCCTACCACACAACTATAAACTCTTAAACAGTCAAAATCAAACCTTACAATAACAAAATCCAAGTTTAAATATAACTTGTTAATATGCAACTATAAATCATCTTATACTTGTCAACAATATGTTATAGTACTGTGTTACATGCTCAACACATTATCAGGTTCATTAGGTTAAGTTAACTCATCATGTTATGGATTAAAAACACACAAACCCAAAATAACTTTAACCTTGTGTTCCCCGTCGGGGCAGGGGTTTGTCCTGCAGGATGCCCGCCGGGGCAGGGGGTCCTACACTAGAAAGCCCGTCAGGGCAGAGGTCTCCGGTATGATGAACTGCAGTTCGCGACTGCACTGCTCATCATCCCAAATAACCCACGAAAATGCAAAAATTAAGTTCAAACAAATTTGTTAATGTTACCCAAGGTTTGTAAATTTAACATAAACATCATACAACCCTTCTAGCATGTTTTTAACACTTCAGATCACATAATTACTTGAATTAGAATAGCTAAATTTACTATTTTTTGGTATTTTTCAAAGTTTTGAGGAAAATAATGAAATTCATCACTACAGATTCTTTATAACACCGAATATGTTCGTTTGAATTTCGTTTTGTTCGTTTAAACATGCATAATCATAATCAACATTCAATTTAAAGTTTAATAAACAATTAAAGGATGATATTTTGTGCATATGGGCCATATTCATACTTTTCATACTCTGTAACTTTCAAATCTCTAATTAAAGCGTAATTACATGAATTTGATTGTTTTAAAACATGAATAAATGCTATAAAACATGTTATAAATATATATTAGCACATATATCATCATATATTCAACAATCATCAAACTTTTCAATCACAGAGAACTTAAATATACTTTAATGGAGCAAACTTGAAAACATAAATTAAAGACTTAAGATGAGGGATTACCCTTACTACTTTGTTGGGATTAAATGATATAAACTTCCTTTGAATCTTCAATTTTCTATTAATTCTCTCAAGTTCCCTCTCAAACTCTCTCTAAGTTCTCTGATGAATATATGATATATGATATATATGAACTGAAGGTATAGTTATAAGTTGTACGTGAAAATAACTGGTTGGAACATGGGAAGCAGTTAAGTGCATCAGGCCTTAACTGCTCCCATGTTCTTAAGGGCATGTTTGTTTTGTTTGTAAAAGCTCCTTCCCATTTAATTTATTTAAAATGTTATTATATAGTTTATTTGTCATACTTTAATTAATCAAATAATCTTATTTAAATTAATTAAATAAAATCTAATATTACACATTAAATCACATCATCACATAATTAAAATTCTTATTTATTAATTATGTCAAATCACTAAATCTTTAATTAATTATTAAATTAATTAGAATAACATTATGCTTATTACATAATTCATTTAATTAAATAAACTCAATTAAATACATACTTTGAACTATAAAAATTCTCCACATTAATTTAATTAATGTAACACATATAATTAAATTAATCTACCACAATTCCATCAAACAATTATTTAACTCAATAAATAAATCATCAAAATATTTATTTAATTCAATAAATATTTAAATTAAATTATAAAATTCTCGTTTGTTACATAACTTGTTTTTGTAAATCTATGAGTCAGGCAAGTCTTTTCAGTTCTTATTTGCTATATGAATGTGGTAACTGATTGGTTAAAATCTGCAATGCTATGAGAATGTTGAAGTTCATATGATATGTATATGAAATGCAAAAGTCAATACATGATATATTGATTGAGTTGAGAAAATTTGCATGTATACTTGATTTGTGAGATGCAACATGTATGATATATTTGAATGATTATGATTGTATAAGTTGAGCATGCTATTATGTGCTATGTGATGCATGAAAACTGTTTGATTTGCTGAGCTGTAGAGCTCAATCTTGCAAAATAACCTTTTGCAGTTTAAGGATACAATGAGTTATCTGCCATTTGGATGGTAGTGATCAGAAGGCATACAAGAGAATAAACTTGTTCTATTTAGAAGTTGTTTGAACCATGGTAGTTGATAGTTATGATGTGAATGAAATGTCAGGTTGTAATCGTTGATCTATCCAATGTATAAAGGAAATTATTTGAGAAGTGTAAACTTTTATAAAAATCTATCAAAGTGAATTATAAAATGAACCATGATTATAAGTTAGGTAATCGTAAAGGTTGTGATTAAGGTAAATAAAGAAAGAAGGTAGAAAAGTTTTAATAATTCCGCAATTTTAATAGTTTAAACATCGATTTATGATGTAAAAGAAGAATGTAAATATATTGTTAACAAGAAAAGTCGGGAGTGGAATTGTCCATATTTTGGGGGCGTTACATTTGGTATGAAAGCTGTAGGTTATAAACCTTAGGTAAGAGTACCTTAGGCTATGACTGATGAGTGGGTTTCATACCTACGAATTGATATCATTTAAACAGAAGATATTGCTACTTCAAGTATTTTTAGGTTCTTTTTTACGTATTTACATTGGTTTATGTGAAGGGAATGGCCGGGATGACAAGCGCAAGGGAATGAGTGTGTAATGAGGAAATTCTGCAGGAACTCAACAATATTCGCTGGGGCGCACATTTAGTGCTGGACATCCTCGCCTAGGCGCATGTGCGCCGGGGCACAATTTACAAATGCAAAAACTTCGCCTAGGCGAAGTACGTGGAAGAAAAGATATTGTTTCCTTGTTTGAATAGAATTCTGCAGAGATAGAGCTGGAGTATTTGGAACGCAATTAGGAGAGTATATAAGGCTAACAGAGGGGCATATATGGGATATCCTTGGACATTAACAAACCCTAATTAATGGGAAATTACACGTTGGGAGAATTGAAGCGAGGCGAAGGCACGAAGAGCGCAAGGCGAGATTGGAGACGAGTAGCTATACACTTTCAGATTATCTTTTCTCTCTTTATCTATTCTTTGTATTCAGGATGCTACTAACTTTGTGGATGATTGTTTTTAATTTGTCTATGATGAACTAATCTACTATTTAAGTCTACAATGGATCTTATTATGTAACTGAGAATTGACATGATTTCACTTTAGTTTATTGAGATTATATTAAGATTATTTGCTATGGTTTGCGCTTAATTTATGTTATTTCTTGATCACCAATAACCTGTTATTCCATATGAACTTGAGAGATGAAATGTGGAATTAGAACTGATCATAGTGACGTATGTTTGTGATTTTTACGTGAAGTTAGAATTCATAACTCATGTGTAGGATAGAGATATCTATACATCATACGTAATCTAAAAAGAACATGACCTCAAACCTTTTTCAATTATAATTCACATAGAGATATAGTGAGTTAGTTAATGAAGGTGTCTTACTTAATTATATCAATTGTGGATTTGAGTGGGTATGGGTGTAATGCATTGAGAGATGGTTATACCTACCACCGTGTTATTGGTTAATAATCTGAAATAGTTGATTTAAATTGAAAGGAAGCATGTCAGTTGAAGTGAAATAATAAGTGAAGTTGTAGGCTTAATTCTCCAAAAACTTGTTAAATTCCTGGATAGTGTTAGTTATAGTTTAAGTGGTAGTTTTTCATAAATATCACCATTTGATCATTAGTTTAATAAAATTGAGATAGTATAAAATTGGTAATTATTCGGATAAATTGTAGTTATTATCTCCGTGGAAACGATACTTTACTTCTACTCTATTATTTGTTGACCACGTATACTTGAGTGTTGTACGTATTAGATTTTACCCAACAAGTTTTTAGCGCCTTTGTCGGGGACAATAATTGTGTTTATCACTTTCAATATCAGTTTAAGTAAATCAGTTTTAGTTAAACAAATTTTTTTTTTTATTCTTATTTTTTTATTTATTATTTCATGTACTCTCGAGTAGTGCATGCAAACTCGATCAAAGAAGCCTGCTTTGTTGCCTTACGAGGACGACATCGACAAACAATTTCAGAGGTTGAGTAAGTGGATTGAGAAAACTCGAGAATTACTTGAAACACCGGACAACATGGCTGGAGAGGAACAGAAAGCACTGCGGGACTATGCTACACTGCGGGTATCGGAAATTCAGTCGAGTATTACCAGGCCAGCGATTAATGCTAACAATTTCAAGATCAAGCCTGGTACTATACAAATTGTGCAGAATACTTGTCAGTTTGGGGGTCTACCCAATGACGACCCGAACGAGCACATTGTAAGTTTTATAGAGATTTGTCATATATTCTGTAACGAATGAGAATTTTATATATGAATTTTAATATTTATTGAATTAAATAAATATTTTAATTTATTTATTTATTGAGTTAAATAAATAATTTATGTGATTATTGTGGAGTAATTTAATTAAGTGTATTATATTAATTAAATAAATATTTAATATTTAATTTAATTGATGTGTAATGATTTTATGGTATAATTCTAATTTAATTGAGATAATTAAATTAGATGAATTTTATGTGGTATTTGTTACATGAGATTATGATTAGCAAGTAATTATAATTGTTATGTGACAAATTTTATTAGGTTAGTTGATGTTAGCTTTAATTTAATTAAATTAGAATGTTAAAGATTTAATTAATTAAAGTGTAACATTGAAAGTATATGTTAAAGGATTTATTAAGTAAATAAAAGGGGTTTAAATTATTTTTGCCAAACAAGGCCCTTAAAACTATTTTTAAAGAGTTTTGCCAAACAAGACTCTTACACCTGTTTTAATTCCGTTTTGCCAAACAGGGCCTTAACTACTAAAAACTTGTTTTTAAATAAGTTGTTTACCAAACAAGCCTTATGACTTTTAAAATTTATAATATTATAACTGATATTTTAATTGTTAGTTGTTTTATATAATTATATGTATTAAATATTATAACAGTTATATTAAATGTATATACGTTAGTATACAAGAACAAAACAAAGTTAGAATTTTATCAGTGTTAGAAAGAGAAATACAAAGAAAGTTAGAGAGAAAAGAAGAGAGAAGAAAAGGAGAAAAAGGAAAAAGGCTTGAGAGAATCCTTGCTATACCAACAAGCACCATCATCATCTTCTTCCTCACTAAGCTTAAGGGTATAATCATAATCCTTGTAGTTTAGAAATTACATTTTTACTATTCTTCAAGTTTTGCTTCTCTGTAAAATAGTTTTCAAAAGAATTTATATAAATATGATCTATATGTGTTAGATTATGTATATAAACTGTTAGATGTGAATTATATGATTGTTTAAGTGATTAATTTTATGTAAATATGATGAACATGAAAAAATCATGTTCATAGCAATTTACAGTGAACTTGCTTTGAAAAATAGTTCATTAATTAATCAAAATTCGTGTTTGATTGTGATATATTATGTAAATTGATAATTGATTATGAAAATATATCAAGAAACAAAATTAACATACTTTGAATTGTTTGATTTGGTTTAAAAATAAAGTCACAGTGTTAATTTTGTTCAAGAACGCTTAAAAATGGTGTTTTCTTCAAAATTATGAAATTAAGTGTTTTGATTATGTGTTGTAGTGTTAATGTATGTTAAAAACATGTTAGAAGTTTAAGATTTTGTTTTTGTAAAGTTTCATATGCATTGTGTTAGTTAAAATTGAACTTTAGTGCGAAGAAATAAGTCAAATTGGCTTTTTCTATGCACAGTTCGCGAGCCGGGGAACCATTAGTAGGGGGACCCGCCCCAGTGACGCTTTTGGCCTAGAAACACCCGCCCCAGCGGGAGTTGTTGCTGTCCGGAGATGTTGCTTTGGTTCCGAGTAGTTTTTATGCATTACATGATTAGCTAACTTAATGTGATGACATGTTAACTGTATTAAACAATAAAATAACATATTTTTGACATGTTTAAGATAATTTAAAGTCTCATATTAATATGTTATATGTGTACATAGATATTGTTATCATAGGATATAATTTTGATACTTTAAAGTGTTATACACGTATGATGTGCATGTTCTGAGTTTAGACTCACGTGTGTGGTTAGTTAAGCAAGTTAAGTTTATAAACCATGTTATTAAGTTGAACTTATTTCGACTTTTTCTCAGAAATATTTTTATTCCCTAAAAACTTTTATTTTTGTATTGAAAATTCTTATTCGTTCAATCTAACTCGTAGCCAGAATCCTCCCGTTTTATAATCATCATATGTCCTAGAACGATTAATAAACACATAACAAATAATATAATTAATAAAAATCTATTTTATTAATTAATAATTCTTTAAATTTAATTTTCTGGACAATTTAATTTTTCGGGTTGTCACATCCCCCCCCCCCCCCCCCCCCCCCCACAATTTGCCCATTTTTGATTGTATTTTAATTGCCAAATTTTGCTTAATAAAATTACCTAAAAGTCACTCATTAATTGGGCCAAGTTTGGGGTCATTTGATTTATTGATTGGACTTCCTAATTTAATTATTTGGGCCATGTAAAATAGCATAGACCAACATACTAGTTTTATCTTACCATATTTATTTAATTAGGGTTTCTATTTCACTCATTATGAAATTTAAATAATTACTTTCATAGATTTAATTGTATAACCTAATTAGATTTTCTTTAATTAGATTAAAATAATTAATTAGTTGAGATATATAAACTAAATCTCTTAGTGTTAATTTACTAGTATGTAATTTAATTACTAGTAAACTTCAATAAATATAACCATTTGGTTATTTAATTCTTATTCATAATATATAATATTAGGTTATAAAGCTTTTTTTTAATTCACTATATATAATAAATAGATATATACACACATTTATAATAAATATTTATTTAGTCTCATACTTGACCCACATAAGTCATAACATATTTATCATAATTGATAAATATTTATTATATCCATTTAATCACATATTCATCCACTTTATGTCACAAAGTTTTCAATATCATTAATATATAATTTAATATTCTTTTTTCTTGGCTTTCCTTTTTGTTCCATTAATTCATTAACTTAATTAGCCCTAATTGGTTTAATAAGTTATTACATATTTATATAATCACTTTATATAATTAATATCAATAAATCACTTAAAGATTATAAATCTTTTCATTACCATTCAAGGCCAATATTCAAGCTATGTTAATTTATACATAAGTTGTCTTAATTTTTCTTCAATCAATTAGATTAGTTATTCCTCTTAGCTTCCTTTTCATTTCTTAGTTAACTTAAAATAAATTAACTTACTTAATTTACATCACATATTCACTCATATTCTCAAAGTAAATAAATAAATAAATAATTATTCGTAAAAATATCCATATAAAATTCTCAGTCCATACAGGTTCACCTCAGACTTAATAAAAATTTTGCACCAGAACAATCTGGTTTGGCACAATTTCTCAAAGAGCGCTTGAACTTCATAAACATCTTTCAACAACCATCTAACCGAATTAAATAGCTTAGACTTTTAGCAACAATTCAGACATCAATAGAAATATTTTTAGCCAACTCAATTGACTTACTTTTTCTTAGTTTAAAGAAAATAAAAAATCATTTTTATCACGTCATGATACCGTACCAGCTTAATAGTATGTTGAGGATTCCGTTATTATGTGATTTCGTCATGTTACATCATGCCATAATGGGCTGACGATCTAATGATCACACCCAACACTAGTTTCACTTGCATTGATGAATCCATTGATTATCATTTCTACACCATATCAAATGATGCATCTGATTATATAAAATACATTTTGATAGTTTCAAATCATTTTTGTCTAGCTAAAGAAATTAACATAAACATATAAATAATAGATTTTTTTTAATAAAACTGATTGGTTCAATAATCTGACCCAATATTTTTTTTTTCCAAAAACCAAAAGTGCAAACATTAGCACGAAATTAATAAATTTCAAAAATCTACCATAGCTAGAAGATTTAGAATAATCCACGTTTCTCCATCAACTTCAATCTTTTCTCCATTACCCCTTTATTTAACAATTCCATCTATCTCTAGCATCACAAATGCTTTTTATACCAAAAATTCTTAGTTCTTTACTCATAACCTTTCTATACCCAGTATAGTTCATCAAATTTATCACACTTTGGAAGTTCAGGAACTTGGCACAAAAATTTGAGTTTAAGAACTTGTCTTAACAATACGTAGTCCAAGAACAAATCAGAGACTGTCCATACGCATAGGGGCTCAAAAACATACATATGATCATGAGTCATAAACTTACCATAAGCATGAGTTTTATGAACTCGCACCTAATATTAATATTCTCTAACTTTCAAATATAAACATGGGCAAAGAATCATCTTCTCACCATATGTATATCGATAGCGCGACACCGACATTTCAATGATTATCATTGTGATAAACTAAGTGCAAGCACAAAACTCTCGCACATACAAAGGTTTGTACAACTCAGTCGTCACATGAGTCCTCAGTAAATCCCACCTAACTCCATCTTACTCTTAACTTGCTCTTTACTCAATACAAATTTTTTATATTTCATCATTTATAACTCCTCGTGAGTTTATCTTGTACTACTTCATAGTACATTCTTTTATAGCATCAAGCTATAGCTTCTCAATCATTATTGATCACCTGTCATTTACGACTTAAAAAGATCACGTCGTGATCTTATTCTACAATCATATCCCCTTATAATTCTTTTTTATTTTATGATCGTTTGGTTTTTACAGCCTTTTTTCTTCCCTATCTAACCATATTGCATTAACATTACTCAAATCAAATGTTCCCTGATCCTCTAGTTGTTCAGGCTCTTCTCTGAACCTACTCATATTGTCTTAACTTATTTTATATGTATTTCTCTGAATTTATCATCAGCTAAATTTTATTTGAGTTTATTCTTATTATTTTTATCATCTTCATCTTATAGACATCATATATTTATTAACACTTAACATCTTTATTACGGGAGTCAGGTAACTCCTGATTATTATCTTTTATAACTCTTCAATATTTTTCTTTGAAATAATCTCATATATATCTTAATCCCTTCTTATAAATTTTCAAAATTTATTTCTTATTGTTCAAACTCTATTCGAGTTTATTCATTATTTCCTTTCTTCTCTAAGGTCATTGTTGGATAAAATCTAATACGCACAACACGCAAGTATACGTGGTCAACACATAATAGAGTGGAAGTAAAGTATCGTTCCCACGGAGACAATAACTACAATTTATCCGAATAATTACCAATTTTATATTATCTCAATTTTATTAAACTAATGATCAAATTGTGATATTTATGAAAAACTACCACTTAAACTATAACTAACACTATCCAGGAATTTAACAAGTTTTTGGAGAATTAAGCTTACAACTTCACTTATTATTTCACTTCAACTGACATGCTTCCTTTCAATTTAAATCAACTATTCCAGATTATTAACCAAGAACACCATGGTAGGTATAACCATCTCTCAATGCACCACACCTATACCCACTCAAATCCAAAATTGATAGAATTAAGCAAGACACCTTAATTAACTAACTCACTATATCTCTATGTGAATTATAATTGAAAAAGATTTAAGATCAAGTTCTCTTTAGATTACGTATGATTTATAGATATCTCTATCCTACACATGAGTTATGAATTCTAACTTTCCGTAGAAATTACAAACATACATCACTATGATCAGTTATAATTCCATATTTCATTTCTCGAGTTCATATGGATTAACAAGTAATTAGTGATCAAGTAATAACATAAATTAAGCGCAAACCATAGCGAATAATCTGAAAATAATCTCAATAAACTAAAGTGAAATCATGTCAATTCTAAGCTTTATAATAACATCCATTGTAGACTTAAATAGTAGATTAGTTCATCATAGACAAATTAAAAACCATCATCCACAAAGTTACTAGCATCATGAATACAAAGAATAGATGAAGAGAGAAAAGATAATCTGAAAGTGTATAGCTACTCGTCTCCAATCTCGTCTTGTGTTCTTCGTGCCTTCGCCTCGCTTCAATTCTCTTAACGTGTAATCTCCTACAGATTAGGATTTGTCAATGTCCAAGGATATCCCATATATTCCCCTCTGTTAGCCTTATATACTCTCTTAATCGCGTTCCAAATACTCCAGCTCTATCTTTGCAGAATCCCATTCAAATAAGGAAACAATATCTTTTCTGCAGCGTACTTCGCCTAGGCGAAGTTTTTGCCTTTGTAAACTATGCCCCGGCGCACATGCGCCTAGGCGAGGATGTCCAGCACTAAATGTGCGCCCCGACAAAAATTGCTGAGTTCATGCAGAATTTCCTCATTACACACTCATTCCCTTGCACTTGTCATCCCAGCTATTCCCTGCACATAAACTAATGCAAATATGTAAAAAGGAACCTAAAAATACTTGACGTAGCAATATCTTTGGTTTAAATGATATCAATTCGTAGGTATGAAACCCACTCTTCTAATACCCCCAAACTTAAGACTTTGCTTGTCCTCAAGCGAAAAAAAAATGAAAATAACAAGCAAAACTATCTATATGAATGCATATGCCTGATCTACTTCCTACATGCCTACGAATCCAGTAATAGATCAGTATAATAACCAACATAGGTCTCAAATATATCATAAGATATTCAAACAATATATCAAATCAAATTACAGTTCATCATTAGCCAATCAGTCAATCCAAACCTGTCATCACCCATGTTGTGTGTGTGTGCTCGTTAAGACATAACAACCTTCTTAGAGGGAAAATTTTAGTTCCATTTCAGTTAATCTGTAAACATGACAAATCCGGTTAAAAATAGCAATTACCGAGTTCAAGGATCTCTACTAAGGCTTATTTCTATTACTATTCATTCACGAGTGCGTTTTACGCTCCATCCCGCGCTCACATTCGATTGTGCAATGTTCGAATCTCTTAGGCTTTTCAATGTTACACATTTAGCAAAATTTCGACCAACGACTCCCAAACCAGACGGTTTTAGGGCGCTAGGTGTACAAACATCCCCAAGGGCTTACTTATTCAAGTAACAAAGGCCACAGATACAAACTAGTCAATGCGTTTATTCACATCTTTTTTTTCCTTCTTTTTTTTCTTTTCTAATTTTTTCTAATTTTTTTTCTTTTATTTTTTTTCTTTCCTTTCACCCCATTGACTTCCCCAAACTCGAGTTTTTACTTTATTTTAACCTTTACTGTCAGTATACTAATGTTATCAAAATTTAACTAAGATTTTCCCCTAGAAACCAATTATGAACCCTTGAACTAAGTTGACTAAAACAGTTAAACTTTAGTGCTAACCAGTTACATAAGTTTCAGACAGGCCCAGATTTTCATCTTGATTAACATTAGAACTCATCATCAATCTTCACACTGTTCAAGTTAACATGCAATACTAATCTTATCATAGGCCGAGATAAATTCACACCAATCCATTGCTTAAATTCATGCAACAATCTATATGCCTAAATGCCAAGGAAAATATTTTTGTGATTTTTCTCAATTTTTTACTTTTTTTTATATATGCATACAATATAACTAATGTGTAGACAATATGCTATAAACTAAAATGCAATTAAACTAATATGCAGAATAACTACTAAATGCATTTAACTAAATGACTACTACTACCCCCAAACTTAAACTATGCAATGTCATCATTGTATACAGATAAAGAATGATAAAGTTCGAGGACTGCCCTAAGTGGTCAAGCGTCATGCTCGACCGGTGGATCCGCGGTAGGTGGGTCTTCAACCGGATCCTCCATAAGCTGGAGTGAAGGATAAGCTGGCAATGACAGGGGAGCTGGGAATTAAAAATTTTCACCGGTGGGATTAAGGCGGGCAAAAGCAGCTGCCAGAGTCGCGTTGAACTCATTCTGGGTGGCAAACATGTGATCCTACCTGGAGGCCAACCCGTGTAGTCTCTGATCAAAGTACTGCTACAGATTGCGGAATTGATTGCTTAAAGTAGCTTTTGTGCGGGACAAGTTTGAAGTCCCGGCTTGTTCTTGTTCTTGCTCACTTTCCACATCAAAATCTACATCTTGTCCGTCTGCCCCCTCATCATCCTCAGAATCAGAAAATGTAAAGCCAAGTCCACGTGGGTGTGAATGCCCTCTTTTCCATACTGAGTACCTCTAAATCATCATAGAATCTAAGCATAGTAGTGGCTGCTGGATAGGCTTATATGTCCTCAATTGTACCTCTGCCCAGGCACATAATGCATAGATGAGTGATGGATGAGGCAGTCTACCCTATAAAGGCCCACACAGATTTTGGCTAATGGAGTGATGAATGATGCGGCCCACGTCGATCAAATGGTTTTTGACAATTGTATATACCAGAACTGACTTCTCCTTTGTAACATCGCTTGTGTGTGTAGATGGTAAAAGTTTCGTACACAAGAATGTATGTTATATCTTCCCATACAAATTGAGACGGCCAGTCTGAAAGTGAGACCCATTTGACGACCATGTAGCGTCGGGCTTGCACAACTCAGTCAGAATCTAATCATAATTCGGCCCGATTTCCTTGAGGGTCAAAAATGAATAACTCAGTTGCTATGGCAAGTTGTAGTAATCATTGATCTCCTGCACAGTAAACGGTACCATCTTGCCCCTGACGAATGCAAAGAACGGTGACTTATCTAGGGCATTTGCTTAGAATTCCTTCGCCACCGCCACCGCCACCACGGCGGCGTCCGACTGTGCCGTGAATGTTTCTCATCTCCTCTTGTGAATTTTTTGAAGCATAGCCCCATCAAACTCATAGGGCGTCAAACACGCTCCGAATTTAACGCCTTGGTTGATAGATACACGAATCTCTCCGCCGTCTCGGTGTTCAAAAATTTTTGTTTGTCAAATTGCCAAGCGGGGGTGGATGAACTCTCACCGCGTTGCCTTTTTTGATTTCTGGATGTCATGAAGCCGACGGTACGAATCCTACTTGTAATTGAGTGAGGGAGCGGTTGATGGTTGTTGAGACTTTTTATCAAACACCTTGTGTGCTTACTGTGATTGATTGTCAAACTTATCCCTAAACTTTAATGGTTTACCCCAAATTATAAATTCTGCAACCTTTTATGTAAAAACTTGGAATAACTTTGATAATCAACCAAAATTGAAGTTACCCGTAAGTTTGTATGAAGGAATCCCAAGGATGCTGTATGCTTGTGAGTAGTCTTCCTTTATCCACTGAATATGGGTGCAATTCGAAACCCTAGGTGGTGAAGAGTGAGATTTGCTTTGATGATGAACCTTTGAAATCGCATGTGGATAGTGTTTGGGGCAGTATATGAGCGAGATATAGGGTTCTCATTTGGTTTTGGTATGCAGGGGTATCATAATTATGTTAGGAGTGTAATTTTTAAACTGCAGAATAAGGTTTTTAAAAACATAAACCTTCACCTGCGCTTAGGCGAGGTGATTTGGCCTTTAATTCTCGCCGGGGTGAGTTTTACCAGAGTACTCTGCGCCTAGGCTCTCTTTTTTCTTCACAAATTCTCGCCGGGGCGAGTTTCATCAAAGAGGATAATGAGTAGGTTAAAAACCTACTAAATCGGTATTACTAAGCTTAATATATTGTGGTTTCTTGAGTAGCGCAGGTTAGTTTTCATGTTTTTGTGTGAATTTGCAGGAAAGAAGCATAGCTTAGCTTAAAGGGAGATAGCAGGAAGAATTGGGCAGACAAACACCTAGGCGCGAGGCGCGCTAGGATTGAACTGGAATAGGCGTGGGGCGCGTCATATCAAATAGTTGTCCACGGTCTAGTAGCGTGGTGCGCGCCATTTGAGAAGGAAATCGGGTGCGGGGCGCGCTTGGCTGACGAATTTAGTGAGATTTGGTTGCCTTAAAGCTGCAGAAGTTGAGTTAAAACAGGATTTTAATATTCTAATTGTAATAGAATTTTGATAGACTATAAATACTAGTTGTTTTCTTTGGTTTAATCTATTTTTTAGAACTAGAAATTCTGGGAGGCTATTCATTCATTCAAACCCTAGTTTTGAAGAATCAAGGCATGTCAAGCTAAACTACTCAATTCAATTCTGAAGGGATGTTGAACTTTATTTACAATTAATGGTTTGAGCAAGTTTATTTTATTTACTCTTTCGTATGTGAGATTTATTCTGATTATCTACATAAACTTTCTTGTATTCTATTCAATTAACTAATTTGGTTTCTGCAAGATTAAATTAGTAAATTGATATCATCTTATAGAATAAGATATATATTAAGCAAACGATGTATATCTGATCATAAGTAGCAATTAATGATATTTGATTGTGGTCAAACTTTTGGATATTATTAAGATTTTCAGAAAGCAAGTTAAATAATTCCTGATTGTGTAATTGTTGCTTGGAACAATCTAATTCTCATTCTTCATGCTTCTATCATATTAAATTTAGACTGATAGTTCTAGGTTATATGATAGTTAGGATCTTTTGTTGGCGATTGTCGCATTAGATTTATACTTAAGGAGAATTTCGGATAACTAGCGATTGCGGTTATCTAGGATTGTTAATCTCATTGAAGGATAAATATTGTAAACACTTGGTTAATCCATAATTGTGAAAAGGCGATACTAAACTGAAGAATTGAAGCTTTTTACTCATTGATACTTCTTTTAAATTCACTTTTGTTAATTCAACTTTTCAAACTAAAATTCCCCAATTCATTAGAAAATACTTGGATAAATATAAAATAAAACACTCTCTGTGGAATCGATCATTGCTTGTTACTATACTAATTCTTGAGTTAGTGGAATAGGAGTAAGGTTGATTTTGGAGTGCTAAACGACAGCTCCTAAATTTTGGCGCCATTGCCGGGGAGTGTTATTTGTTTTTATTTATTCAATTGTTTTCATTTTTTATGCCTCGATCCTCTCACTCTCTTGAATTGAAATTTGATCCAGAAATAGAGAGAACCGCACGAAGGCTTAGGAAGGAAACTCGAAAATCCCAAAATACACTTGCAGATTTCGACAAAGCTCCATCACCAGGCCTCAACATCGCACTCACACTACTTTCAGACCATTCTTCTTGCGAATCAGACGAGGTGATGGCAGTGCCAAATAACAGGACTTTAAAGGAGTTGTCTACTCCTAATCTCACTCAACAACCTTCATGCATTAAATATCTTACTTTAAATGCTGCGTTTGAATTGAAATCCGGACTAATTCATCTTTTGCCTACTTTTCGTGGACTTACAGGTGAGGATCCTTATAAGCATTTGAATGAGTTTCATTTTGTGTGCTCAACCATGAAGCCACACAACATTACAGAGGAGCAGATAAAACTAAGAGTTTTCCCATTCTCACTGACGGATTTAGCGAAAGATTAGTTGTATTATCTCCCCTCGGGATCAATACAATCATGGAATGATATGAAAAGGCTATTTTTGGAGAAATACTTTCCTGCTTCAAGAGTAGCCAACATAAGGAAAGAAATTTGCAGAATCCGACAATTTAGCGGTAAAATATTGTATGAATACTGGGAGAAATTCAAAAAGCTTTGCTCCAGCTGTCCACCCCACCAGATTGATGATCAACACCTTATCCAATACTTTTATGAGGGACTTGTACCGATGGATAGGAGTATGATTGACGCTGCTAGTGGAGGAGCATTAATGTATAAAACACCGGAGGCTGCAAAAAATTTGATTGCAAATATGGCCGCCAGTGCACAACAATATGGAGCACAGAATGATCATCCAACACAAAGGGTAAGTGAGGTAAGCATGAGTAATATAGAGCAACAGATTTCTGACTTAACTGCTGTGGTGAAACAATTAGCAACAGGTAACTTGCCGGTTGCAAAGGCTTGCGGAATATGTTTAATGGCGGGGCACCCTATAGATGTTTGCCCGACATTACAAGAGGAAGATAATGCACAGCAAGCTAATGCAGTGGGAAATTACCAGGCACAGCCGCAGAGAAAATATGATCCTTTTTCCAATACTTACAATCCAAGATGGAGGGATCATCTCAACTTGAGTTATGGGGGTGCTAGACCGCAGGCACAATGGTTCTACCCAAATAAACAGCAATTTCATCCAAATCAGCCACAGTACCAACCCAAACCAGCAGCACCAGCCAATTCTAGAACATTATTGGAGGATATGTTCAAAACATTTATAACACAGACACAACAGTTCAACAAGAGACAAAATCTTCCATCCATAGTTTGGAGAGTCAAATGAGCCAATTAGCTACTAGTGTGGGTCGGTTGGACTCTCAAGGTTCAGGGAAGCTTTCATCTCAAACTGTTGTGAATCCTAAGGAGAATGCTAGTGCTATAACCTTGCGGAGTGGGAAGCAGATGGACCCACAACCACAGTTGAGTTTGAGAAAGAGCAAGCTAAGGAGGGATCGGAAAAATCTAAGATACATCCTAACCCTCCTTGTCAGCTTAAAGATATTCCTTTTTTCTTTCCTCAAAGAAATTCTAGAAATTCAAAGAAAGATGAACAGGAAAAAGAAATTTTGGAAACTTTTAGGAAAGTAGAAGTGAATATTCCATTACTTGATGCAATTAAACAAGTGCCGCGGTATGCGAAATTTTTAAAAGAATTGTGCACAGACGAACGAAAATTAGAAAATGATGAAAAAGTCACAGTTGGGGAGAATGTATCAGCTATTCTTCAAAGAAAAATGCCCCCTAAATGTAAAGATCTAGGCATGTTCACGATCCCATGCAAGATAGGAAACACTAGATTTGAGAAGGCCATGCTAGATTTAGGTGCTTCAATTAATGTGATGCCATTATCTATTTATAAGTCTCTAAATCTAGGTCCTTTGAAAAATACTGGTGTGATTATTCAATTGGTAGATCGTACTAACATTTACCCTCGTGGGATAGTTGAAGATGTCTTGGTGCAGGTGAACGAACTAATCTTTCTTGCAGATTTTTACATAGTGGATATGGAGGATGATACATCACCAAACCCATCCCACATCTTGTTAGGAAGGCCCTTCCTAAAGACAACGAGGACTATAATTGATGTGTACAATGGGACCTTAACAATGGAGTTTGATGGCGAAAAGATCCGATTTAACATCTATGATGCCATGAGGTACCGTAGCGATATTTGTCAAGTTTTTGCAATTGATGTGTTTGACTCTTTAGTGCAGGAAACTTTTGAACAAATTTCAGAGAGACAGCTTGAAGGTTGCTATTTCTAGCAGTTTGGACATGGATGGGAAGTATAAACTTGAGCAAAATCAGGAATTGAAGGAAACTGTGGCTACACTACACTCATTGCCTAAACTCTCAGATAAGCATGCAGTCCAATTAATTCAATTACATGTGGCTCACCAAAAATTATTACCATCTGTTGAGGAAGCTTCAACACTTGAATTAAAATAATTACCTGCACGCTTGAAATATGCGTATTTGAGGACTAGTGAGACTTTACCTATGATAATTGCTAGTAATCTAACCAAAGTGCAGGAAGAAAAATTGTTGAGAGTCCTTAGGGACCACATCACAGTGTTTGGTTGGACTATAGCAGACATCAAAGGTATTAGTCCCGCAATGTGCATATATCGGATTTTGCTGGAAGACGGGGCTAAACCTATGAGGGATGCACAAAGACGATTGAACCCACCTATGATGGAGGTAGTAAAGAAAGAGGTTATAAAATTGCTCGATGCAGGAATCATCTACCCCATCTCTGACAGTCAATGGGTAAGTCCGGTGCAGGTAGTTCCTAAGAAATTTGAAATCACGGTTGTCAAGAATGATAATAATGAGTTAGTGCCCACACGGATGCAAACAGGTTGGAGAGTGTGTATTGAATATAGGAGGTTAAATGCTGTAACTAGAAAAGATCACTTTTCCCTTCTTTTTATTGATCAAATGTTAGAACGATTAGCTGGGCATACTTATTATTACTTTCTAGATGGTTTTTCAGGTTATAACCAGATTGTGATTGCACCCGAAGACCAAGAAAAGACCACATTCACATGTCCCTTTGGTACCTTTGCCTATCGGCGAATGTCCTTTGGACTTTACAATACCCCAGGTACTTTTCAAAGATGCATGGTGAGTATTTTTTTCGATCTTTTAGAAGAATGCATTGTGTTTTTTATGGATGATTTCATAATACATGGTAATTCATTAGACGCTGGCCTAGATAATCTAACTAGTGTATTGGATAGATGTTTGGAAACTAACCTTGCACTAAATTGGGAAAAATGTCACTTTATGGTAGAACAAGGAATTGTACTTGGTCATGTAGTGTCAGTTAATGGTTTAGAAGTCTATAAAGCTAAAATTGATATTATATCTGCATTGCCTTACTTCGTTAGCGTGCCGGAGATATGCTCTTTTCTTGGACATGCAGGATTTTATCGCAGGTTTATCAAAGATTTCTCCAATATAGCATTGCCCTTATGCAATTTGCTCCAGAAAGATGTGGAATTCCATTTTCATGATAAATGCTAGGTAGCTTTTGATACCTTAAAGAAATTATTGACATCAGCCCCTATCATTCAACCACCAAATTGGAAGTTCCCATTTGAGATAATGTGTGATGTAAGCAACTATATTGTCGGTGCCATCTTGGGCCAAAAGATTGACAAAGATGTCCATGCCATCTACTATGCTTCTAGAACATTGAATGCGGCTCAGATAAACTATTCCACAACTGAAAAAGAACTATTATCTGTTGTATTTGCTTTAGATAAGTTTAGATCATACTTACTTGGTACTAAAGTGATAGTTTATTCTGACCATGCTGCTCTCAGGTACTTGCTTACTAAGAAAGAGACCAAACCTCGAATCATTAGGTGGATTTTGTTGTTGCAAGAATTCGACTCGGAAATTAGAGATAAAAAGGGTACGGATAACTTGGTAGCGGATCACTTGAGCATAATTCTTAAGGAGGAGGAAGCACTACCATTACAAGATATATTTCGGATGAGCATCTACTTTCCATTGGCAATACAACTCCATGGTATGCAGACATTGTGAATTATTTGGTAAGTGCGTACTTACCGGGTGAGTTTTCAAAATCCCAGAAAGAAAAGCTTAGGAGTGATGCAAAACAATGTGTGGGATGACCCATACTTGTGGAAATTTTGTGCTGATCAAATAATTAGACGTTGTGTACCTGATAATGAGTTCCAATCTATTCTAGCTTTCTTTCAATCCTATGCTTGTGGAGGTCATTTTGGACCTAAAAGAACATCACATAAGGTGTTAGAGAGTGGTTTCTTTTGCCCCTCAATTTTCATGGACTCATATCTATTTTGCAAATCATGTAAAAATTGTCAGAGAACAAGAAATATATCACATAGACATCAAATGCCACAAAACCCTATTCTAATTGTTGAAATCTTTGATGTTTGGGGTATTAATTTTATGGGACCTTTTCCTGTTTACTTTGGTAATGTTTACATCTTATTGGCAGTCGATTACGTTTCAAAGTGGGTGGAAGCTAAAGCCACCGGGACTGACGATTCTAAAGTTGTTACAGATTTTGTCAGGACTAACATATTTGTCAGGTTTGGAGCACTACAGGCCATCATTAGTGATCGCGGAACTCACTTCTGTAATAGGGTATTAGCAGCTTTGTTCAGGAAATACAACATTCTTCACAGGGTCTCTACATCCTATCATCCGTAAAGCAATGGCCAAGCTGAGGTATCCAACCGAGAGATAAAATCCATTTTGGAGAAAGTAGTCAACCCGAGCAGGAAAGATTGGAGTCTTAGATTATATGATACACTATGGGCATATAGGACGGCATACAAAACTCTAATTGGTATGTCGCCTTATAGGCTGGTATTCAGGAAACCATGCCACCTACCTGTGAAGCTAGAGCATAAAGCTTTCTGGGCGATCAAATAGTGCAACATGAACTTGGATCAAGCTGGCGTCCATAGAAAGTTATAATTACAAGAACTCGAGGAGTTGCGTACTGAATTATATGAGAGTTCTAAACTGTATAAGGCTAAGACGAAAGCTTTCCATGATAAGCAGATTTTGCGAAAGAATTTCACTATTGGGCAAAAAGTTCTCCTTAATAATTCATGATTGAAATTATTTCCAGGTAAGTTGTGTTCTCGTTGGGAGGGTCCATTTGTTGTCACTAATGTGTTTCCTCATTGTGCTATAGATATACAAAATCCAAAGATAAGGAATGTGTTCAAGGTGAACGGCCAAAGGTTAAAGCCATTTTTGGATAGCAGTTAGGTTGAGGAGGTTGAGATGTTGACGCTGATGGATTCGGCTTCCGGATGATTGAATGGATTATAGTCGGGCTGACGACGTTAAACCAAGCGCTATTTGGGAGGCAACCCAAACTCTTGATCCTTAAGTGTTAATTATTAATTAAGTTTTTATATATGTATTTCATTCTTATATGTCCATTATATTCAATCCCTTACATACTAAAATTTCATTTCAAATGTGGTAGGATAGCATTGTAAGGGAAAATAAGAGCAAAAGAAGCTCAAAAATTTCAGGATGGCGCAAGGCACGCTCCCCTAGGCATAGGGTGCGCTACTATCACTGATTTTTTATTGACTCAATGCGAGCCGTGCTATACTAGGCAAGGCACAGGCGCAGGGCACACCGTTCAACTGAATCCGTTTTAAAAAAAAAACCAGTTGCTGTCGACCCTTTCCTCTCCAAACCCAATTCAAAGCCGACTCTCTCTAGTCCTATTCCCATTCTATAATCCGTCTAAACCTAATCCAATTCAACAACTACCCTCTCTAAATCCAAATCAAAACCTAACTTCCCCAAAGCTAAGCACTCTCAATCGAAACTAACCTCTTCACTCCCCATATCCATATTCTTCTTCCTCTTCATTCCCCATTTCGGCTACATCTACAGTATCCACCCCATCCAAAGACCCACAATTGATTATCTCCAATTTGAGGCAGGAAGAACATAGGGTATTACATCGACAAACATCTGATTGAAGCTAAAATCCAAAGGTAATACAAGTAATTCATTGATATTGGGGTATTATTACCTAAGGTATCATAAGTCTCATTGAGTTGTTTAACTACTGTATTGGGAACCCTTGGGTACCTGATGACCCAAGGTTGATTGTGTTTGTATTTGGGAAATTTATGATATACAAAGTGAACTAAGTTTGGGGGAGGAATTAAGTAGCACACCAACTGTTCGATCATTTTCCTAAGTAAGTTCGAGTTTGCAATCTACACATCATGGCATCCAAAAGGCCACGGACTTCAACATCTAGTGCTCCTCCACGGTTTGATGCTACTAGGTTTGTGAGTGAGGCAACAGCAACACGCTACAACAAAGTAATCGACAAGAAAACTTTGGTGCTAGAAAGAGGACTGAAACCGGATGCCAATTTGGACGGAGACATGTCGCTCATGATTGTGGAGCGCAACTGATTTAAATTGGTGGAACAACCTAAACCGACTGTGATCAACATTGTCAAGGAATTTTATGCCAACACAATCAAACACGTTGATCACGTGGAGATGGTTCGTGGCAAGCCACTATCATTTAGAGCAGCGACAATCAATCAATATTTTGGGGTGGAAACACCGCAAATAGAGCGATCCGAGGACCATCTGCCAAATCTAGATGAAATCATAGTGCGACTTTGTAATCCAGGAACTCAATGGGTAACCAAAGCGAACACAGATGAAAAATTCACTTTTCCACATGCCGCTCTGAGTCGATATGGGAAAGCATGGTACGCATTTATTTGTGCTCGACTCATGCCTACGCATCACCAAAATGATGTCACTAAGGAACGAGCACGGCTTCTCTACGGCATCGTCACTTATGCGGACAGTTTAAATAATGATATTGATATATTGAACGTCGATATCGGGCAATGCATTCAAGAATCTATTAAACGATCGCTGAGAGGGGGTACCACAGGAGGGTTATTACATGGATTCCTTATCACCGATTTATGCTGGCAAGCTGGAGTTCAATGGCACGCCTCGGAGCCAGTTCAAAACCCAATGGTCATCATTGACCATCTTACCATTGAAAAATACAAACCATGGGCAGGAGCTTGGTCACATCCTCGGGGTGAGGCCTACATCATGATACCACCTTCAGCACCACCACGAGTCGATGAGCCACTGATTGGAGAGGCAAAAGCAGAGCCATCCACAGATTTTCAAAGGCAAAGTCAACAGCGAAGATTGTGACTTGCCCAACGCCAGGCCACGATGCATGCCTACAACATTGGGGTATTTACAGCATTGAAGGAGGCCTTTTCACGATTCACGCCAAAATCAGAACCAGTCCAGTTGCTTGTTCCTCCAAATCTGCTTACATACCCCCATCAGATGATGAAGGTTACGACGAGTCTTGACTCGTGGCTCAGGGAAGTCCTCATTTTTAATATTTCATATGACGACGTAATGGGGACATTACCTGATTTAAGTTTGGGGGGTAATCAATTCTTGTGTTTTGCATACATATTAGGTGGCATGTAGAGTTAATTGAGTTCGTTTTGTTCAAACATATTTACTTACCATATGTATGGAAAAAAATTAGATATATTGCATTCATGTAGGAATTGTGTCAGTAGAAGCATGCATATAGCATAATACATGGAGATTGAGCGGTGAGTCATGGTAATGAAATTAATGATTGATAACTTCGGTTTTCACTGGTCTTGCTTGAAATCGAGAATCATGAATTGATTAGGCTCGACCATAGTAACCTCATAGCATTATTCTTGTTCTCTTTCAAATTTCAAGCACACCAATTGACTATCATTTGTGATTAGGAGTTTGTGTGTATTAGAACACGGGCACTTACTTGATCACTGATTAAAAATTGAACATTGGCTGAAACATAAGTTTGGGGGAATTGCGGTTTAGAAAAGGAAAAAAAAATAAAGAAAAGAAAAATAAAAAAAAAGAGTACTTATGAAATAAAAACTGACTTAGTTCAACCTCGTGGCCTTTGTTACTCGGACAAGTAAACCCTACGGGATGTCTTCACACCTAGTGCTCTAAAGCCTTCGGGTTTGGGAGTCGTTGGCCAAAAGTCCGTTACACGGGTAACATTGAAAAGCCTAAGGGGGTTGAGCATTGCACAAGTCAGATATATAGAGTAATGGGTGGGATGGAGCGTTAAAACGCACCCACAAAGCATGAGTGTTTGTCGGTTGATATTTTATTGCTTAACAACTGAATTCCTTTAATTTTTATGTGAATGTCGTGTTTGATTAGTTATCTGTGAGAAGGGTAAATCTTTGTCTAGAAATAATCACATGAATTACTTTGAACTGCTGATATGAAATTGGACACACACGCATGGAAGGGGGTTAGAATTATGTAAGTGAGCTGATGATGAAAAGGCTATGATTGTTCATGAGTCCAGATTGATTGTAAGCTAAGTGTCAATTCATGAGGGATATGCAACCTTTATTTGGTTACTAAGATTTCTGCTCGATCTTGTTAGTTGCATCCATTCTGTTGAGTTATATTAGATTCGGTTAAGTCAAGTGGAGTTTGTATTTATTTTCTTGAGGATAAGCAATTGTTTAAGTTTGAGGGTATTTGATGAGTAGGTTAAAAACCTACTAAATCGGTATTTCTAAGCTTAATATATTGTGGTTTCTTAAGTAGCGCAGGTTACTTTTTATGTTTTTGTGTGAATTTGCAGAAAAGGAGCATAGTTGAGCTTAAAGAAAGATAGCAGGAAGAATTGGGCAGACTAACACCTAGGCGCGGGGCGCGCTAGGATTGATATGGAATGGGCACGGGGCGCGCCATATAAAATAGTTGTCCCTGGTTTAGTAGCGTGGGGCGCGTCATTTGAGAAGGAAATCGGGCGCGGGGCGCGCTTGGATGACGGATTTACTGAGATTTGGTTGCCTTAAAGCTACAAAAGTTGAGTCAAAATAGGATTTTGATATTCTAATTGTAATAGGGTTTTGTTAGACTATAAATACTAGTTGTTTTCTTTGGTTAAATCTATCTTTTGGAACTAGAAATTCTGGGAGGCTATTCATTCTTTTAAACCCTAGTTTTGGAGAATCAAGTCATGTCAAGCTAAACTACTCAATTCAATTCTGAAGGGATGTTGAACCTTATTTATAGCTAATGGTTAGAGCAAGTTTATTTTATTTACTCTTTCGTATGTGAGAGTTATTCTGATTATCTACATAAACTTTCTTGTATGCTATTCAATTAACTAATTTGGTTTATGTAGGATTAAATTAGTAAATTAATATCATCTGCTAGATTAAGATATATATTAAGCAAACGATATATGTCTGATCATAGGTAGCAATTAATGATATTTGATTGTGGTCAAACTTTTGGATATTATTAAGATTTTCAAAAAGTAAGTTAAATAATTTTTGATTGTGTAATTGTTGTTTGGAATAATCTAATTCTCAATCTTCATGCTTCTATCATATTAAATTTAGACTGATAGTTCTAGGTTATATGATAGTTAGGATCTTTTATTGACGATTGTTGCATTAGAGTTATACTTAAGGAGAATTTCAGATAACTAGAGATTGAGGATATCTAGGATTGTTAATCTCATTGAAGGATAAATATTGTAAACACTTGGTTAATCCATAATTGTGAAAAGGCAATACTGAACTGAAGAATTGAAGCTTTTTACTCATTGATACTTCTTTTAAATTCACTTTTGTTAATTCAACTTTTCAAACTACAATTCCCCAATTCATTAGAAAATACTTGGATAAATATAAAACAAAACACTCTCTGTGGGATCGATCCTTGCTTGTTACTATACTAATTCTTGAGTTAGTGGAATAGGAGTAAGGTTAAATTTGGAGTGCTAAACGACAGCTCCCAGAGGATCTCGCCTAGGCGAGTTTCCCACACCTTGTTTTTGCGCCGAGGCGAAGATCTATTTCCTGCAGAAAATTTTTCTTTCTCTTGTGTATTTGCCATGTAACCAAAATAATAACCCTTACTAGTTCGTCTTCTTTCTCATGTGCATGTATGCTTCCATCCTGTAACTAAAAACTATAAACCTTATTAGTATCCATAAATGATATCGAGGCCCGGACAAAACTTCTATACTAAGACGCATCCTACTCTACTAATACTTTACTCAATGAAATCGAAAACAAATAAATTTCAAAACTTAAAATAACCAAATGATTGGGTTGCCTCCCATCAAGCGCTTTATTTAGAGTCTTTACGCCTGACTACTCCTTGTTTTTAAACTGAATCGGCGAGGTCAATTGAGGTTGCTTGGCGATCGAGATCACCACCCCAATAGTGTTTTAAGCGTTAGTCGTTGACTTTGAATGTTTTCGATGAATCCCGGCTATATAATTCAATGGCCCCGTGTTGAAACACTGTCTTGATGGTGAATGGGCCCGACCACCTGGATTTCAGCTTTCTGGGAAAGAGTTTCAACCGAGAGTTGAATAACAATACTGCTTGGCCCGATTCAAACTTTTTATCCACTATCTTTTGATCATGCCATTTCTTGACCTTCTCTTTGTACAACTTGGAGTTCTCGTATGCCTGCAGGCGAAATTCATCTAACTCATTGAGTTGTAGAAGTCTTTTCTCCCCCGCTGCTGTTAGATCAAAGTTTAGTTTCTTGATGGCTCAATAGGCTTTATGCTCTAGTTCCACTGGGAGGTGACACGCTTTTCTGTAGACAAGTTGATATGGAGACATGCCGATCGGGGTCTTGTATGCAGTCTGATATGCCCATAGAGCATCATCTAATTTCAAAGGCCAATCTTTTCGATTCGGGTTTACGACTTTCTCCAAGATTCTCTTCACCTCTCTGTTAGATACTTCTGCTTGGCCACTCGTCTGGGGGTGATAGGCCGTGGCGATTCTGTGGTTGACCCCATACTTAGTCAAGATAGCTGTGAAGTACTTGTTATAGAAGTGGTTCCCCTCATCATTGATGATTGCCCTCGGGGTGCCAAATCGTGTGAAGATATTCTTTTGCAAAAATTTTAACACAACCTTCACGTCATTTGTCGGTAGCGCGACTGCCTCAACCCATTTAGATACGTAGTCAACTGCCAATAAGATATATAGGTTGTTGTATGAGGATGGAAAAGGTCCCACGAAATTGATACCCCATACATCAAACACTTCCACTTCTAAAATCATATTGAGTGGCATCTCATTTCGTTTAGAAATGTTGCCCACCCATTAACATCGATCATAGTTTTTCACATACTGATGTGCGTCTTTGAACAAAGTGGGCCAATAAAACCCTGCTTGTAGTACTTTTGCAGCTGTTCTTTCACTTCCATAGTATCCCCCATATAATGAGGCGTGACATGCTTGTAAGATGCTTTTGACTTCACTTTACGACACACACCTTCGAATCATTTTATCGGCACACTATCGGAACAAAAACGATTCATCCCACATATACCACTTCACATCATGTAAGAATTTCTTCTTTTGTTGGCATGTCAAATCTGGAGGGAAAATATTGCTTACCAAATAATTTGTAAAATTCGCATACCAAGGGAACTCGCCATGAATAAGAAACAATTGCTCATCAGGAAAAGATTCATTGATCAATACTTTGTTTGTCTTGTCATGATTCAGATTCTCTAATCTGGAAAGGTGGTCAGTCACCTGATTTTCTGTCCCCTTCCTATCTTTAATTTCTAAGTCGAATTCTTGAAGGAGCAAGATCCTCGAATCAGTCTGGGCTTTGCATCTTTCTTTGCAACCAGATATCGTATGGCCGAGTAATCGGTGTGCACCACCACCTTAGTCCAAACCAAGTATGAGCGAAACTTATCGAATGCGTACACAACCGCCAGTAATTCATTCTCGGTGGTTGTGTAGTTTGGCTGTGCGTCAGTCAATGTTTGGCTCGCATAGTAGATGGCATGAAAAACTTTCTCTCGGTGTTGTCCCAACACAGCTCCTACCGCATAGTCACTGGCATCACATATTAATTCAAATAACATAGTCCAGTCCGGTGCTATGATCACAGGTGCTGTAGTCAATTTCTTCTTCAACTGCTCAAACGCCGCTAGACATTCTTCATCAAATCTAAATGGTACATCTTTCTCCAATAGACTGCATAGTGGTTTTGTGATTTTAGAGAAGTCCTTGATGAATCGGTGATAGAATCCGGCATGATCGAGAAAACTTCGAATACCTTTTATCAAAGTTAGCAGTGGCAAATTCTCTATTGTTTCCAATTTTGCTCGATCCACTTCCAACCCCTTTTTCGAGACTTTATGACCAAGTATGATCCCCTCTTGAACCATAAAATGGCACTTTTCCCAGTTGAGCACTAGATTAGTTTCCACACATCTCTTCAATACCATGACCAGATTTTCGAGGCACTTGTCAAAAAAATCACTAAATACTGAGAAGTCATCCATAAACACCTCAACACTACGCTCCACTATATCTGAAAAAATCACCATCATGCATCTCTGAAAGGTTGCCGGTGCGTTACATTGCCCGATTGACATCCTTCTAAAGGCAAAGGTGCCATATGGGCATGTGAACGTTGTCTTTTCTTGATCCTCCGGTGCAATTACAATCTGATTGTACCCTGAATAGCCGTCTAGCAAATAGTAATACTAATGTCCAACTAATCTATCTAACATCTGATCAATAAACGACAAGGGAAAATGATCCTTTTAGGTTGCCTTATTTAGTTTCCTGTAGTCCATGCACACCCTCTAACCGGTCAATGTCATCGTCGGTATCAATTCATTGTTTTCATTTTTTAATATTGCCAAACCATCTTTCTTCGGGACACATTGAACTGGGCTCACCCATGCACTATTTAAAATCGGGTAGATTATTCCAGCATCGAGTCATTTCAAGATTTCTTTCTTCACTACCTCTTTCATAATCGAGTTGAGCCTCCGTTGTTGTTCCACTGTAGGCTTACCATCCTCTTCCATCAGAATCTTGTGCATACAGAATGAAGGGTTGATTCCCTTGATGTCGGTGATAGTCCATCCAATAGCAGATTTGTATTCTCAGAGAACTCTTAACAGCTTACTTTCCTGCAATTCGTTAAGCGCAGATGCAATAATAATAGGTAAAGTAGATGAATTACCTAAATAAGCATACCTGAGATTGTTAGGTAAGGGTTTGAGTTCGAGTGCAGGTGGTTCCTCTAAGGATGGTCTCATCTGAGCTGATGAAGTTCCTGCCACTTCCAACGGCTCAAATGGTATTTTGAACCTGCTCAGTCTAGGTTGTGCATCTAACGAATGCATATATTCTATCAACTCTAGATCGTCTCCATCACAATCTCTCATTAATGTTATTTCCAAAGGATCGGTACTCAATATACGAACCTGTTCATCCCCCACCACTTTCTCAATTACATCCATGCGATAACACTCCTCATCCTTTTTGTGGAAGTTCATGGCTTTGAAAACATTGAAGGTTACCTCTTGGTCTTGAACCCTCATGGTCAACTCTCCTTTCTGAACATCGATGAGAGTCCGTCCGGTTGCCAAAAACGGTCGCCCGAGTATAATCGGGATGTCTTTATCTTATTCATTGTCTAAGATGATGAAATCATCAGGGAATATGAATTTGTCAATTTTAACCAAAATATCTTCAACAATTCCCCGTGGATATGTTACAGATCTGTCCGCAAGCTATAGGGAAATGTTTGTTAGTCTAGGTGCCAGTGAACCTAACTGAGTGTAAACTGATAGTGGCATGAGGTTTATGCTTGCACCTAAGTCACACAAACATTTTTCGAAGGTCAAAATACCTATTGTGCATGGAATGGTGAAACTTTCTTGATCTTTAAATTTGGGTGGAAGCTTCTTCTGCAATATAGCGCTACATTCCTCTGTTAATGCCACAGTCTCAAAGTCCTCTAGCTTCTTTTTCTTCGACAAGATATCCTTTATAAACTTGGCGTAACTAGGCATCTACTCTAATGCTTCAGCAAAAGGAATATTGATATGCAGCTTTTCGAACACCTCTAGAAACTTAGTAAACTACTTTTCTAGTTTCTGTTTCCGGATCCGTTGTTGCAAGGGTGGTGGTGGGTAAACTATTGGTGGAACTACCTGTTCCTTTACCGCTGATTCTCTTCGTCTTTTATTCCCTTCAACTGTTTCCTCCAAATTTGTCTCAACCTGCTTTTCTATCGTCGTCTTTTCTGTATTTTGCTCAGCTAACTATTTTCCACTCCAAAGTGTAGCAGCTTGACACTTCTCATGACCTCCCCTAGGATTCTTTTCGCTGTCACTTGGCAAGGTTCCTTGAGGTCTACTGTTCAACGCACTTGCAATTTGTCCCATCTGAGTTTCCAAATTTTTGATCGCAGCCGCTTGAGATTTCATTGTCGCGCTCATTCCCTGTTATGTATTTCGCAAGTCTCTCCTCCAAATCTGTCTTCTTCTCGTGATGCAGAGCTGACTGTTGGTGTTGATTCTAAAAACTGGGGGGTATGTTAGCCGTGGAGCCTGCTACTGATTCTAATTTTGATTTTGAGTCTGATTGTTGCTCCATGAGAAATTGGGATGGTTCCTCGCCCCCCTGATTATATGTATTCTGATATGTGTTTTGAGGCCTGTTGTAACTACCCACAAACTGTATTGAAGCCAAATTTATTGTACAATGGTCCGTTGGATGCTCCCCTACATAGAGCTCACACACAACTGCTACCTATTGCACATTTCCACTCGACATGGCATCCATCTTCTTTGATAATGCTGCTATTTGTGCTGATAGAGCTGTCAATGAATCCACTTCCAGAATACTTGTTTCCTTGGGTTGAGTCATTCTTTTAGTTGGCCACTGATAATTGTTCGCAGCCATCGTTTCTATTAAGGCATATGCTTCCTCAAATTTCTTTGTCATGAAAGCTCCACTTGATGCTGCATTAATGCTAGTCCGTGTATGTCCTCCTAACCCATTGTAGAAGGTATTCATCTGCATCCACTACGGGAGTCCATGGTATTAACATTTCCTCAACATCTCTTTATATCTTTCCCATGCTTCATATAAAGGTTCGCCCTGCTGCTGTGAAGAATTTAGCCAAAACGTTCTGTGCCAAATCGTTCCAAGTGGTGATTGATCCCGGTGGTAGAGAATGGAGCCAACCCTTTGTCTTATCTCTGAGAGTGAACGGAAATAACCTCAGCCTGATAGCATCATCTGACATCCCATTACATTTGAATGTGTGACACCCCCAAATTCGGGTATTTCAATTCCACGGGATTTGGTGCTCACTATCTAAATAAAATACAACTACTGCCCAATAATAAGGAATGAAAAATAAATTACAACCTTATAAATCCATAAAAATCTTCCTTAAAAGGATTACAACTTTAATCGAAATATCCCAGGTTTAATCTAACCTTAACGTTAATAATAAGTGTGGAAAATAAAACATAACATAATCAAGTCTATTACACATCATATCATAACATAACAAGTCTTCACTTGTTCGTCTTTCTTTTTCCTTTACTTGTTGACGGTACGTCAACCCTTTCAACCTTAGCTGCAAGGGTTATTGAATTACAAGAGTAAGCAAACAAAAGCTCACTTGGAATAACAATAATAATAACGATGACATAACTGAATAACTTCAAAAAAATTGAATAACTTTTCTTTCATCAATAATAAAGAATTGAATAATAATTCTTTCATCAACATTTAGAATTTCAAATATAGAAACCATTTGAGGGTCATAAAACCTTGAACTATGTCCTAGGTTATAAAATTTCTATTTAAAACCTTTAACAGTCTTTTAGACTATATGGACTCTTAACTCGTACTTAGGGGGATCAGCCCTTCGTACCATGTATTGTGCACAAACAACTTAACGCTTTCGCATGGTAATCCCCTATTAAATAGGGTTGTTCATTTCAGTATTTTAATAACAAGTCCGTACCAAAGAAAGTTTGGTTTGGATAAGCTCCAAGGGAAATTTAGAGTTCAACTATCATCAACTAAGGAGTATTTGAATCGACTTACAATAATTTAGAATTCGATAATCAAAAGAAGTAAGACATAACTATGAGTCATAATAATAGACATCATATTTAATAATCATGCTTGAGAAATAAACTTAAAGCATTTGAAAGACAATATGGATCTTGCTTGAACA
Organism: Panax stipuleanatus; assembly: GCA_020205555.1. Classification (NCBI taxonomy): domain Eukaryota; kingdom Viridiplantae; phylum Streptophyta; class Magnoliopsida; order Apiales; family Araliaceae; genus Panax; species Panax stipuleanatus. Next base: position 55,395,010 of record CM035115.1, on the reverse strand, counting down.
ATTAAGTCAAGGTCACCACAATTCAATAATGAACTTGTTCAATACGATAAGTATTAGAAACCTTGCTCAACGAAAGAGTATAATTAGAGACTTGCATAAAAGTAAAAGAAAATTTTAGGAAAACTTGCTCAAGTAAAGTTTGAGTTTAAAAAACTTGCCTCAAGCGCAAGCTACACTTTTCAATTTACAAATCACTTTCTCAATCTTCCTACACATTACATTATGTGTACAATACCAATTAGTTATATAACCACTACGTTAAACCGTTGAACTTCTTACTTAAGTTCAACTTAATAACATAGTTTGTAAACTTAACTCGCTTCACTAACCACACACATGAGTCTAAACTTATAACATACATATCATACGTGTATAACACTTTAAACTATCAAAATCATACCCTATGATAACAATATCTACGTACACACATAACATATTAATATGAGGCTTCAAATTATCTTAAACATGTCAAAAATATGTGATCTTATTGTTTAATACATTTAACATGTCATCACATTAAGTTAGCTAATCATGTAATGCATAAAAATTACTCGAAACCAAAGCAAAATCCCAGAACAGTAACAACACCCGCTGGGGTGGGTGTTTCTAGGCCAAAAGCCCTGGTGGGACCGGTCCCCCTGCTAGTGGGTTCCCCGGCTCGCGAACTGTACAGAGAAAAAGCCAATTTGGCTTATTTCTTCTCACCAAAGTTCAATTTTAACTAACACAATGCATATGAAACTTTCTAAAAACAAAATCTTAAACTTCTAACAAGTTTTTAACATACATTAACACTAAAACACATAATCAAAACACTTACTTTCATGATTTTGAAGAAAACACCATTTTTAAGCGTTCTTGAACAAAATTAACACTGTGACTTTGTTTTTAAACCAAATCAAACAATTCAAAGCATGTTAATTTTGTTTCTTGATATATTATCATAATATATGGTCAATTTACATAATATATCACAATCAAACACGAATTTTGATTAATTAATGAACTATTTTTCAAAGCAAGTTCACTTAAATTGCTATGAACATGATTTCTTCATGTTCATCATATTTACATGAAATTAATCACTTAAACAATCATATAATTCACATCTAACAGTTTGTATACATAATCTAACACATATAGATCATATTTACATAAATTGTTTTGAAAACTATTTTACAGAGAAGCAAAACTTGAAGAACAGTAAAAACATAATTTCTAAACTACAAGGATTAGGATTATACCCTTAAGCTTAGTGAGGAAGAAGATGATGATGGTGCTTGTTGGTATAGCAAGGATTCTCTCAATCCTTTTCCCTTTTTCTCTTCTTCTTCTCTCTTCTTTTCTCTCTTCTTTTCTCTCTAACTTTCTCTATATTTCTCATTCTAACACTGATAAAATTCTAATTTTTTTTTGTTATTCTAAACTAACGTATATACATATAATATAACTGTTATAATATTTAATACATATAATTATATATAACAACTAACAATTAATATATCAGTTAAAATATTTTAAATTTTAAAAGCCATAAGGCTTGTTTGGCAAACAGCTTATTTAAAAACAGGTTTTTAGTAGTTAAGGCCCCGTTTGGCAAAACGGAATTATAACAGGTGCAAGAGCCTTGTTTGGGAAAACTCTTTAAAAACAGTTTTAAGGGCCTTGTTTGGCAAAACTAATTTAAAACCCTTTTATTTACTTAATAAATCCTTTAACATATACTTTCAATGTTACACTTTAATTAATTAAATTTTTAACATTCTAATTTAATTAAATTAAAGTTAACATCAATTAACCCAATAAAATTTGCCACATAACAATTATAATTACTTGCTAATCATAATCTCATGTAACAATTACCACATAAAATTCATCTAATTTAATTATCTCAATTAAATTAGAACTATACCATAAAATCATTACACATTAATTAAATTAAATATTCATTTAATGAATATATTGCACTTAATTAAATTACTCCACAATAATCACATAAATTATTTATTTAACTCAATAAATAAATTAATTAAAATATTTATTTAATTCAATAAATATTAAAATTCATATATAAAATTCTCATTCGTTACAATCTTCCCTCTTTAAAAAGATTCTGTCCCTAGAATCATAGTAAAATAAAAAAAAAATTCATCCGTTACATTCTTACCCCCTTAAAAAGATTTTGTCCCCAGAATCGATATGCAAGAAATTACATGAAATAATTAAGCAAATAATTGGGGATACGTCTTCATCATTACATCTTCGAGTTCCCACGTAGCTTCTTCAGCACTATGGTTCCTTCATATTATCTTAACAGAAGGTATCACTTTATTTCTAAGTATTTGTTCTTTTCTATCAACTATTTGAACAGGCACTTCTTCATATGTTAAGTCATTATCAAATTGTAAAGGCTCGTACTCTATCACATGCTTGTAGTCATGTTTGTACGGTCGCAATACGGAAATATGGAAAACATTGTGTATATTATCTAGCTCCGGAGGTAACATAACCTCGTAAGCCACTTCACCAACCCTCCGTAGTATTTCAAAAGGTCCAATAAATCGGGAACTCAGCTTTCCCATTCTTGCCAAATCGAATCTTCCCCTTCTAGGGAGATACCTTCAGGAAAACAAAGCTTCCCACTGCAAACTCTCGATTCTGTCGATGATAATCGGCGCATTTCTTTTGTCTGTCTTGAGCAGTAATCAATCTCGTTCTGATTACCTTGACGATCTCAGCAGTTTATTGCACCAATTCTGGTCTCAACAGTTGTCGTTCACCAACCACATCCCAGCACAATGGAGTCCTGCATTTTCTGTCGTACAATGCTTCGTAAGGCGGCATGCCAATACTTGCATGGTAACTATTGTTGTATGTGAACTCCACCAACGGTAGATGATCATCTCAGCTTCCTTTGAAGCCCATAACATAAGCTCTCAGCATCTCTTCTAGCGTCTGAATCGTTCTCTTGCTTTGACCATCAGTCTGAGGATGGTACGTCATACTCATTCGCAATTGCGTTCCTAAGCTCTCCTGTAGTCGCTTCTAGAAATTCAACGTGAAACGCGGATCTCTGTCGGACACAATTGATACTGGAACACCGTGACTAGAAATAATTTCCTTCACATACAGCTTTGCTAACTGATCCAAGTTAAATTTAATCGTGATCGGTAGGAAATGCGCTGACTTCGTCAGTCGATCCACTATCACCCATATCGCAACAAAACCTTTCTGAGTCGCTGGAAGACAAACCACGAAATCCATCGTGATATGCTCCCATTTCTATTTCGGAATCTCTAGCGGTTGCAATAATCCACTCGGTCTCTGGTGTTCTGCTTTGACCTTCTGGCGTGTTAGACATTTCGCAACGCATTCAGTCACGTCTCTCTTCATATTCGGCCACCGAAAATGCGGTCTGAGATCCTGGTACATCTTCTTACTTTCATGGTGAATCGAATATCTTGAACTGTGAGCTTCGCCCAAAATTTCCTCCTTGACGTCTGGTACTGGCGGTACCCAGATTGTTCCTTTAAATCATAGCAGTCCCTCATTATCGATCTTGAATTTGATTTCTTCACCATCAGTTATTTTCTTACGGATCTTCTTGCACTCCTTATCACGAAGTTGTGCCTCTTTCACCTTGTCCACCAAGGTTGAACCGGTAGTTACTTGAAACAGCTTCTAATCTGACTCCTTTGGATACTTAACTTCCAATTCCAATTTAGCTATCTCTTCTATCAACTAGTCCTGATCAGTTAATATATTCAACTTCTCCCGACCCTTCCGGCTTAATGCATCAGCAACAACGTTAGCTTTATCCGGATGGTAAAGAATTTTGCAGTCGTAGTCTTTGATAAGTTCCAACCACCTCCCTTGGCGTATGTTCAAATCTTTCTGTGTAAAGATATACTTAAGACTCTTGTGATTTATGTATATCTCACACTTTTCTCCATATAGGTAGTGTCTCTAAATTTTTAGAGCAAACACTACTGCCGCCAATTCAAAGTCATGGGTCAGATACCCTTTCTCGTAGTCCTTCAGTTGGCGTGACGCGTATACAATAACCTTGCCACTCTGCATCAGTACACAACTTAATCCCTTATGTGAGGCATCACTGTATACTATAAAATTTCCTGTACTATCCGGCAATGACAACACCGGCACAGTACTCGATCTCTTCTTCATCTCTTGAAAACTTTCCTCACACTTTTTCGTCCAAACAAACTTAACTATTGAGATTTTGGAAAAGTCTTGGATAAATCTTTGGTAATAACCTGCCAATCCCATAAAAATCCTCACTTCTGACGGTATCTTCGGCTGATCCCAATTCATCACAACTCCAACCTTCGACGGATCCACTGAAATCCCATCTTTGTCAATCACGTGGCTAAGAAATTGCACACGTTCTAACCAGAATTCGCACTTTGAGAATTTCGCATAAAGCTTCTCCCGACTCAACGATTCTAACGTTAGCCTTAAATGCTCTGTATGTTTCTCCTCAGTTTTGGAATAAACCAAATGTCATCTATGAACACTACTACAAACTTGTCTAGGAATGACTTAAATACCCTATTCATTAGGTCCATAAATACCGCTAGTGCATTCGTTAGACCAAATAACATCACTAAGAACTCGTAATATCCATACTGAGTTCTAAAAGTCGTCTTCGATATATCTTCTGTTCTTACCTTCAACTGATGATATCCACTTCTCAAATCTATTTTCGAGAAGTATCTAACACCTTTCAGTGAATCGAACAAGTCATCGATCCTAGGTAAAGGATACATATTCTTGATCGTGCCTTTGTTAAACTCCCTATAATCAATGCAAAGCCGCATTGATCCATCCTTCTTCTTCACGAACAATACTGCTGCTCCCCACGGTGAAACGCTCGGTTGAATATACTTCTTGTCCAGCAATTCTTGTAGTTGAACCATCAACTCCTTCATCTCGAATGAAGCCATTCTTTACGGAGCTTTTGAAATCGGAGCAGTCCCCGGTGCTAAGTCAATCACAAACTCTATCTCTCTATCTGGCAAAAGTCTTGGCAAATCGTTCAGAAATACGTCCACAAACTCCTTAACCACTGATATCTCTTCTATCTTTGGACTCTCCATACGAGTATCCACTATATAGGCTAAGTATCCTTTACCGCCTTGATTCAATAGCGTCTTGGCTTGCATAATCGTCAAACAACTCGCTTGTCTAGGCGATTTGCTACAATAAAAGACTACCTTCGATGGAGTTGTAAGGTTTACCAACTTCTTCTGAAAATCGATCACCACCCCATGGTTGAACAACCAATCCATACCCAATATAACATCGAATTCCCCAAGTCCTATCGGAATCAAATCTACCCTCAATTCATGACCCTTAATGTCCGATCTACAGTTCCTGTAAATAACCCTAATAGGAATAACCTCCCTATTCACAATCTCTATGTTCAAGGGGTAAACTAATTCCTCTTTAGGTAAGTCTAGGGTTTTAGCAAAATTATTATATATGAATGAACAAGTAGCACCCGAATCCAATAATACATAAGCATTTATACTATTAATCGAAATAATGCCTAACCCCATATCTTTTGACTGCACAACATCCTGCACCATCATGTTGAACGATCTGGTAGTCGGTCGAACTGCCTGCAGTGGTCCAGCGATAGTCAGAGTGCTGTCGCTGCCATTTCCTCCATTCCCTGTTGACCCTCCTACTGCTTCTTCGGGAAACTTCAAGCCATGTGATCCTTAGATCCATATGTGTAGCAAGCTACATTCTTTGGGTTCGGGCAATATGGAGCAATGTGGCCTTCCTGACCACAGTTGAAGCATACCCGCTTCCCCCTCAGACACACTCCAGTGTGATTCTTTCCGCATATAACACATGCTTTGATCTTCCACTTCTGCTGGCTTCCCTGTTGATTCCCAATAGAAGTGTTCTCTTTCCACTTCCTTTTCTGGTTAATAGCCCCGCTACCACCAGCCTTGTTCTCTGTCTCATTCTTCTTCTTTTTTAAATCCTAATTGTATTTGGTCACCGCATCGCTTCCACATTCAGTGAGGATGGCCATTTTCAGCATAGCTGCAAATGTTCTCAGCTGGAACATGGAGACCTTGCTGTAGAGCCAGGGCTTCAATCCCTACTCAAACCTTCTCGCCTTCCTCTCGTCAGTACTGACCTGGTACGTAGCAAACCTGGCCAGCTCGTTAAACTTTGCGGCATATTCTGGCACCGACATCGTTCCCTACTTTAGCTCTAAGAACTGAACCTCCATTTGATTCTGAGAGCTAATGGGGAAGTACATCTCAAAGAATATCTCTTTAAAACGGTCCCACGCTATCACTTCTTCCTCTTCCCTCATCTTGTTGGCCTGCCACCAAAAGCTAGCTTTTGACTTCAACATGAATGTCGCGAAAGCCGTCTTCTGGTCTTCGTTAACCCTGGCCACATCGAAGAACTTCTCCATTTCCATTACCCGCGCCTGGGCCTCTATCGGGTTCACCGATCCTTAAAATTTTAGCGATCCTACTACCTTAAACTCTTTTAACGCTGTATTCTGGACTTGCAGCTGATTCGCAAGCCCTCCTGTCAGAAGGTTCACCAATTATTGAACCGAATTGGGATTCATCCCGTTATTATTGTTGTCGTTGTTATTAATCGAACCCACAGGGTGTAGACGTGTAGGTCTTCTTCTATGAGGCATCTTTCTATTAAAAAATATTCTTATTAGATCCTTTACTCATTTCTTAAATATTCTTGTTCAATTTAAATATTTAAAATACTCAATTCACACTTGAACAATTATCACATCAATCAACTTCGTTATTTATTCATTCGTAGTCTTGAAAAACATAGAATAGATAGCATCTCTGCTATTTACATCATCTTTCCTGAACTAAAAAAGTTACAAGATCTCATTATTATCTTATCCCATTATTATCTCAAATTCTGGGATATACATTTATTTATATAAGGAAACACATAATTAATGACTCTACTATCTAGGTGAAAGTAGTATGCATACAAGCCAATCATGTATGATGATAAAGCATATTCTTTGGAGGCAATCTTATTTATTTATTAATAAAAATATTCATTTATTAAAGGCATTTAATTATCTACATGGTGCTGTTTTTATAATATGTAAATAACCCATAGTTTTAAGCAATGCTTTTAGAATCATGATGATGATCATGCCAATGAGATCTAAATTCTTAGAAAGCTCTAAAACTAAAATAGTTCCTAATCATGGGATTACTAAAAAGGGGATTAGTAAATTCGGATAGATTAGTACATATGTTGCTTGCTCATTAGATGAGGATGATTGATCTCATAATCATTTGTGTGGAGACACTAAAGCAAGTATGTAGGAGCTTATTGGAGAATAAGTTCACTGAACGTGACTCGCTATGGAATACCTAATGGAGTTTTACTCGCCTGTCAATAGGAATTCCTAATGTGATAGTAGTACAAGTGATCCTTGGACTTGAGATCATCATAGTATCTTGTATGTAATGAATTATACTTTGACTTATTCCTTAAAGCCCTTTAGGGTATATAAAAGGGTATGCTTGGGTATAATGAGTTACATATGGAGACAATGAATGATCAATAAAGAATCTACCACCTCTAGTAAAGGAGGATATATGTCCTATGTGATTCGTTAAATGACAACCCAGGAATCCTTGGCCAAGGTAAAATGAAATTAGAAAGGAGTTTCTAATTTACATTATTTGGAGTTGTGCATTTTCTAATCGAAATACATATAATTAAATAAAATAAGACTTAACAGTAAATTCATGTCTTATATTTAATTGGGACATTGTATGGTGGAAGGATTGAATTGTATGGTAACTATTTACTCACAGGTTCTTTTATGATTAATGTTGAAATCTATATTATCTGGAAAGTCGTTGATCGCTAGGGAGGCTTATCCCTATTGTAGAATAAATATTATTTATTTAAATAGATTATTAGTTTAATTTATTTATTTAAATAAGATTAGAATTGTTCTAATTGATTTATTCACAACCGGTTTAATATGGAGAACCTAAAGGGTCACACCATAAAAGGAAGAATAATTATTTAAGAAGGTAATGGCATAATCGTAATAATGCATTAAGTGAAATTAATTTAATCTATGGTGATAGAATAAATTAAATAGCTTAATATTTATTATTTAATATTTTGGAAATATTAAATATAAATTAATAAGAGGAGTCTTATTAATATTATTATAATTATTATTATTTTAATTTCTAAAGGAGTTTAGTAATTAATTTAATATTAGTACTCTCATTTATTCCTAATAAGATTAGGAGACAAATTAATTAAATTAATTTAATTAATTATTTCCCATGTGGTGGGAAGCCTAAATTAATTAAAGGAGTTTAATTAATTAAAAGAAATCCCATGTCTAATAGGATTAGAAGGGTTGACCAATATCTATATAAGAGGATTCTTATAATAGATATTACTTGATGCAATTCCAATTGTTGGAGAGTACTCCTTTTCTATAGAGGATAGAAAACTAAGCCAACCACCCTCCTTCTTGATAATTCATCTTCCTTGGTGGATCACCTCTAGAGGCCAAACACTTGGGTGGCTAACGTTGATCAAAAGAAGGAATCTAATCCGGAAATTCAAGGAGATCACGAAGAACAAGGAGTTGAACTAGTACCTGTGGAAGCTTCGTTCTACAAGGGTATGATTCCATAACTTCTTATTTATCGTTTTAAATTAATAATTTGCATAGAGGATGATCCGGGTAATGGTTTTGTAGAAATTTTTATAAACTCTGATATACCATGCTTCCGCTAATTTTTGCAATTTGATTGCGTCACGATTTCATACAAACCCAACAGTGGTATCAAAGCCAAACTTTTATGCAATTATTAATTTATTTTTGATTTCATATACATATGGGTATATATTTAAAATAATTTATTGGGCATAATTTTATTGTATAAAATTATTTTTTTTTTAAGAAAAAAAAAATGATGTTTTTTTTTTTTTTTTGGGACGAATCACAAATTTTTTTTTTTGGGTGCTAATCTTGAATTCTGCAAAGAAAATGTGTTGTCTCTTTCTTACTCCAAAAAGAATGTGACCCATCAGGAAAGGACTCTTTTAATAAACCTGCAGGACTCTTTTAATAAAAGAAGGTGACTTCTTTTTTAAAAAATAAATATGATATATTTATATATTATATTCTAAATAATTTTATAATTAAAATAAAGAGTTTATTTTAATCTTGAAATTGGATTTCATGCAATTTAAAATTGCCCATTAAATGATACTCATATATATATGGAATGTTTTAATTCATGAGATGAATATTTATTTATTGATATATATGGTGATATGTATGATAATAAATGGGGATTGATTATGGACTATTTGACCAATGTGATTGGATTTTATTTTAGTTGAATGCTTGAATGAATGGGTTTTATTAAATGGGGTCTGTGTACCTCGTATTCTCTAAAAAAAAAATTTGTAATGTAAAATTCTATCTCCCTCCTATGTACTTCCCCTTGACTGCTGATCAAGGTTTCTATTTAAATTAAATAGTTTAATGTAATAGAAATAGTTAGAATTATCTTGAAAAAATTGAAGACCAAGGAGCAAGGAGGGCGTGAAGACCCGTTTGTATGGAGCCCGGGTTTAAATGTAATAGTTATATTTAAATTTAAATTCTTGCACTCCTAGGTTTGACCTTTTGGTTCACTTGGTGGCTCTAGTGAACCAAACTAGAATAAAAGTCCATAATCAATCTGGGTAGAATATCGTATTCTATATTGCATGCTAAATATTATATATATTATATTTTATGCAAACATGCTTCGCATGTTTAATAAAATGACGCGTATTTTATATATATATGTGCATGCACGCTAAACAAGATGAGACAAATAATAACAAATCCCTCAAAGAAATAATATTAAGTCCGAAGCGTTCAAATGATATTTGGAATATCGAACGTCGCCTTCTAGCATGATAAATTAATAGAGTATTAAATATTTAATATGAGCTTGTTGTGCTATCCACAAGGCGAGTATTGCATATTTAAGATGTTAATTAATCACATTTGATGCTTATCAAGAAAATTGAACGATCTAGTCTTGTTGTGCTATCCACAAGGACGAATATTTTTCTTTTTTGAATTTATAGAAGTGCTAGGCTGGACTTAACTTAAATCGTTTTAGTTCGGATGTGCACACACTTGACCATTATGATTTAAGAGGCAAAATAAAAGGAGTTATATAGTGATGTAATTGACAAGAGTTGTCTACCTATTTATTTGTATATCGCTTGTTGTGCTATCCACAAGGTTATATACATTTGAAATGGGATCCTTATTCTCACTAGCAAATCTTTAATTAGATGTTGCCGAACTATATAAGTGAGGGTAATATAGTTTGATAAAAATAGTGGGAGATACCAATTTAAAATAAAGACCTAAATTTATTTTGGTATGCAAAATTAATAAAAAGAATGTTTGCTAAAATGTTGTTTTTCACATGCAAAATTTTAAAAATGTCAAAATCACTATTTTCACTGCGAAGCATACTTGATGCTAATAAGCTTACCGGGCCGAATTATACGGACTGGCTAAGAAATCTGAGAATAGTTCTCACTGCTGAAAAGATTTCTTATGTGCTAAACTCATCTGTCCCTGGAACTGTTCCAGAAACAGCCTCTGAGGAAGAGATTGCCACCATTGTAAAGTGGCAAGATGATGCATCTGTGACTCAATGCATCAGGCTAGCATCCATAAATAACGAGCTTCAGCGTCAGCACGAAAACATGGATGCTCCTACTATGTTGATTCACCTCAAGGAGTTGTATGGTGAACAAAGTAGGACTGTTAGATATGAGATATCTAAGGAGCTCTTCCGATCTCGGATGACCAAGGGCAAAGTGAACATAAAGGAACAAAAGAAATCTGATCCAGCTAGCAAAGGAATGTGCATCCATTGCAACGAGTCGGGTCATTGGAAGAGGAACTGCAAGAAGTTTCTGGCAAATAAGAAGCTTGGAGAAGCTTCGACTTCCAATCAAGGTTTGTTCATGATTGAAATTAATTTTTCAGAAAGTCAAAATTCTACTTGGGTATTGGATACCAGCTGTGATTCTCACATATGTAATAATGTGAAGGGACTGGTCAGAAATAGAAAGCTGAGCAATGATGAGGTCATCCTACGAGTGGGGAATGGAGCAAAGGTTGCTGCATTAGCTGTAGGGACTTATTGTTTAGTAATGCCTTCGGGGCAAGTCCATTTATCTAAATAATTGTTATTTTATTCCGAATATTATTAGAAACATTATTTCTATTTCTGTATTGGATATGGAAGGATATGACGTTATTATAAAGAACAACAGTTGTTCAATTTATAAAGACGATGTTTTATATAGTATTGAAAATTTGCGAAATGGACTTTATATACTTGACTTGCAAGAAAATATATTTTAAATTGAACAAACTAAGAAAAGGAAAAGAGATAATATTAATTATACCTATATGTGGCACTATAGACTCGGTCATATCAATGAAACAAGATTATCCAAGTTGCATAAGGATGGGCTCCTAGAGCTATCCGATTATGAATCATATCCAACTTGTGAATCTTGTCTCATGGGTAAAATGACTAAATCTCCTTTTAGTGGAAAAGGAGAAAGAGTTACAGAGTTGTTGGCATTGATTCACACAGACGTTTGTGGACCTATGACAACAAGTGCACGGGGTGGGTATTCTTATTTTATTACTTTCACTGATGATCACTCAAGATTTGGATATGTGTATTTAATGAAATACAAGTCAGAATCATTTGAAAAGTTCAAAGAGTTCAGAAGTGAAGTAGAGAAACAAACGGGCAAGAGTATAAAGATACTTCGATCAGATCGAGGTGGAGAATACTTAAGCGGTGAGTTTCTCAATTATCTCAAAGAAAATGGTATAATCTCACAATGGACTCCTCCAGGTACACCACAGTTAAATAGAGTATCTGAAAGGAGAAATTGAACACTGTTGGACATGGTTCGATCCATGATGAGTTTTACCGACCTTCCAATTTCTTTCTGGGGATATGCCCTAGAAATGGCTGCATACCTACTTAACAAGGTACCTACCAAATCCGCCCCAAAGACTCCATATGAGATATGGAAGGGGAGGAAACCAAATCTTAAGCATGTTAAGACTTGGGATTGCCCAGCTTATATCAAAAGGTTTGAAAATGATAAGCTACAGACTAAATCCGATAAGTGTAGATTTGTGGGATACCCTAAAGAAACTTTAGGGTATTATTTCTATCATCCAACTGATCAAAAGGTGTTTGTTGCGAAACATACTGCCTTCTTGGAAAAGGATTTTATCCATGAAGGGGTCAGTGGGAGTAAGATATATCTTGAAGAAGTTCAAGACCCACAAATTACCACGGATCAAAGTCAGGTACCTGACAAAGTAGAAGAACATACTATACCACACCCTGTTCATAAATCTGGAAGAGTACCGAAGATACCTGAGAGATATAGATTCGTTATAGAGGATGACGATGAGGTACACATCATGAATGATGATGATCCATTGAATTACAAACAGGCTATGAGTAATAAAGACTCAGGGAAATGGCTTGAAGCTATGAAATTCGAAATTGACTCCATGTATGAAAACAAAGTATGGACTTTGATTTCACCACCTGAAGGCATTAAGCCTATTGGGTGTAAATGGGTCTTTAAAAGAAAGACTGGAGCGGACGGCAAGGTAGAGACCTATAAGGCCCGACTGGTTGCAAAAGGTTTCAAACAAAGACAAGGAGTTGACTATGATGAAACCTTCTCACCAGTAGCTATGCTCAAGTCCATTCGGATTTTGCTTGCGATTGCAGCTTATAACGACTATGAGATCTGGCAGATGGACGTGAAAACGGCCTTCCTCAATGGGAAACTTGAGGAGGATGTGTATATGACACAGCCAGAGGGATTTGTTTCAAAGGTTGGAACAAATCAAGTTTGTAAGCTGCAACGATCCATTTATGGATTGAAGCAAGCTTCTCGTAGATGGAACATTCGTTTTGATGAGACAATCAAAGAGTTTGATTTTGTCAAAAACGACGATGAACCATGTGTGAACAAGAAGGTTAGTGGGAGCGCAGTTTCATTCCTTGTATTATATGTTGATGATATATTACTGATAGGGAATGACATTCCTATGCTACAATCGATTAAAATCTGGTTATCTAAACACTTCTCCATGAAGGACTTGGGAGAATCATCCTATATTTTGGGGATAAAGATCTATAGAGATAGATCTAAAAGGATGCTTGGTTTATCCCAAGGAACGTACATTGATGCAATGCTAAAGAGGTTTAGCATGGAAGATTCCAAAAGAGGTCTCATGCCGATGAGCCATGGAATACATCTCTCCAAGAAACAGGCCCCAAATACACCTGAGGAGAGAGACCGTATGAGTAAGATCCCTTATGCTTCTGTAATAGGATCTATCATGTACGGTATGATATGTACTAGACCGGATGTTGCTCATGCACTTAGTGTAATGAGCAGATACCAGTCAAACCCTGGAGAAGAGCACTGGAAGGCAGTGAAGAATATCCTAAAGTACTTGAGAAGGACTAAAGATATTTTTCTTGTCTACGGTGGGTCTGAATTAAAACTCAAGGGATTTACAGACTCAAGTTTTCAAACAGACCAAGATGACAGTAAATCTGTTTCAGGGTATGTGTTTACCTTGAAAGATGGTGCAGTGAATTGAAAAGGTTCCAAACAACAAAAGGTTGTTGGTTTAGTGACAAAGACAAAGTATATAACTGTAAGTGAAGCTGCAAGTTGATGTTTTAGATGAAAAGTTCATTACAGAACTAGGAATAGGTCCTAAGTCTCATCTTGAATCTAAACATATGTTGCGGCACTTTGATTAAAGAAATCATTGAAAGAGGAGAGTGTAGACTCTCAAGACAACATTGCAGATCCATTAACTAAAGCTTTAACACAACAGCAGTTTGATCGTCACTTAGAGAAGTTGGGTATGAGATACCATGGCGATTGGCTTTAGTGCAAGTGGGAGATTGAAAGTAGTATGCATACAAGCCAATCATGTATGATGATAAAGCATATTCTTTGGAGGCAATCTTATTTATTTATTAATAAAAATATTCATTTATTAAAGGCATTTAATTATCTACATGGTGCTGTTTTTATAATATGTAAATAACCCATAGTTTTAAGCAATGCTTTTAGAATCATGATGATGATCATGCCAATGAGATCTAAATTCTTAGAAAGCTCTAAAACTAAAATAGTTCCTAATCATGGGATTACTAAAAAGGGGATTAGTAAATTCGGATAGATTAGTACATATGTTGCTTGCTCATTAGATGAGGATGATTGATCTCATAATCATTTGTGTGGAGACACTAAAGCAAGTATGTAGGAGCTTATTGGAGAATAAGTTCACTGAACGTGACTCGCTATGGAATACCTAATGGAGTTTTACTTGCCTGTCAATAGGAATTCCTAATGTGATAGTAGTACAAGTGATCCTTGGACTTGAGACCATCATAGTATCTTGTATGTAATGAATTATACTTTGACTTATTCCTTAAAGCCCTTTAGGGTATATAAAAGGGTATGCTTGGGTATAATGAGTTACATATGGAGACAATGAATGATCAATAAAGAATCTACCACCTCTAGTAAAGGAGGATATATGTCCTATGTGATTCGTTAAATGACAACCCAGGAATCCTTGGCCAAGGTAAAATGAAATTAGAAAGGAGTTTCTAATTTACATTATTTGGAGTTGTGCATTTTCTAATCGAAATACATATAATTAAATAAAATAAGACTTAACAGTAAATTCATGTCTTATATTTAATTGGGACATTGTATGGTGGAAGGATTGAATTGTATGGTAACTATTTACTCACAGGTTCTTTTATGATTAATGTTGAAATCTATATTATCTGGAAAGTCGTTGATCGCTAGGGAGGCTTATCCCTATTGTAGAATAAATATTATTTATTTAAATAGATTATTAGTTTAATTTATTTATTTAAATAAGATTAGAATTGTTCTAATTGATTTATTCACAACCGGTTATGGAGAACCTAAA
The DNA here is from genome assembly GCA_020205555.1 of Panax stipuleanatus. NCBI lineage: Eukaryota > Viridiplantae > Streptophyta > Magnoliopsida > Apiales > Araliaceae > Panax > Panax stipuleanatus. The sequence goes on along the minus strand of CM035115.1, from coordinate 55,379,883 downwards.
GGGTCACACCATAAAAGGAAGAATAATTATTTAAGAAGGTAATGGCATAATCGTAATAATGCATTAAGTGAAATTAATTTAATCTATGGTGATAGAATAAATTAAATAGCTTAATATTTATTATTTAATATTTTGGAAATATTAAATATAAATTAATAAGAGGAGTCTTATTAATATTATTATAATTATTATTATTTTAATTTCTAAAGGAGTTTAGTAATTAATTTAATATTAGTACTCTCATTTATTCCTAATAAGATTAGGAGACAAATTAATTAAATTAATTTAATTAATTATTTCCCATGTGGTGGGAAGCCTAAATTAATTAAAGGAGTTTAATTAATTAAAAGAAATCCCATGTCTAATAGGATTAGAAGGGTTGACCAATATCTATATAAGAGGATTCTTATAATAGATATTACTTGATGCAATTCCAATTGTTGGAGAGTACTCCTTTTCTATAGAGGATAGAAAACTAAGCCAACCACCCTCCTTCTTGATAATTCATCTTCCTTGGTGGATCACCTCTAGAGGCCAAACACTTGGGTGGCTAACGTTGATCAAAGGAAGGAATCTAATCCGGAAATTCAAAGAGATCACGAAGAACAAGGAGTTGAACTAGTACCTGTGGAAGCTTCGTTCTACAAGGGTATGATTCCATAACTTCTTATTTATCGTTTTAAATTAATAATTTGCATAAAGGATGATCCGGGTAATGGTTTTGTAAAATTTTTTATAAACTCTGATATACCATGCTTCCGCTAATTTTTGCAATTTGATTGCGTCACGATTTCATACAAACCCAACACTAGGTATGTTAAAACATCGCACAGCCTCTCTACGTTCTTCCTCCATCACCCGGAACACTGTTCTGCCATCCACCATATACCACGGTAAACCTTGGAACTGAGCTGGGTAATAAAAGACACGATCCTGGGCCCTATCTATAGCTGTATGGAAAGCATAGTCTGTCTCCCTCAGCTTGGCCTTCTTCGCTTGAACCTCGTCTTCAGCGTTGAGTAGCCCTCAAACTCGTCTCCTCTGCTCTGGCACGCTTCGCTGACTCCTCTTGGATGTCGTTCTTTAGCTTTGCTAGCTCGGCCAGTGCATCATCTCTGTCACTCTCCGCGTGAAATAGATCCAACTTTGCGTTTCCAAGCTCACTGTCCAGCTCTTCAATGGTTTCGTTTCGCTGCTGTATGGTAGTCTGACCCTCGTCCACCAGTTCCTCAAGCTGTCCAACTGTCCCATGAAGCTCCACGTTACGATCGTAGATCACATCGTACATCTCAGCACTAGTCAATTGAGGTGGGAATTCCTCTTCAGGATCCTCCTCCTCTTCCTGTGACTCATCCTCATCATCTCGGTCAGATACTAGCTCATGCTCCTGACCAGTTATGGTGATCAATGGAGACGGCTCTCTCAGAACCAACTGCTCCCAAATAACATGGATGTCTCGGGGCTCCTCATCTCTAGGCATCTGGGGTAACTTCTCCCTAGCCTGACTGGACTCTCCAACGTTTGTCATCCTGACAACAAAGTTTTAAAGTTTAATTATTACGTGATATCGATCGATACTCTTTGCGTACTTAAATGTTAACACAAAGCACATAAGGTAGTTTATTATCTTTTCTATCATCACTATCTTTTCGATCTCCTACAAGGCTACTACCTAAGGTTTCCCCCACCTAAGGTTCATAACCTAAAGCTCTGATACCAACCTATGACACCCCCAAATCTGGGTACTTCAATTTCACGGGATTTGGTGCTCACTATCTAAATAAAATACAACTACTGCCCAATAATAAGGAATGAAAAATAAATTACAACCTTATAAATCCATAAAAATCTTCCTTAAAAGGATTACAACTTTAATCAAAATATCACATGTTTAATCTAACCTTGACGTCAATAATAAGTGCGAAAAATAAAACATAACATAATCAAGTCTATTACACATCATATCATAACATAACAAGTCTTCACTTGTTCATCTTGCGTCAACCCTTTCAACCTTAGCTGCAAGAGTTATTTAATTGCAAGAGTTAGCAAACAAAAACTCACTTGGAATAACAATAATAATAACGATGACATAACTGAATAACTTTAAAACATTTGAATAACTTTTCTTTCATCAATAATAAAGAATTGAATAATAATTCTTTCATCAACATTTAGAATTTCAAATATAGAAACCATCTGAGGGTCATAAGACCTTGAACTATGTCCTAGGTTATAAAAAATTTTATTTAAAACCTTTAACAGTCTTTTAGACTATACGGACTCTTAACTCGTACTTAGGGGGATCAGCCCTTCGTACCATGTATTGTGCACAAACATCTTAACGCTTTCGTATGCTAATCCCCTATTAAATAGGTTTGTTCATCTTAGTATTTTAATAACAAGTTTGCACCAAAGAAAGTTTGGTTTGGATAAGCTTCAAGGGAAATTTAGAGTTCAACTATCATTAACTAAGGAGTAGTTGAATCGACTTACAATAATTTAGAATTCGATAATCAAAAGAAGTAAGACATAACTATGAGTCATAATAATAGACATCATATTTAATAATCATGTTTTAGAAATAAACTTAAAGCATTTGAAAGACAATATGGACCTTGCTTGAACAATTAAGTCAAGGTCACCACAATTCAATAATGAACTTGTTCAATAAGACAAGTATTAGAAAACTTGCTCAACGAAAGAGTATAATTAGAAGACTTGCATAAACGTAAAAGAAAAGTTTACGAAAAGTTGCTCAAGTAAAGTTTGAATTTAGAAAACTTACCTCAAGCACAAGCTACACTTTTCAATTTACAAATCATTTTCTCAATCGTCCTACACATTACATTACGTTTACAATACCAATTAGTTATATAACCACTACGTTAAATCGTTAAACTTCTTACAGGCACTATTCACACGATGAAACCTATGGTTTAGGGTTTAAATCACCTATGCCATTATGAAAATTTGGTATATCGTAATGACATTCCGTCTGAAGATTTGATGGTAATATGCCGTGAAAAGTTATGTTAGCCGATAAAAGTTTTTCTCAAAAAACGTGCAAAAGTTGGACGAAATAAAAATGACGAAAAGTAATGTTATGTACTTTTCATTAGTTTAACTATATTGTGGAAAAACGTGAAGGAAAACGCTAATCATCAAAAAGTGTTTTTTAGTTTTTTAAAGTTTTGAAGAACGCATAAAATTTAGTCGGTAGAGGAAAGAAGAAATATGCAAAAATATTTGGATTTTGAGAAACGCAGTTTTGCAAACTGTTGGATGAATTCTGAAATACGGAACCACGAAGCTTCCAGGAGAAGCTTTGTGAATAGTGAGAATGTGGGGGTAAAATGGTAAAAAACCGCCAAATGATCAAAATGCCTCTAGCCTTGGTTTTCTATATAATCAAGCCTTAAGCTCATTTGTTTAGTTAGAAAATTTCAACCAACACTTGAGAGAGAGAGAGTTCAGATGGGAGAGAAGAAGGAAAGTAAGAGGAAAAGTTAGCTCACATGCAAGCTTTGTCCAACGGAAGAAGATTAAAGAAGAAAGGTAATCCAAAAACCTAGCTTCAATCAAATTTTCTTTAAGTTTTCTATGTCAAAACACATAGCTTAATGAAAAGGAAAGTAAAAGATGTTAGGAATGAATTTTATATGGTTGAAATCATGAGAAAAGGAAGTAAGAAGAATTTAAAGTTAGTTTATAATTTCTTTAAAAGCTTTCATAGAAAGTATGAATTGCTTGTTGTTAATGGACGATTCAGATGAGTTATATGAACTCTCCAATGTTATAAGGATGAATTATCAAACTTATAACATTAAAATGACATAAAATGTAAAATCGTAATCATAATATAGATTAAAAATGAAGAACGTGAAGAACGAATAAAGAATGCGAAGAATGCGGTAAGAACTTGTTGATGGACAAATTTAAAACCATCTAATTAGAGCTTGTTGTTGATGGAAAAGTTTAAAACCATCGTGTATATATATTCTTAGTTAGGAATGGTATAAACGTTCATGAAGAACGGTATAAATGTTCTGACCGATAACGAAGTTATGGCAAAATTTCGTAAAAGACGAATGAAAATGTAGAACGTAAGTTAATGAACCCGAATGAGTAGGGTTTCCTAAGAATGTAAGAAAACGTAGAAAACGTGAGTCGTGGACTCAAGAACGAATGAATTCCTGGTTCAGATGAACGAATTACGGACGAACAAAAATTTAACGTAAAGTTGAAAAACTTAGCTAGGGAGGAGTTTTGAGCCAATTTCAAGGTTAGTTAGAAACTCGAAAAATTAATTTTATCTAGGGGAATGTGTAGTAGGTGTTACAAGGTTTCCAACACCTCCAAAAAAGATCAATTTCAATAACGGGAGAGGAAGTTATGAGATTTCAAAGTAGACGTCTCAAACTTGCTCTACACTTCGAAAATTTTCCAGAGTTTTAAGGGAGGCGCCACAGCGCCAGCCCGGGATCCCTAAGCACTGCAACCCGGCGCCGCAGCGCCAAGTTTAACAAGGAGAGTGGCGCCGCAGTGCCCTTAAGAAAATTTTCTCCGACTGGAGATTTTTATTGTCCAACTTTTTGGATGAATGTAATATTCATGAAGAGAAACGATTAGAATGATGAGTAAAACCTTGAGTTTGATGATGAACCGTCAAAATAAGGTTATAAAACGACGAACACAAAATACATAACTGATATTCGGGGAACGTATTCGCGTTAAAACAAACGTGTGGGATTGCTAGGGTTGTAATTCCTTAGACGTTGAGTGACGAGGGTGACTTATAACATTTCGATGTTATAATGTCGTAATGAAAGTTAGGTGTAAAGCGTATTGACGCTATTATCACAAAGTAATTGCGATGAATGACCGGTCTTAGCATACAACGAATAGTATGGCTTGGACATTATGAGATGGCGATGAACATGATGTTCATGTAACAGTTAACTAATGAGAGTGATTAAAACCTTAAGTAAAGGTTGAATGGAGGTTTAAAATATGAACCACGTGAACGCCGAATATGTAAATGATCCTCGTGAATCGTATTCGCGTCGAGCGAACGTTCTAAGTATACATTGGTTGTATGACTTAGACGTTGACGAAAGTAGTAAGTAAAATGTGTAATTAACAAGAAAGCTATAATGAATGGTAATGAAGTAACGGAGGTCCGTGTGTGAATCGGATAACGGATGTAGAAAGAAACGTAAACGTTAAACACTTGAATTGACGTCAGGGTCTTAAGTGTACGCGTATATTAAACGGGCATAACCTACACACCGTGTATAGTTTGAACGTAAGAGAATGAAGAGTAATGAATAATGTAAACGTTGAACAAGTTAAGTTAGTAATAATAACTTGAATAACGTTCTGAGTCAAGTGGACCGAACGTTGTAAGATATAAAGATAAGATAATGTAAAATGTGTAAAGGCTATGAACGCATAGTCTTGACTTTGAGAATTCATTCTCGGCATACAAATGACTGTATGACCTAGCCGTTAATGAAGAAACCCTGAGGTATGGCATTTAGTTGGCAGGAAGCCATAAGGAATGGGAAATGAACTTAACGAACATTATAGTTTTAATTATTCGGATAAGTTAATGATAAGAAGATAAGGATAAGAAGTTAAGTTTAAGTTTTAGTACACTTGTACTCTTTAATTGTTGATGTATGGTATCTGGGCTAAACGATTCCGTTAGAGAGCAAGGGTTAATACGAACTGTGACACCCCCAAATCCTAGTACTTCATTCCCACATAACTTGGTGTTCAATGTTCAAATATCACATTCTAACTACTCACAATAAAGAATAACATTAAAATATAAACCTTGATAAACTTAAATGATAATCTTACCCATTAAAGGGTTACAACTTCTTAAACTTAATCCAAGGTAATCTAACCTTAAAACCATCATCATTCCAAAGCGAAACAATAAATAATATAGTCTCAACACATATAACGAAACAAATAAAATAAACAAGTCTTCAACACTTATTCATCTTGCCCTTGCCCTTACTCAGGGACGACTCGTCGACTTTCTCGACCTTAGCTGTAATATTATTATATGCAAGAGTGAGCATAGCAAAGCACACTAGAATATTCATAAACAGTAACAAAATATAAAATCACAATGAATAACAACAACTGGACAACTAAATCTTTCCTACCACTGATAAGAACAGAAAGCTCAATAGAAACTCAAATTTTGAATCAAGAATAGAACATAAGTTCAAGAGTATGTCTAAGGGTCGTATGACCACGAACTACATCCTAGGTTGTCAAGTATCTCTACTTTAAACTTTTAATAGTCATAAGACTATATGAACTTTATTTCTCGTACTCAGGGGGATCAGCTTTTGTACCATGTATTGTGCAAAAATATCTTAACACTAACACGTAATTAATCCCCTATAATAGGGTTGTTAATCTCAGTTTTGACATTCGAGTCCACACCGAAGAAATTTTGGGTTGGATCACTTTCTAAAATAGTTCTAGAATTTTAGAACGCTTCGTCAACTATGGACTAGTTGAGTTAATAAGGTTCACTAGCCATATAAGAGTTTTATACAATATTAAAGAATTAAACAATGATATTTATAATCAAAGATTAAACAATAGCTATGTACAATCGAACAAACATTGTACAATCAAATGTTACTTTTAAAGAATTAGGAAATGTTGTTAGAAACAACGAATTTGAAGAATTTAAGCTCTGGAGAAAAGAATTATTTGTTAAGAACAATGCGTAAGATAATAAGTCAGGGATAGGAAACCTTGCGCAATGTAAAAGTAAGGTTTAGGAACTTGCCTCGTGCGTAGATTAGATAATTTACTACTCACATTCACCAATTAACCCTACATTCCATTTAAAATCACAATACTAATCAATTATAAATCGACTAACATCATTGGCATACTTTCTTTTAACTTATCTTTATAACTCATAACTTAAATCTGATTATACAAATCACATATACAAATCTTACTGTTAAGCACATTATCAAACATTACGAACCATGACTTTAGGTTTAAACTTGACTTATTAATGAATCACTTGAAATTATTCTTTACATGTTACAATCTGTTTAATTATCTCATTATATGGTTAACACACTTTTCAGGATCATTAAATACAATTATATTAACATCCCCAAAATTTGTACATTAAACTGGGCCAATCTGCAAAGTGGCGCTGCAGCGCCCCAAATTGAATTGGAAACTGGCGCTGCGACGTAACCAAGGCGTTGCTGCTCAACACATACCTATAAACAGGCGCTGCGGCTCAGGTATGGCGCTGTGACGCTCTGTTTACTCACAGAATAGGCATTGCGGTCCCATTACTCGACATTAAATATTGTCAGAGCGCTGCATCACTTTGTTTACTCATGAAACAGGCGATGCGGCGCCACGACATAGCAACACGCAGACACAGCTCGCGAAGAACACAATTTAGGTTATAGAAGGCCATAAACTGTGCTCAAACAACAATCTATCCATACCCAAACTATATAAACTTCACAGAATTATCACTAAGCATGTAGAGCATGATTATAACTAACAAAACAATATAAACAATCAAATTAGAACATTTAAATTCCATGTTTTTGCAACAACTCCAATTTTAGACATTCTTAACAAAATCAATCACTGTGAACTAGTTTTTCAACCAAATTACTTCATTCAAATTGTGTTCTTTTCGTTTCTTGATGTTTTAACACAATCAGAAATCAATTTACACATTATAATACGAATTGAACACTAATTTTTGTATCAAATAAGCCACACACAAAAATACTTCATTGTAAACTCACTATAAATATGATTTCTTCATATTTATTATGTTTTCATGGATTAATCAACTGTAAACCACATACAAACCACATAAAAATAGATTATATATATACAAATTAACATATATAACCAATATCTTCAACAAATTACTCCTAAAAATCAATCTTTAATGAAGAACAATGAATAACATAAACTAATAATTCAAGGTTAGATTACTAACTTCAAGTTCTTATTTTTACTCTGTTAAATGATAGAGAATTGTTTAGACTCCTTCTCCTTCCTAGACTCTTAGAACTTAGCTTCAACTTCACAGAGAATGTTTTTCTCTCTTTTCCTCTTCTCTCTATTTTCTATTTTCTACAGAGTAAGGCTTAACAACTGATAAAACGTAACGTAAAATATATACTTAATACAATATAATACATATACTTAATATTTATCAGTTACAAAGTTTTGAAAATCAAAAGCCATATGGCTTTCTTTGGATAAAACTAAATTAATATAGGAATTCAAAAGCCATAAGGCTTTGTTTGGTAAAACTAGATTAAATCTCTTTAATTTATTTTAATAACTCACTTACTATATAGTTTAATTGTCATACTTTATTTAGTTAAATTCTAATATTCAAATTCAATTATGTTAAAGTTAACATTAACACAATAAATCAAATTATCACATAATTATAATTCCCATTATAAATTATGACTTATCTAACAAATCATTAAATCTTAAATTTAATTATTAAATTAAATTGGAACACATTATAATATTAAACAACTCATTTAATTTAAGTAACATAATTAAATTAAAACTTCACACTATAAAATTATCCCACATTAACTTAATTAACATACCACACTTAATTAAATTAATCTACAATAATTCCATCAAATAATTATTTAACTCAATAAAGAAATCAACTAAAATATTTATTTAATTCAATAAATATTTAAAATTAAATACAAAAATCTTGTTCGTTACATCCTTCCCTCCTTCAAAGGATTATGTCCCCAGAATCACAACTCAATTAACTCATTCATCACATTCTTCCCCCCCCCCCCCCCATTAAAAAGATTTTGGCCCCATAATTGCTATATAAGGATTTAAACAAATAACTGAGGATAGTTTTTCATCATAACATCTTCGAGTTCTCACGTATCATCTTCAGCATTGTGGTTCCTCCATATTATCTTAACAGAAGGTATCACTTTATTTCTGAGTACTTGCTATTTCCTGTCAACTATCTGAACAGGAACCTTTTCGTAAGTTAAATCTTTTTCAAACTGTAACGACTCATATTCTATGACAAGTTTGCAATTATGCTTGTATGGTCGTAATATCGAGATATGGAAAACATTATGAACATGGTTTAATTCCGGAGGTAACACAACCTCATAAGCTACCTCACCAACCCTTTGCAGTATCTTAAAGGGTCCAACAAATCTGGGACTCAGTTTTCCCTTCTTGCCAAATCGAATTTGCTCCTTCCAGGGAGAAACTTTCAAAAAAACAAAGTTTCCCACTTCAAATTTTTGGTTCTGACGATGTTGATCAGCATATTTCTTCTACCTATCTTGAGCAGCTACCAATCTCACCCTGATAACTTTGACGATTTTGGCAGTTTGTTATATTAATTCTGGTCCTAACAATTGTCGCTCACCAGCTTCATCCCATCATAATGGAGTTTTACATTTTCTGTCCTACAACGCTTTGTAAGGCGGCATGTCAACACTGGCGTGGTAACTATTGTTGTAAGAAAATTCCACCAACGGTAGATGGTCATCCCAATTTCTCTTGAAGTCCATAACACAAGCTCTTAGTATATCCTCCAAAGTCTGGATTGTCCTTTCGCTCTGCCCATCAGTTTGAGGATGATACGCCGTACTCAATCTCAACTACGTTCTCAAGCATTCCTGTAATCGCTTCCAGAAGTTTGATGTGAAATGCGGATCTCTAAATGATACAATTGACACCGGAACACCGTGTCTAGAAAGGATTTCCTTAACAGACAATTTTGCTAATTGATCCAAATTGAATCTGATCTTAATCGGTAAAAAATGCGCTGACTTCGTTTCTCGATATACGATAACCTATACTGCATCAAATCCTTTCTGAGTCGTTGGAAGTCCAACCACGAAATCCATCGTGATATGCCCCCACTTCCATTCTGATATCTCCAATGGTTGTAATAATCCGCTTGGTCTCTGGTGTTCTGCTTTGACTTTCTGACACATTAGGCATTTCGCGACACACTTAGCAACGTCTCTCTTTATATTCGGCCATCAAAAATGTTGTCGGAGATTCTGGTACATCTTCGTACTCCCAGGGTGAATTGAATATCTCGAACTATGAGCTTCGTTTAAAATTTCCTTTTTAACTTCCGATACTGGCGGAACCCAGATTCTCCCTTCAAATCGCAACAATTCCTTAGTATCGACTTTGAATTTTGTTTCCTCACCTTCAGACAACCTTTTCCTGATCTTCTCACATTCAACATCATGAAGTTGTGCTTCCTTCACCTTATCCACCAAAGCTGGGTGGACTACCATTGGAAACAATTTCTCATCTGACTCCTTCGGACTTCTAACATCCAACTCCAACTTAGCCATTGCTGAGATTAGCTCCTCCTGAGCAGTTAATGTAAACAGTTTCTCCCGACCTTTACTACTTAAGGCATCGACAACGACATTCACTTTACCTGGATGATATAGAATCTCGCAATCGTAGTCTTTGATAAGTTCCAACCATCTTCTCTGACGCATATTTAAATCTTTATGTGTAAAGATATACTTTAGACTCTTATGGTCTGTATATATATCACACTTTTCCTCATAAAGATAGTGTCTCCAAATCTTCAGAGCAAACACTACCGCAGCCAATTCCAAATTATGGGTCGAATACCCCTTCTCATAGTCCTTCAATTGACGTGATTCATATGCAATGACCTTGCCGTTTTTCATAAGCACACAACCTAGTCCCTTATGCGACGCATCACTATACACCACAAAATTTTATGAACTATCAATTAAAGATAACACAAGCGCAGTACACAACCACTTCTTTAATTCTTGGAAACTTTCCTCACACTTCTCCGTTCAAACGAACTTTACCATTTTTCTAGTAAAATTCGTCAACAGAGTCGCGATTTTTGGAAAAATCTTGAATAAATCTCATGTAATAACCTGCCAAACCCAAGAAACTTCTTACTTCCGATGGTGTCTTCGGCTGATCCCAATTTATCACATCTTTAACCGTCGATAGATCTACCAAAATCCCGTCTTTGTCAATCACGTGCCCAAGAAATTGCACACACTCTAACCAAAATTCCCATTTCAAAAAATTTGCATATAACTTCTCTCGTCTTAGCTATTCCAACGTCAGTTTCAAATGTTCAGTGTGCTCCTCCTTAGTTTTGGAATATACTAAAATGCCATCAATGAATACCACCATAAACTTGTCTAAAAACTGCTTAAACACCCTATTCATTAGGTCCATAAATGTTGCAGGTGCATTCATTAGACCAAATGACATCACCAAGAACTCGTAGTGATCATACCGAGTTCTAAATGTCGTCTTCGGTACATCCTCTTTCCTTACCTTTAATTGATGATATCCGCTCCTCAAATCTATCTTTGAGAAATATCTTTCTCCTTTCAACTGGTCAAACAAATCATCGATCCTAGGCAAAAGATACTTATTCTTGATCGTGACCTTATTCAATTCTCTATAATCAATGCAGAGTCGCATTGACCCATTTTTTTTTAACGAAAAACACCGACGCTCCCCACGGCGATACGCTCGGCTGAATATACTTCTTGTCTAGCAACTCCTTCAACCGCACAATCAATTCCTTCATTTCCATTTGAGCCATTCTGTACACAGCCCCAACGACAACATCGGGATGTCAAGTCAAGCCCCAGCAGAACCCCGAGAGGAACAGTAGCCCCAGCGATAAAATTGGGAGATCAAACTCAGCCTCAGCGATAACACTGGGATGTCAAGTCAAGCCCCGATAACAACCCAAGAGGTATATATAGCAGCCCTAGAGACAACCCTGGGAAGCCAATTCAACTTCAGAGACAACCTCGAAGCATCAAATCATCCCAGAGACAACCCTTGGAAACCAAGTCAACCTCGAAGATAACCCTGAGGACGAACAGAGTCGGCTGTGATCAAACCTCGGAGACAACCCCGAGAAAATAGTCGAAAACCATGTTAGTACAGGAGACAACCCCTGAAGGGGTAAAATGGTTATTTTACTAACTTGTAGCCAATTCAGTCAAAATCAAGCCGAATTAACGCAATGAAGGTCAGAAAGAGCCATAACATCGATCCCGAGTGACAACAACACAATACAGCTCAACGGATAAACTGCAAAAAAATGAAAATGTGGTTATAAACCATCTTCCTAGATTCAGAAAAGGTTAAGTCCCAAGTCATTGTGTCTCTCTCAGAAAGGGCTTTCCAGAAAGGTATAGCACGCCTCAAACGGACGCTCTGATCAAAAGTTAGGAAGGTTCGAACCTAACATCACGTTGCTCGGAGTGCACGTACTTCGAGATGACAGGATCCACCAGGTGGCGCCCACCACGAGGAGCCGCAACTCTACTTGTGCTAACCATGGGTATACCCGCTACCATCGGGTCTTTAAATATAACCACACACCCTTGGAAAAAATAGAGAAAAAATAGAAAAATGCTTTGAAACTCCTCCCATTTCGTCCCTTAGCCCTACTTCTAGTACTCCAAATATAGATTTTATTCTTCCAATACGTTTGTATACGTATATTCTACAATATATCAAAAATTAACTGGTGAAAACGTCCAGCCCACCGACAGGTAAAAAGCCCGTGGAGCAGTCCATTATAAGTTTTTTTACGATCAGAACTCATTTCATACTTTATTACGTATATGTGAACATGCATATGAAGTTTCATCTTCTGGTTTTGCCCGGAACTCAGTTCTGTGGCCTTTTTAGGTTACTTTTTAGTATATATAAGTATATATATACGTTTTTCTTCGTTTGCACAGCCTGGATCGTTGATCGGTGGCTTTTACTCGCTTTTATGTATATATATATAGACTAACTTGTTCGGCCTGGATCGCTGATTCGTGGCCTTTTCAGCTTTATTATACATATAATTGACTATATATATACTAACTTTCAATTCAGTCGGGCCTAGATTGTAAATTCGTGGCCCTTTTACTACTTTTACATATATATATATATATAACTATAAATATATAATTTTTCTGACTTCGTTTGGCCTGGATTGCTAATTCGTGGCCTTTTTCGCTTTAATATATATATACTAATTGTATATATTAACATTTATATTTCAGTTTGGCTTGGATTGGAAATCTGTGGACTTTTTACCACTTTTATATATATATATATATATATATATATATATATATATATATATATATATATATATATTTACATTATGTCGAGCATGGATTAATTCGTGGCTCCTTTAGAGCTTTATATATATATATTTACATTCAGTTGGGCTTGGAGAAATTCATGGCTCTTTATCGCTTTTATAAATACATATATATTTACTTTTCTTTCGAGCCTAGATTACTTCGTGGCTCTTTTACAGCTTTTATAAATATATATATATATATATTTAAATTCCATTCGGGCCTGGATTGGAAATCTGTGGCCCTTTACAACTTTCGTATATATAGCATTATATATATATATATATTCTTTATTCATTGTGATTAAATATCTGCTTCAATTAGTCATTTGATATGAATTTGTTTTAATATAAATTCGGCAAATTAGATTTATTTAAATCTAGCCCTTTCTATTTTTCAAACAGTTCAAAATAGGTCCAACCGGAACCGGGAAGCTAGAATGGCTAAGATTTATTTAAATCTAGCTTTCTTTCTAGTTTTGTTAAATATTTAAAGCGACCTCGCGACCCTAGATCCATATCTAGCGGAAACGGGAAGCTTTGGCTATGCGCATGCAAGGATTTGACTGATGAATCCTTTGTTTTTGCGACGTCTAGAGTACAGTTCATATTTTCTATGAATATTTGTGTTGTGCAGGTTTTCTTACCCTTTTTTGTGAGTCTAGGAATCGTGGAATTCATGATCAAACGGATCAGAATTTGATTCTCACGATGGACAACTCCACATTACAAATGTATCCAGCCAGTTTTTTGTAAAATGTACATCCGAGAGACCTTGAATCGGTTATCCGGATTTAAGGTCTCAAACATAGTGAAATATGGTTTGTCATGCCAGAGTTACTTCAATAGCTGTCATGCCCATAAGAGGACCAGCACTTGTATATATTTTGAGGTCGAGGATATTTTGCATCCCGACAAATAAACATTTCGATCGAGCCAAATGCTAAAAAGAATAAAACAGAAGTATCAATATACTTCTATTCCTATGCGAGCGTAAGGGTTTAAAAACCAACCTTTCAAAACATAATTTTTGTATCTTGTCTAAAAAATGAACTTTTCAAATCAAATCAAACCCTCCGTATATAGGTTCAACGAAGCAAGATAATACTTTCAAATCAAATAAACGTATGCTCAATTACTTCCAGCATACACACACATTGCAAAAAAAAGGGAAATATTGAAAAGATGCGGTACCGTATTTCATGGGAGTCGAGGGGTGCCTAACACCTTCCCCTCGCTTAACCAAGCCCCCGAACTTTAAGTATCTCGGTTTTAAGATAAAGTTTTGACAGTGTCCAGTAATTGGGCCTACTTGCAAAATCAAACAAAACTTGGTTAAGTTGGTACAACCATTTCCAAATCTACCAACTGGCGACTCTGTAAACCGTTCAAATCGTCGACATGATACATGTTGGCCTTTTCCTAAAAACTTCACCCTTCATAAAACAGATACGGCAAGTAAGGGAAGAAAACAAAAATTAGGAAAAGAGAAAAATCTGTCCAAAGCGACAAGATTTTTTTCCGACGTCGACAGGTGGCGACTCTGCTGGGGACATAGAGGACTTAGGCCGCATTCAAATCTTTTCAAAATTTCCCTCTTTATGTGCGTATATGTGGATGCTGCGTTTTAAATTGAATGGATGTGAATGAATGCTTTACTTCTTTATATTAGTGCTTTGCACAAATGTCATCATTTCATACGGTGAGACGCGATGTATGTGAATATATGATGTGTGATTCTTCCACCAGGAGGCGAACCCGTTGGTGTTTGATTACTGGACTCAAAGGAGACTAATCCTGCGAGGCTCAGAAAAGGCACCACTCAAATCCGCTCTAATTGAAAGGTTGGATTAACTTCCCCTCTAGTAGATTGCGATGATCTGGGGACCTTCATGCCAAAAAGCCGCGAAAGTAGCCTAAGATAGATCAGCCTCTGATTAACCAAAATTCGAAGGGAAGCTTCTTCATGCCTTCCTCTTTCAATTCAATGTCAATTTTCCAATTCCAATGTAAATATACATTCCATGTCTTACATATATCATGTTATCCTGTCATCAAAACCACTAACCTTTGTTTTACAGGATAAGATTAAAAAACCTCAAAAATAAACACATCATGGCACACATCCTGTTGATATATATACATCAAAATTAACACACCTACGTTTATTGTAGGTAAAAATTGGTCCCAACACCAGGTCAAAATCTAAGAAAGCACTAAGTCCATCGCCAGACATGGCTTCAAGTGCTCAACCTGAATCCACCCCTGTCTCTAGGGAGGAGTTTGAAGGATTGAAGAACCAGATAGCAGAATTGGCTATTTTCTTGAAAGAACAAAGCAAAGGCCTTCAAGGGAAACAAACACCCGGTCATACAGAATCATCTGCACTTGGTGGCAGTCAGGATACCAGAAAGAAAGATACTCGGATTCCTGAGACTCAGAACCAAGATAAGACCAACAAAACCCCTGAAATCACCAACCTCAACAAAGAGCAGGAAGCTGGTGATATTCTGAAAAAGGTTTAAAAAATGGAAGAAATAATTCGGTCCATCAAAAGGATTGGGGCCTTTGGGAGTGTCAATTACTCAGATTTATGTATATTCCCAGGAGCTCGATATCCAAAAAAGTTCCAAGTCTCTGATTTTGAAAAATATGATGGATTAGGAGATCCCTACACCCATTTGAAGGTATTCATTGGAGAGCTCGAATCCTATGCAGAGGACGAGAAGCTCAGAATGCAATTGTTCTAGAAGAGTCTGACCGAAGAGGCTAAAGCCTGGTATGCCCGTCATAGCTGGGAAGAGTTACCACATCCTTCCTCATTCAATACAGCTTTCAGTCTCAGATGGATCTAGACAGATATTAAATCACCAAAATCAAATAGCAAAACACCGAGTCATTCAGAAAGTATACTCAATGATGGAGATGAATGGCGGCACAAGTCACCCCGCCTATGGCTGAGTCTGAGATAGTCATGACCTTCATCGACATTCAAGAAGCTCCGTATTACGAGAGGGTCCTAGCAGGCATAGGAATTACATTCTCAGAGATGATCAAACACGAAGAGATGGCTAAAATGGGGCTAAATTCTGGGAATATAAAAGACCTAACCGCCTTGGAAGCCGTGGCCGAGCATATCCAATCTGGGAGTTATATGAGTAATCCCCGAAGAGTGCACAAGAAGAAAGAAGAGGAAATGTCCTTAATACTGCAAGGGCAGAATTAGAGAGATAATTCTAATAGCATGCCCGTTCAAAGGAGAAATTATTCCCCTTTTCAAGCTCCAGCACAACCTTCTAATCATTCCTTTCAGAAAGCTATGGAGGCCAGACGTCGAAAAACGTTCACCCCCTTAGGGGATTCACTAGAAAATGTGCTAAAATTGTTGACAGCACAAAAGTAGATTATTCAACTCCTTCCACCAACCAATACCGACGGACTGAATTTTGACCCAAGTAAAAAGTGTGCATACCATTCCGATCTCTAGGCCACGGTACACAAGACTATTGGTCTCTCAAGCACAAAATCCAAGACTTGATAGACAACGGAGAGATTGTGGTGACCAAACTAGAGCAACCGCATGTGAAAGATAATCCCCTCCCTCAACACAAAGAGGAGAATGTCAATATGATTAGCATGAGTAATGGAGAAGGATCCAAATACCTCCATTATGTTGGAGAGTCCACTCAATTAAGTACTAACAGCCCAGACAGCTGCGAGTTCTCAGAAAGGCGATTCCTGATAGAACAGGAAATCAAGTCTATTAAGGAACAGATTGGACAATTGGCGGATCTGGTCGTGTATCAACATCAGATAACCAGGCAGCTGATAAATCAGACCAACCAGCATGAAGCGGGTCCTCCTACACTAAAAATTAGCCCAATTGTTATGAAAGACCATTACCGATTTCATGAGCATGAACCTTGGGCTGACAAGGTGGCCAAGGAAGAGAAGTTCCAAGCTGATAGGGAATTCTCCTTCCTGAGGAATTTCACTAATTTAAATCAGCCAATGAAAGAAATCCTCCAAATGCTGATTAATGAGGTGAAAAACACTCAGTACCTACCTGTTGAGGCACCAGCTCTGAAACCAAAACTTTCTCCCGAAGTAATGACAGTTGTCCTGGAAATGGTATCTTTGGGTTTTCGCCTTAGAGAAGGGTTAGGAAAAAAGCAGCAAGGTATTAAGAGTCCGGTGCAAATCCCGAGCCAGTCAGGGAAAGCCAGATTGGGCTATTCATTCGGATCAAACCACCGGAACCCACACAAGCATCCAAAAGTTCTTGCTTCCACGATTCTGCTGCCAAACCTCACTAATGCAAGGATTCCTACAGTTGTGTCAGGTATGCTATTTCCTCTGATTAAACCACTGAGTGAGAACAGAGTCCCAAAACTTGATGGGGAAAGCAAAAATGGGGAAACAAAAGTTCTTGCACAAAGGACGAGACCCATTTTCCAACATGTATTATGTGATGCACTACGAGGGTATGAACGATGATATCCCGGACAGTGATGAAGAAGATCAGATCCGAATTCCTCGCATCAAAAGGGATAAAGGAAATAATTCAAAGAAGAACCCCGGCTCTAATGAGAAGGATGTTTCAGTCGTCATCAGAGATGAGGCAGACGACCACAAATCCTTTATCCTCCCTATCCATGAGGACCTAACATTGGACAATTGGAGCAGCATCCCGTGCTTCGCTCAAAAAGGGTAAAAGGGCAGAAAGTCCATCTGCCCTGGAAACATGGTTTTATTTACTGCTTATTTTGTTGCACAGCTATAACAGTTACTCTTATCATGCTTTTGCTAAATGTTTTGTATGTTTAAACAGTTTCATATATTAAAGTGAAAGCATTTTGTTTTCAGGACTCCAGAATTAGATTTGTTTGTCCCTGCTGGTGAGATGCCAAAATTTCACAGTGACTACAACTTTGATGTAGAACTAAACTTTGACTTGATGGAAATCAATCAAGAGGAGATAGATGACTATGAGGTTCCCGAGGAGATCAAAGAATGGGTCTAAGATAAACCCAAATCAAACCTCGATCAAACCACCACTGTCAATATCAAAACTTCAAAAAACCTTAAAGAAATCCAGATTTACCTAGACCTCACCCAAGACCAAAGAGCCAACCTGATTGAACTCTTAATACAATTTTAGGATGTGTTTGCATGGTCACATGTAGACATGATTGGCCTATCCACTGACATTGTCATCCATCGACTACCCATTAAAGATGGATTCAAGCTAGTCAAACAAAAGCTCAACCGATTAAAACCCGAATGGAGCCTGAAAGTCAAAGAAGAGGTTGTCAAGCAATTCAAAGTTGGCATCATTATGGTCTCAACTTAACTAGAGTGGTTATCCAACATAGTCACCGTGCCTAAGCCCGGAGGGAAGGTACGAGTATGCGTGGATTACCAGGATTTGAATAAAGCTTGTCTCAAAGACAACTTCCCAGTACCTTTCATCCACATCTGATAGACAATACGGCGTAGTACGAAATGTATTCTTTTATCTATTACTTTGCTGGTTACCATCAAATCATGGTCGCTGAAGAGGACAGGGAGAAAACTGCCTTCATCTCTCCCAGGGGAACCTTCTACTACAGACGTTTATCCTTCGGCCTTATCAATGCTGGTGCCATATATCAACGAGCCATGATGGCCCTGTTTCATGACATGATGCACAAGGAGATTGAGGTTTATGTGGATGACATCATCGTCAAATCCCAGAAGGAGGACGATCACATCAGCCATCTCAGAAAGTTGTTCAACAGGTTGCGTAAGTACAACCTCAAGCTGAATCTGACCAAATGTGCTTTTGGTGTCAAATGGGCAAGTTGCTGGGATTTTTGTTAAGGAATAGAGGCATTGAGCTGGATCCCACCAAGATTAAAGTTATCACGGAGATGCCGGTGCCCCGAACAGAAAAGGAAATACGCTGGTTCCTTGAGAGAATCAATTTCATAAGCCGGTTCATTTCCCAGCTCACAGCAACGTGTGAAACCATCTTCAAGCTACTAAGCAAGAATTCACCCGTGAAATGTAATGAAGATTGCCAAAAAGCTTTCCTTGCCATCAAGAAGCAGTTGATCAAAGCACCTATCTTGGTACCCCCGAGGGATGAAGTTCCCTTGTTTATGTACCTGTCCGTCAATGCCAACGCAATGGGCTGTATGCTGGGATAGAAAGGTGATAGTAGCAAGGAGAGAGCTATCTACTACATCAACAAAAGATTCAACATCGACGAGCAGAAGTACACTCTGATTGAGAATACATATTGTGTGTTACCATAGGCTGCCATGAGGTTACAACACTATCTGCATGGGCACACGACCTACCACATATCCCTCATGGATCCACTGAAGTATGTATTCAGCAAACCAATGTTGAATTATCAATTATCCAAATGGCAGTTGATCCTCCAACAGTTTGACATTGTCTACGTGACTCAGAAGTCCATCAAAGGTCAGGGCATTACAGATCAACTGGCCAAAGCACCGTCAAGGGATTTTGAGCCCTTGGAAACTTATTTCCCGAATGATGGAATCATGATAATTCAACAAATCCATCAGGAGAATAGAGTCCAACCCTGGAAAATGTATTTTGATGGAGCAGTGAACATAGAAGGTGTCGGTGCTGGGGCAGTCCTTATCTCTTGTATAGGGGAACAGTATCCTGTGGCTACCAAGTTGTAGTTTGTCAACACCAACAACACGGTTGAGTATGAAGGCTGCATTATGGGGTTGAAACTAGCCCAGACCATGGATATCAAATGTTTACTAGTCTTTGGGAATTCTGAATTGGTCATTAGAAAAACCACAAGGCATATCACACCAAAGAATTGTATCTACTGCCCTATCACCGATAGGTTATCAACATATCCATAGATTTTGAAGAAATAACCTTCATCCACTTCCCTCGAGGAAGGAATGACTTCGTTGATGCATTGGCAACGTTCCCTGATACACGTATCTGATAGAATGGGAATTCTTGACATCAAATTTGCAAACCAAAAGGCCCCACATATAAGAATTACAATGGAGAAGTATCAGATGAAATACCTCCAATCAAATAGCCTTGGTATCAAGATATAAAGGAATATCTGCGAGATAGATCTACACTCGCTGGGGCAATCAAAGCTGAAGAAAGAGGATTCATAAGATGGCTATGAAGTTTAATCTGAGCGGAGACACACTCTATAAAAGGGATGCTGGGATAGGCCTCTTAAGATGCCTCGATAAAGATTAAGCTCAAAGGTTGATGGATGAAGTCCATGGTGGAGTATGTGGCCCACACACGAGTAGTCATTTGTTGGCCAAGAATGTAAGACCCCATATTTTATGAAATAAAAGTATTCAATTTTTCTATTTAGTAAATGATTAAATTGATAAAAGTTTAAAGTTAAGGGTGATATGTGCAAATATTTCAAAATGAGTAAGTGGTTATAAAATATTCATTGTTGTTGGGGAATATTCATTTGGTCGTGGAATATTCTTGTTGTCGGGGAATATTCGTACGACGGGGCAGCTATTTGTGGGCCCCACAACAGAATAACTGTCGGATATAGAAAGCGATAGAAATAACCTTTTTATAAAATAACGGCGTAGTGGTTATCATTAGTACTGTTGAAATACCCGGTGGTTAAAATACAGTAATACGCAGGGTTACACAGTAGCACACGGTATTGCACAGTAGCACACGGTATTGCACAGTAATTCTAATTATTAATTCTTACGTAAGAAGGCACTTACTCAATAATTGTTACAGTAATTATTGTTCAATATTTTATATTGATTCAATAATTGCTACCGTTGATATTTTGTATTATTGATCCAATAATTGTCACTGCACAGTATTTCACATTATCAATTCAATAATTCATATTATTTGAATAATATTATTAGATAGCATTATTGACAATGTCTAAGGAAGTTCTGTCTAGGAGGGGTTATTTAATTGCGCGCCAGTAAGGATAAGTCCTTATCGGAAGGCCCCCTCTTTCTTGGGAACGACCTGGTTGGCAATATTGTAGTTCTGTAATATTATTTGTGAATAATTAATTATTGATTTATATGATAAGAAAATATTTATTTTGTGGATATAAAAGAAGGAATTAGTGTTGATGTGCTTTTATCAGTATTTTAGTGTGGAAAATCATCCGTTTGTGGATTTCGGATAATTTATGTTTGGAATTTGGAAAAACTTCCTTCTACAAAGTTGTGGAGAATTAAATTTCCTATGGAAAAGACATAGAATTTGTATTTTTCTGACAAAGAGGCTATTTATTATGAATTATTGAAGTTTCAAAAAATAAATATTTTTTTAAATAAAATGGTAGGCCCCACTTTTGGTTGGTGTGGCTGATGGCTTTTTTTTGGGAGGCGTCCGGAAATTTTTTTTTTAAAAATATTATTTTATCCAAAAAGTCTACTTTGGCATGCTGGACCTTTCCTATAAATAGGGTGCTTAGGTTAGAATTAAAAATCACACCAGAATCAGAAGTTTTCTCTCCCTATAATATCGAGCGTATTTTTGTGAGTATTTAGATACTTTTAGTGTTGCTATTCAGTGCAAGTTTTCTTCAGCCTTATATCCGATATTCCAGTCAGAAGTACTATTCTTTTGAGGTAAGGGATGGTAAAGGATGTTATTTTTTTCGTAAATGATGTTATTCTTTTCAATATCATTATACCAAAATATTGGTATGGATTTTATTATAAAATTCTTTTTTTTTCGTCGGGGTTACTATTCACGTGTATGGCACTATTCACGTATACGGCATTATTCACGAAAAAATTAAATTTTCTTCTATATGTCCAAGTTGCTTGTTAAAGTTCTTATCTTTGATTGTATCTAAGTTTTGAGCTTCATTCTTGAATTTTACTCCACAATTGGTTATCTTGCTGACAACTGGATCGTATTGTTCTTATTCTCATATATAACATTTTTATAATTTGGATGATGAAAATTCTCTTTGACTTGAGTGTAAAGATGAGTAGATTAGTGGTATGATCATGACTATGAATATCTTTGGCCAGTAGTGCAAAGATGAATTGTTGACTAGTATGATCATGATCATTGATTTTACAATTGAATATCTTTAGCTTAAGTGCAAAGGTGAATTGATCAACATGGTTATAAATGTTGTTTCTATAAATTCTGAAATGATTAGATATTTATTTGGGATGAATATCTTTGGCCTGTAGTGCAAAGATGAATGATTAATTGTTGAATATCTTTGGCTTGTAATGCAAAGATGAATTGATTAGCATGATTATGAACAGGAACTGTGATTTGGTATAACAATGATCTTTGGTGTTTCAGGTAAAGACAGGTGATGAATATTATGTTCTTCCTGGGTGCGAAGAGGAATTTAGCAACACAATTATGATTATGAATTATTCACATGATTATGAACAGGAACTGTTGATTGATGTTACAGGGATAAAACATTGTTGGTGAACTTTTAACATGGAGAAGATGATAGACATTATGGTCTATTTGACTCTTCTAATGGATTGCTCGGTTCGCTATAATTATGGTTAAAAAGTTTTATCATCTACCATATATTATAAATCTCTGATTTATTACTGATGAAGACTATTGATAATTTAATTATCTTTAGTCATGATATTTTTACTGGGCTATTTGTGCTCACCCTTTTGCTTCACAATTCCTTTCAGGTAATAAGAGTATAACGGGGTCGAGCAGGGATAACAGGGGAATAGAACGATGGTCTATAGCTGTTGAGGTTTTCCATAAAACAGTATGAGAGGAGTTCTATTGAGAATTTAAAATGTGTGTGTCGTATTTTATACGTCATTTTAACAGTTGATTTTGGTGAACCAAATAGGCTGAGGTGAACCCAACTTTGGAAGGGTGTTTTGCCACTATCATACAAGATGTCTAATCACCTACGACTTCAGGTTATTATAAGACATGGTTGTGCAAATCCACTTGCTGATTATATCTATGAGCACTACCTATATAATATTGGAGTTTGGTTGAAATATATTTCTCAATTGGAGACAATGGAAATAATTATATGGCAAGAGAAGAACCACCAATGGAAAGAACATGATAGTAATCTTCTCATTTTTCTTTGGGGTCTATTGGGCCAACCAAGGATAATTCTCAAGTCATATTATATCTATTATAACTTAGACGCATGGCCTCCCATGTACGAAGGTTTTCTTGAGCATTTTTCAAATATTTTATTTCCTAAAACAGTTATTGACTGTACCTTTCTGTAACGTATCATTGATTTGAAGTATGGGCAATGTATTTGTATTGAAACTCACAGTTTAATTGTGGTCGTATTTTGTACGACATTTTAAAAGTTAGAATTTGAAGATTTGTATTTGAAATTTTTGTTGAGTGTATTTCGTGGCGACCCAGAATGGGTTAGGTGGATTGGACCTATTTTGGGGGCGTTACATTTTGGTATCAGAGCTTAGGGATATGGTCGCTGGCGGAGATTGAAGTCTAGAACTAGGAGGGGAAGGACGAATAATATACTTCGCTAGTGTGTGACTTACCTAAGCTGACTTTTCTTACATAATAAATTGACAATTGTTATATGTCAATTAACTTTGTTTTGAAGCGGTATTCTAGAATGAGCAATGGAGAAATTATGATGACAAGGAAGATAGAATCTGAAATGAAAGCAAGGTATTCTCAACTTTTCGAAATACCAGGTACGTAAATTTCGGGGACGAAATTTCATAAGGAGGGGAGATTGTACAGATTTTATGAAATAAAAGTATTCAATTTTTCTATTTAGTAAATGGTTAAATTGATAAAAGTTTAAAGTTAAGGGTGATATGTGCAAATATTTCAAAATGAGCAAGTGGTTATAAAATATTCATTGTTGTTGGGGAATATTCATTTGGTCGTGGAATATTCTTGTTGTCGGGGAAAATTCATACGACGGCGCAGCTATTTGTGGGCCCCACAACGGAATAACTGTCGGATATAAAAAGTGACAGAAATAACCTTTTTATAAAATAACGGCGTAGTGGTTACCATTAGTACTGTTGAAATACCCGGTAGTTAAAATATAGTAATACGCAGTGTTGCACAGTAGCACACGGTATTGCACAGTAATTCTAATTATTGATTCTTACATAAGAAGGCACTTACTCAATAATTGTTACAGTAATTATTGTTCAATATTTTATATTGATTCAATAATTGCTACCGTTGATATTTTGTATTATTGATCCAATAATTGTCACTGCACAGTATTTCACATTATTAATTCAATAATTCATATTATTTGAATAATATTATTAGATAGCATTATTGACAATGTCTAAGGAAGTTCTGTCTAGGAGGGGTTATTTAATTGCGCGCCAGTAAGGATAAGTCCCTATCGGAAGGCCCCCTCTTTCTTGGGAACGACCTGGTTGGCAATATTGTAGTTCTGTAATATTATTTGTGAATAATTAATTATTAATTTATATGATAAGAAAATATTTATTTTGTGGTTATAAAAGAAGGAATTAGTGTTGATGTGCTTTTATCAGTATTTTAGTGTGGAAAATCATCCGTTTGTGGATTTCGGATAATTTATGTTTGGAATTTGGAAAAACTTCCTTCTACAAAGTTGTGGAGAATTAAATTTCCTATGGAAAAGACATAGAATTTGTATTTTTCTGACAAAGAGGCTATTTATTATGAATTATTGAAGTTTCAGAAAATAAATATTTTTTTAAATAAAATGGTAGGCCCCACTTTTGATTGGTGTGGCTGATGGCTTTTTTTTGGGAGGCGTCCGGAAATTTTTTTTAAAAAAATATTATTTTATCCAAAAAGTCTACTTTGGCATGCTGGACCTTTCCTATAAATAGGGTGCTTAGGTTAGAATTAAAAATCACACCAGAATCAGAAGTTTTCTCTCTCTATAATATCGAGCGTATTTTTGTGAGTATTTAGATACTTTTAGTGTTGCTATTCAGTGCAAGTTTTCTTCAGCCTTATATCCGATATTCCAGTCAGAAGTACTATTCTTTTGAGGTAAGGGATGGTAAAGGATGTTATTTTTTTCGTAAATGATGTTATTCTTTTCAATATCATTATACCAAAATATTGGTATGGATTTTATTATAAAATTCTTTTTTTTTCGTCGGGGTTACTATTCACGTGTATGGCACTATTCACGTATACGGCATTATTCACGAAAAAATTAAATTTTCTTCTATATGTCCAAGTTGCTTGTTAAAGTTCTTATCTTTGATTGTATCTAAGCTTTGAGCTTCATTCTTGAATTTTACTCCACAATTGGTTATCTTGCTGACAACTGGATCGTATTGTTCTTATTCTCATATATAACATTTTTATAATTTGGATGATGAAAATTCTCTTTGACTTGAGTGTAAAGATGAGTAGATTAGTGGTATGATCATGACTATGAATATCTTTGGCCAGTAGTGCAAAGATGAATTGTTGACTAGTATGATCATGATCATTGATTTTACAATTGAATATCTTTAGCTTAAGTGCAAAGGTGAATTGATCAACATGGTTATAAATGTTGTTTCTATAAATTCTGAAATGATTAGATATTTATTCGGGATGAATATCTTTGGCCTGTAGTGCAAAGATGAGCGATTGATTTGTGAATATGTTTGGCCTGTAGTGCAAAGATGAATGATTAATTGTTGAATATCTTTGGCTTGTAATGCAAAGATGAATTGATTAGCATGATTATGAACAGGAACTGTGATTTGGTATAACAATGATCTTTGGTGTTTCAGGGAAAGACAGGTGATGAATATTATCTTCGTCCTGGGTGCGAAGAGGAATTTAGCAACACAATTATGATTATGAATTATTCACATGATTATGAACAGGAACTGTTGATTGATGTTACAGGGATAAAACATTGTTGGTGAACTTTTAACATGGAGAAGATGATAGACATTATGGTCTATTTGACTCTTCTAATGGATTGCTCGTTCCGCTATAATTATGGTTAAAAAGTTTTATCATCTACCATATATTATAAATCTCTGATTTATTACTGATGAAGACTATTGATAATTTAATTATCTTTAGTCATGATATTTTTTACTGGGCTATTTGTGCTCACCCTTTTGCTTCACAATTCCTTTCAGGTAATAAGAGTATAACGGGGTCGAGTAGGGATAACAGTGGAATAGAACGATGGTCTATAGCTGTTAAGGTTTTCCATAAAACAGTATGAGAGGAATTATGTTGAGAATTTAAAATGTGTGTGTCGTATTTTATACGTCATTTTAACAGTTGATTTTGGTGAACCAAATAGGCTGAGATGAACCCAACTTTGGAAGGGTGTTTTGCCACTAGCATACAAGATGTCTAATCACCTACGACTTCAGGTTATTATAAGACATGGTTGTGCAAATCCACTGGCTGATTATATCTATGAGCACTACCTATATAATATTGGAGTTTGGCTAAAATATAATTCTCAATTGGAGACAATGGAGATAATTATATGGCAAGAGAAGACCCACCATTGGAAAGAACATGATAGTAATCTTCTCATTTTTCTTTGGGGTCTATTGGGCCAACCAAGGATAATTCTCAAGTCATATGATATCTATTATAACTTAGACGCATGGCCTCCCATGTACGAAGGTTTTCTTGAGCATTTTTCAAAGATTTTAATTCCTAAAACAGTTATTGACTGTACCTTTCTGTAACGTATCATTGATTTGAAGTATGGGCAATGTATTTGTATTGAAACTCACAGTTTAATTGTGGTCGTATTTTGTACGACATTTTAAAAGTTAGAATTTGAAGATTTGTATTTGAAATTTTTGTTGAGTGTATTTCGTGGCGACCCAGAATGGGTTGGGTGGATTGGACCTATTTTGGGGGCATTACAAAGAAGATAGCAAGAACAGGGCATTACTAGATCTCTCTCAAAGCTGACTGTGATGATCACGTTGGAAGATGCTACCAATGTCAAGTCCATGGAAATGTTATCCACTCTCCCCCGAATGAGTTGCACAATATGAGTTCGCCATGGCCTTTCTCCATGTGGGGAATGGATGTGATTGGGCCAATAGAACCCACAGCCAGCAATGGTCATCGATTCATCTTCACTATGATTGATTACTTCACCAAGTGTGCTGAAGCTGCCTCTTTTTCCAAAGTCACCAAAGTGGTAATCATTGGTTTTATCAGAAACAACGTCGTTTGTCGATATGGATAACCAGACGCGATTGTATCAGACAACGCCAAGAATCTAAGCAATCAGATGATGAGAGAATTATGTAGCAAGTTCCACATCAAGCATCTCAATTTTGTCATCTATTGGACCAAGATGAATGGTGCTGTCGAAACGCCCAATAAAAATATCAAGAAGATTATGCAAAAAATATCCGCCAATCACAAAGGATGGCCTAACCTGTTGCCTCTAACTCTGTTAGCATATAGAACCTCCATGCGCACTTCTACTGGTCCTATTCATTGGCATATGGCATGGAAGTAGTACTTCCCATAGAAGTTGAAATGGAGTCCCTGAGAGTGTTGATAGACGTTCAGATTGAGGAAGATCAGTGGTTGTAAGAATGGTACCATCATTTGTCCTTGATAGATGAAAAGAGGGCTACAGTAGTTTTTCACGGGCAGTTATATCAGCAAAGGATTGCTCGGTAATACATCAAGAAAGTCCGAATCCAAAAATTCAAAGAAAACTACCTAGTAATGAAGAAATTTCTGGCCAATCAAGATGAAGCCAAAGGAAAGTTCGCCCCAAATTGGGAAGGCCCTTTCATTGTCAAAGAAATATTGGTAGGAGGATCTATCAGATTACAAGAAATGGATGGGAACGAATTTCCCCAGCTCATCAATACAGACACCGTGAAAAGGTACTATGTCTAAAATACTTGCGAGCTATCATCCTGGTCTTGTGAGTCAAACCAAATCAGTTCGGGTTTTCACAAAGCCTGAACTACGAATGACCTAATCTCCCTCCACCCGGGAGTACGTAGGCAGCCATTCTTGATGCGGTCAGACCAAATAAAAAATTCAAAAACCCTCCAAACCAAAACAAAAAGTTTAAAACCCATCAAACCAAACTCAAACCCAAAAAAAAACATTTCTCAAACCAATCAAGAAAAACCTGAACTACGATTGACCTGATCTCCCCCAACCCGGGAGTACGTAGGCAACCGTTCCAGGTGCGGTCTGACCTTCAAGAAAAAAAAACCAATAAAAACCAGTCCCAAGACACTGAAACCCTATAAAACCTAAATCCTATCAAGTCTCCCTGGTCAGCAGACCCTGTTGAGGTATTCTCTAACAGCTACCTGTCCATCCATCAAGGAGAAGCTCACGATACATCAACAATAACAAGTCGTGAAAGAAGTGGTAATAACTCAGCAATGATAATACATATCCAACAGGGAAGTGAATCAAAATATATTTCTCTACTATATAATATTGTTTGATATATACACTGTGTCCTGTACTTGACAAAAATGGTTGATTTAGTATGTGCAGGAAAAACAAAGCTAGTCTATAAACCCGTGGACAAACGGGATAACAATGCCAACATGGCATCCCTCTCAGAAGATGGAGAAGCAGCTGTAAGCTCATGACCCTCGGTCTCCATACGAGCAAGAATATCCACAACCATCTTTATAGTGCTGCTGTGACCATCTTGTTGTGTTTGTAAGAAATCATGGCGCAATCAAATTGCAAAATTTAGCAAAAGCATGGTATATCAGAGTTTAAAATTTTCTATAAAAACATTACCCGGATCATCATTTATGCAAATTATTAATTTAAAACAATAAATAAGAAGGTATGGAATCATACCCTTGCAGAACGAAGCTTCCACAGGTACGAGTTCAACTCCTTGTTTTTCGTGATCTCCTTGAATTTCTGTGTTAGATTCCTTCCTTTGATCAACGTTAGCCACCCAAGTGTTTGGCCTCTAGAGGTGATCCACCAAGAAAGAGGAATTATCAAGGAGTGTGGTTGGCTAAACCCTAGTTTTCTATCCTCTATAAAAAATGAGTACTCTCCAACAATTAGAATTGCATCAACTGATATGTATTATAAGACTCCTCTTATATAGATATTGGTCAACCCTTCTAATCCTATTAGAAATATATCCTCTTTTAATTTAATTAAACTCCTTTAATTAATTAGGCTTCCCAATGTAATGAATGAGAATTTTATAAATTAATTAAAAATATTTATTGAATTAAATAAATATTTTATTTGATTTATTTACTGAGCTAAATAAATCAATTGTGTGATTGTTGTGGAGTAATTTAATTAAGTACAATAGAATTAATTAAATTGATGTGTAAGTAATGGTATAGTATAATTTTAATTTAATTGAGAATAATTAAATTAGAGTAATATTACGTGCTAAGTGGTTATAGTGATTTACTAATTGTTACATGAATTATGATTAATAAGAGAATTGCAAGTGTGTGACAATTTAGTATTATGTACAATTTTAATTAATTATGAATGTTAGCTTATATTTAATTAAATTAGAGGGTTGCAATTTAATTAAATAAAGAGTAGCATTTAAACTATGGGTTAAAGGATTTATTAAAAGAATTGAAAAGAGTTTTAAATTTATTTTACCAAGCATGGCCTTAGTTAATAAAAATCTGTTTTAAAAAATAAATAATGTTGTTTTACCAAACATGACCTTATGGCTTTTAAAATTCAAAAGATGTAACCTATATATTAAATAGTAATTAGTGTAATACTTATTAGCTACATTAATATTATAAGTTACATATATGTAATATATGTATATGTATATTACATATCTATAATATACGTTAGTTAGAAATTAGTCTGTTAGAGAAAGAAAGAAAAACAAAGAGAAGGTTAGAGAGAACTTAGAGAAGAAGAAGAAGAAGAAGAAGAAGGAAGAGGAAGAGAAAGCTTGAGCATGCAAAAGGGGAAGCAAACACCACCATCATCTTCTTCTTCAATCACCAAAGCAAAAAAAGGTATAATTACTACATTAAAATTCTAAGAACTTTATTTAGTTGTTTTCTTTATTTTGAGTTCTCTGTGAAAATATTCTTCATAAATTGGTGATGTTGTTGTAAATATATAGAATTTGGGTTTACGAACTGTTTCTAATTGAATTGTATGCCATAAACAAGTTTTCAGAAATCAAATTGTTGCAGAAATAAGTTTTTATGGAGAAATTGTGTTCTTATGAAATTTTCATATTTTTGGTTGAGTTAGAATGAAAAATTGATGTAAACATAAAATTTATGTGTAATATATGTTTATATATGAGTTATATAGTTGTTGTAGGGATCCAATCCACGTAATTACGATGAACACGAAGAAATTATGTTCATAATAATTTATTATAAACTAATTTTGAAAATAGCCTTTTTAAACTATCAAATTGGTGTTTGATTATTGATTATTGTATCAATTGATCATTGGTTATGTTAATATGTTAAGAATTAGAGTTAGTACAATTGGAATTTTATGAATTGGTTTAAAATCGAATTCACAGTAGCAATTTTGTCAAGAACGCTTGATATTGTGTTTTTCTTCAAAAGATTATGAAAACTGTGTTTTAATTATATGTTGTAATGATTTTGTATGTTATAATCATGCTAAGAGTATAAAATTTTGTTGTCATTAAGTTTCATGTACATCATGTTAAGAAAAATTGAATTTTGGTGTGAAAAAATAAGCCAAATTGGCTTATTTCTCTGCCGTTCGCAAGCTGGGAGGTTCCCATCAGTAGTGGGCCCCGCCCCAGCGGGGCTTTTACCCTATGAGGACCCGCCCCAGTGGGACACCCTACTGTCCGGAGATATGGTTTGTGCTTCGTTGAGTTTTTGTGTCGTGTTTGTTTAGCTAACGCATATTGATGACTTGTTAAGTGTAATAGATAATGAGATAACATACTTTCAATGTGTTTAAGATAATTTGAAGTCTTATGTTATTATATTATGTGTGTACTTGAAAATTATAATCCTAGAGTACGATATAATAGTTTAAAGTGCTATACTTGTATGATTGTGAGTTAAACTCACATTTGTGGATAGTTAACGACTTATGTTGTAAACCACGTTGTGAGTTGAACTTAAGTAGAAGTTCAACGACCTTAACGTATCAATCGTGTACTAATTGATATTATAAAAAGCACGTATAATTGTGTAGGATAATTGTGGAAGTAAGTTGTAATAGTAAAGTGTAGCTTGCGCTTGAGGCAAGTTCTCTACTCCTTATCTCTTACTTGAGCAAGTTTTCTAATCATTATTCTTCTACGTTATGCAAGTCCTTTCATGGTATCTTTTCATTGTGCAAGTTCCTAACCTTGCTCATTATATCATGCAAGTTTATTTTCGATTCTTAACTTGTTATGTATTGTACAAATTATATTGTATTCTAATGTTCATAATGCACAAGTATTAAAGTTATTATCATAATGATGTGATCTTGACTTAATTGTTCAATCGAGATCCACCAATCTTTCAAATGCTTTAAGTTATTCCAAAGCATGCCTAGTTATCATGAAATCTATTGTTGTATCTTACATTTGGTTCATGATTCTTATATTATCGAACTATTAAAGTATTGTGAGTCGATTCAACTACTCTTTAGTTGATGATAGTTGAAACTCCAAATTTCCTTTTAGTTATCCAAACCAAACTTTCTTTGGTTTGGACTTGTATTCAAATACTGAGATGAACAACCCTATTTATTAGGGGAGGTTACTACGCGAAAGCGTTGAATGTTTGTGCACAATATTTGGTACGAAGGGCTGATCCCCCTAAGTACGAATTAAAGGTCCATGGTCTCAATGACTGTTAAAGGTTTAAATAGAAATATTTATAACCTAGGACATAGTTCAAGGTCGTATGACCCTCAGATAAATTATATATTCGAATTCTAAATATGATGAAAGCATTATTATTTAATTCTTTATTTTGATGAAAGAAACTTTATTCAAATTCTTTTGAAGTTATTCAATCATGGCATATCATTGTACATTTCAAGTGAGCTTTTGTTTGCTAACTCTTGCGTATTTTATAACCCCTTGCAGTTAAAGCCGAGAATGTTGACATACTGTCAACAAGTAAAGGGAAAGAAAAGATGGGCAAGTGAAGACTTGTTATCTTGAATCTTGATTGTAATAAGACCTAGTTTATGATGTTTTATTTCCGCACTTATTTTTTATGTTAAGGTTAGCAAACCTGGGATAGTTTTGGATTAAAGTTGTAATTCTTTTTTATAAGGAAGATTTTATTTATTGATGAGGTTGTAATTTATTTTACATTCCTATTTATTGGGTAGATGTATGTTTTATTTAGAAAATGAACACCAAATCTTGTGGAAACGAAGTACCCGAATTTGGGGGTGTCACAGGTTGGTATCAAAGCTATAGGTTTTGAATCTTAGGTGGGGGGAAAAACCTTAGGTAGTAGCCTTATAGGAAGATTGAAAAGATTGTGGTGATAGGTAAAGATAATAAACTACCTTATGTGCTATGTGTTTACGTTTATGTATCCGAAGAGTGACGACTCAATAACACGTAATAATAAACTTTAAAATTCTTTTGTCAAGATGACGAACATTGGAGAATCCAGTCAGGCTAGGGAGGATATACCTCAGGTGCCCAGGGAGGAGCCCCGAGACATCCATGTTGTCTAGGAGCAGTTGGTTAGGAGAGAGCCATCTCTAGCGATCACCGTAGCTGGTCGGGAGCATGAGCTGACACCTATTCCAGAGGAAGGACGAGGATGAGTCAGAGGAGGAAGAGGATCCCGAGGAGGAATTCCCACCTCACTCTACTAGTGCTGAGATGTACGAGGTAGTCTACGACAGTAACGTGGAGCTACATGGTCGAGTCGGAGAGCTCAAAGAAACCATCCATTTGCGGGACGAGACTATCAAAGAGATGGATAGTGAGTTGGGAGAAGTGCAGTGGAGGCTAATCCACGTAGAGAATGATAGAGAGGAGGCACGGGCAGAGCTAGCAAAGCTGAAGCAAGACATCTAGGAAGAGTCAACTAAGTGTGCTAGAGCGGAGAAAACAAGCTTAAGGGCTACTCAATGAGCCGATCGAGCTGGAGGCGAGGCTGAAGCCAAGAGGGCCAAGCTGAGGGAAACAGAATACGTTTTCCATACGGCCATAGATAGGGCCCAGGATCGTGTCTTTTATTACCCAGTTCAGTTCCAAGGTTTACCATGGTACATGGTGGACTGAAGGACAGTGTTTCGGGTGATGGAGGAAGAACGTAGAGAGGCTGTGCGACGTCTTAACATGCCTAGACAGTAGAGCTCTTAGTTAGGTGTTTCTTTTTGTAATGAATAAATGTAAATCTCATAATTTGAGATAATAATGGGATGAGATAATAATGTAATCCTGCAACTTGTTCCAATTCAGGAAAGATGATGTAAATAGCAGAGATGCTATCTATTCTATGTTTTTCAAAACTATGAGTAATGAATAAAATAAGTTATTGATGTGCTATGTGTTCATATACGAACTGAGTTATTTACTTGTTTAAGTACAAACTTGAATACTTAAGAATTTAGTAGAGGAGATAATAATAATATTTCTTAACAAAAAATGCCTCCTAAAAGAAGACCTACACGTCAAAACCCCGAGGGTTCGACGAACAATAACAACAAAAACAGTAACAACGGGACGAATCCCAACTCTATTCAATAGTTGGTGAACCTACTGACAGGAGCCCTTGCGAATCAGCCGCAAGTGCAGGGCACAACATTTAAAGAGTTTAAGGCAGTAGGACCGGCGGAGTTCAAGGGATCAATAAACCCTATAGATGCCTAAACGTGGGCAATGGAAATGGAGAAGGTCTTCGATGTTGCTAGAGTCGGTGAAGACTAGAAGACGGCATTCGCGACTTTCATGTTGAAGTCGGATGCTAGTTTTTAGTGGCACGCCAACAAGACCAGAGAGGGTGAAGGAGTGATACCGTGGTAGCATTTCAAAGAGATGTTCTTTGAAATGTACTTTCCTGTTAGCTCGCAAGACTAGATGGAGGTCCAATTTCTAGAGCTTAAGCAGGGAGGGATGACGGTGTCGGAATACGCCGTAAAGTTTAACGAGTTGACCAAGTTCGCTACATACCAGGTCAGAACTAACGCTAGGAAGGCGAGGAGGTTTGAGCGGGGAATGAAACCCTGACTTTACAGCAAGGTCTCCATATTCCAGCTGAACATGTTTGCAGCTGTGCTGGAAAAGGCCATTCTCGCTGAAGGAAAGAGTGACGCCGTGACTAAATTCAACCAGGACGAGAAAAAGAAGATTGAGATGGAAAACAAGGCTGGGGGTAGCGGGGCTATCAATCAGAAAAGGAATTGGAATGATAATACCTCTGCTGGGAGTCAGCAGGGAGGCCAGCAGAAGAGGAAGTTCAAAGCATGTGCTACAAACGGGAAGAATCACACTGGAGTGTGTATGAAGGGGAAGCGGGTGTGCTTTAACTGTGGTCAGGAAGGCCACATTGCGCCAAATTACACGAACCCAAAGAAAGGAGCTTGCTACACATGTGGATCGAAGGGTCACATGGCTTGTAACTGCCTGAAGAAGCCAGCAACAGAGAATGGAGGAAATGGCAGCGGCAGTACTCTGACTATCACTAGACCACTGCAAGCTGTTCAACTCACTGCCCGCACATTTAACATGACAGTTCAAGACGCTGTGCAGTCAAAAGATGTGGTGGCATGTATTATTTTGGTCAATAGTATAAATGCATATGTATTATTTGATTCGGGTACTACTTGTTCATTTATATCTGATGATTTTGCTAAGACCCTAGACTTACCTAAAGAGGAATTAGTTTATCCCTTGAACATAGAGATTGCGAATAGGAAGGTTATTCCAGTTAGGTTTGTTTAGAAGAACTGTAGATTGGACATTAAGGGTCAGGAATTAATGGTAGATTTAATTCTGATAAAACTTGGGGAATTCGATATCATACTGGGTATGGACTGGTTGTTCAACCATTGGGCGGTAATCGACTGTCAGAAGAAGTCGGTAAACCTTACGACTCCGTCGAAGGTAGTGTTCTATGGAAGTAAATCGCCTAGACAAGCAAGTTATCTAACGGTTATGCAAGCCAAGAAACTTTTGACACAAGGCTGTGTGGGATATCTAGCCTACATAGTAGATACGCGTAAGGAGAGCTCAAAGTTAGAAGAGATATCAGTGGTTAAGGAGTTTGTAGACGTGTTTTCGGACGATTTTCCAGGACTTTTCTTGGGATTGGCAGGTTATTACCAGAGATTTATCCAAGACTTTTCTAGAATCGCAACTCCGTTGACGAAATTGACTTGTAAAATAGTTAAGTTTGTTTAGACGGAAAAGTGTGAGGAAAGTTTCCAGGAGCTGAAGAAGAGGTTGAGTACTGCGCCTGTGTTGTCCTTGTCGGATAGTACGGGAAATTTCATAGTCTATAGTGATGCCTCACATAAGGGTTTAGGCTGCGTACTGATGCAGAATGGCAAGGTCATTGCCTATGCA
This sequence comes from Panax stipuleanatus, assembly GCA_020205555.1. Classification (NCBI taxonomy): domain Eukaryota; kingdom Viridiplantae; phylum Streptophyta; class Magnoliopsida; order Apiales; family Araliaceae; genus Panax; species Panax stipuleanatus. The sequence goes on along the minus strand of CM035115.1, from coordinate 55,344,151 downwards.
TCACGTCAGCTAAAGGATTATGAGAAGGGATATCCGACCCATGACTTGGAGTTAGCGGCAGTAGTGTTTGCTCTAAAGATTTGGAGACACTACCTCTATGGAGATAGGTGTGAGATATACACGAATCATAAGAGTTTGAAGTATATCTTTACCCAGAAGGATTTGAACATGCACCAAAGGAGATGGTTGGAACTGGTCAAGGACTACGACTGCGAGATACTTTACCATCAGGGTAAAGCTAACGTCGTCGCCGACGCTTTGAGCAGAAAGGGTCGGGAGAAGCTAAACATGTTAACTAATCAGGACCAGTTAATAGAACAGATGGCTAGATTAGAACTGGAAGTGAAGTTTTCGAAGGAATCGGATGAGAAGTGAAAGAAGCACAACTTCACGACGAAGAGTGTGAAAAGATCCGGAAAAGAATAGCCAATGGCGAAGAGTTCAAGTTCCAGATCGATAATGAAGGTCTGCTACGATTTGAAGGAAGAATCTGGGTATAGCCAGTACCAGAAGTTAAAGAGGAGATTTTGAGCGAATCTTACAGCTCGAGATTTTATATTCACCCTGGGAGTACGAAGATGTACCAGGATCTCAGGCACCACTTCTGGTGGCCAAACATGAAGAGGGATTTGCTGAATGCGTTGCAAAATATCTAACGTGCCACAAGGTTAAAGTAGAATACCAGAGACCCAGTGGATTGCTACAACCACTGGAGATTCTAGAGTGGAAGTGGGAGCATATCACGATGGATTTCGTGGTTGGTCTTCCAGCAACTCAGAAGGGTTTTGATGCGATATGGGTGATAGTGGATCGACTGACGAAGTCAACACACTTTCTACCAATCAAAATTATGTACAACCTTGACCAGTTGGCAAAGCTATACGTCAAGGAGATTATATCTCGGCACGGTGTTCCAGTGTCAATTGTGTCCGACAGAGATCCACGTTTTACTTCAAATTTCTGGAAGTGTTTGCAAGAGTGTCTAGGAACGCAATTGCGAATGAGTACAGCGTACCATCCTCAGACTGATGGCCAGAGCGAGAGAACAATTCAGATGTTAGAGGATATGCTCAGAGCTTGAGTGATGGACTTCAAGGAAAGTTGGGATGATCATCTACCGTTGGTGGAGTTCCCCTACAACAATAGTTACTACGCGAGTATTGGCATGCCGCCTTACGAAGCGTTATACGGCAGAAAGTGCAGAACGCCTTTGTGCTGGGATGAAGTCGATGAACGTCAACTGTTGGGACCGGAACTGATACAACAAACTGTCGAAATCATGAAGCTGATCAGAACGAAACTGGTTGCTGCTCAAGACAGACAGAAGAAATTTGTAGATCAACATCGACAGAACCGAGAATTCTTACCAGGAAGCTTCGTTTTCCTGAAGGTATCTCCCTGGAAGGGGAAGATTCGATTTGGCAAGAAGGGGAAGATGAGTCCCTGATTTATTGGACCTTTTGAGGTACTACAAAAAATTGGCGAAGTAGCTTACAAGGTGGCATTACCTCCGGAGCTGGACAATATACACAATGTTTTTCATATTTTCGTGTTACGACCGTATAAACATGACTATAAATATGTAATAGAATACGAGCCTTTACAGTTTGATAAAGACTTAACTTATGAAGAGGTTCCTGTTCAAATAGTTGATAGGAAGGAACAAGTACTTAGAAATAAAGTAATACCTTCTGTTAAGGTAATCTGAAGGAACCACAGTGCTAAAGAAGCCATGTGGGAACTCGAAGATGTAATGAGAAAATCGTATCCTCAATTATTTGCTTAATTGATTATGTAACCCCTTCTATATCGATTCTGGGGACAGAATCCTTTTTAGGAGGGAAGAATATAACAGATGAGATTTTTTATTTTTTTTGAGAATTTTTATGTTGTGATTCTGGTGACAGAATCCTTTTAAGGAGGAAAGATTGTAACGAATGAGAATTTTATATATTAATTAAAAATATTTATTGAATTAAATAAATATTTTATTTGATTTATTTACTGAGCTAAATAAATAAATTGTGTGATTATTGTGGAGTAATTTAATTAAGTACAATAGAAATAATTAAATTAATGTGTAAATAATGGTATAGCATAATTCTAATTTAATTGAGAATAATTAAATTAGAGTAATATTACGTGCTAAGTGGTTATAGTGATTTACTAATTATTATATGAATTATGATTAATAAGAGAATTGCAAGTGTGTGACAATTTAGTATTATGTACAATTTTAATTAATTATGAATGTTAGCTTATATTTAATTAAATTAGAGGGTTGCAATTTAATTAAAAAAAGAGTAGCATTTAAACTATGGGTTAAAGGATTTATTAAAAGAATTGAAAAGAGCTTTAAATTTATTTTACCAAACATTGCCTTAGTTAATAAAAATTTATTTTAAAAAAAATAATGTTGTTTTACCAAACATGGCCTTAGGGCTTTTCAAATTCAAAAGATGTAACCTATATATTAAATAGTAATTAGTGTAATACTTATTAGCTACATTAATATTATAAGTTATATATATGTAATATATGTATATGTATATTACATATCTATAATATACGTTAGTTAGAAATTAGTCTGTTAGAGTAAGAAAGAAAAACAGAGAAAAGGTTAGAGAGAACTTAGAGAAGAAGAAGAAGGAAGGAAGAGGAAGAGAAAGCTTGAGAAAGTAAAAGGGGAAGCAAACACCACCATCATCTTCTTCTTCAATCACCAAAGCAAAAAGGGTATAATTACTACCTTAAAATTCTAAGAACTTTATTTAATTATTTTCTTTATTTTGAGTTCTCTGTGAAAATATTCTTCATGAATTGGTGATGTTGTTGTAGATATGTATAATTTGTGTTTACAAACTGTTTATAATTGAATTGTATGCCATAAACAAGTTTTCAGAAATCAAATTGTTGCATAAACAAGTTTTTATGGAGAAATTGTGTTCTTATGAAATTTTCATATTTTTAGTTTAGTTAGAATGAAAATTTGATGTAAACATAAAATTTATGTGTAATATATGTTTATATATGAGTTATATAGTTGTTGTAGGAATTCAATCCATGTAATTACGATGAACACGAAGAAATCATGTTCATAGTAATTTACTATAAACTAATTTTGAAAATAGCCTTTTTAAACTATCAAATTGGTATTTGATTATTGATTATTGTGTTAATTGATTATGGTTATGTTAATATGTTAAGAATTAGAGTTACTACAATTGGAATTTCATGAATTGGTTTAAAATCGAATTCACAGTAGCAATTTTGTCAAGAACGCTTGATATTGTGTTTTTCTTCAAAAGATTATGAAAACTGTGTTTTAATTATATGTTGTAATGATTTTGTATGTTATAATCATGCTAAGAGTCTAAAATTTTGTTGTCATTAAGTTTCACGTACATCATGTTGAGAAAAATCAGATTTTGGTGTGAAGAAATAAGCCAAATTAGCTTATTTCTCTGCCCTTCGCGAGCTGGGGGGTTCCCACCAGTAGTGGGCCCCACCCCCAGTGGGGCTTTTACCTTATGAGGACCCGCCCCAGCGGGGCACCCTGCTGTCCGGAGATGTGGTTTGTGCTTCGTTGAGTTTTTGTGTCGTGTTTGTTTAGCTAACGCATATTGATGACTTGTTAAGTGTAATAGATAATGAGATAACATACTTTTGATGTGTTTAAGATAATTTGAAGTCTTACGTTATTATATTATGCGTGTACTTGGAAATTATTATCCTAGAGTACGATATAATAGTTTAAAGTGCTATACGTGTATGATTGTGAGTTAAACTCACATTTGTGGATAGTTAACGACTTATATTGTAAACCACGTTGTGAGTTGAACTTAAGTAAAACTTCAACGACGCTAATGTATCAATCGTGTACTAATTGATATTATAAAAACCACGTATAATTGTGTAGGATAACTGTGGAAGTGGGTTGTAATAGTAAAGTGTAGCTTGCGCTTAAGGTAAGTTCTCTACTCCTTATCTCTTACTTGAGCAAGTTTTCTAATCATTATCCTTCCACGTTATGCAAGTCCTTTCATGGTATCTTTTCATTGTGCAAGTTTCTAACCTTGCTCATTATATCATGCAAGTTTATTTCCAATTCTTAACTTGTTATGTATTGTACAAGTTATATTGTATTCTAATGTTCATAATGCACAAGTATTGAAGTTATTATCATAATGATGTGATTTTGACTTCATTGTTCAAGCGAGATCCACCAATCTTTTGAATGCTTTAAGTTATTCCAAAGCATGCCTAGTTATCATGAAATCTATTGTTATATCTTACATTTGGTTCATGATTCTTATATTATCGAACTATTAAAGTATTGTGAGTCGATTCAACTACTCCTTAGTTGATGATAGTTGAAACTCCAAATTTCCTTTTAGTTATCCAAACCAAACTTTCTTTGGTACGGACTTGTATTCAAAAACTGAGATTAACAACCATATTTATTAGGGGAGGTTACTACGCGAAAGCGTTGAATGTTTGTGCACAATACATGGTACGAAGGGCTAATCCCCCTAAGTACGAGTTAAACGTCCATATTCTCAATGACTGCTAAAGGTTTAAATAAAAATATTTATAATCTAGGACATAGTTCAAGGTCGTATGACCCTCAGATAAATTCTATATTCGAATTTTAAATATGATGAAAGCATTATTATTCAATTATTTATTTTGACGAAAGAAAAGTTATTCAAATTCTTTTGAAGTTATTCAATTATGGCATATCATTGTACATTTCAAGTGAGCTTTTGTTTGTTCACTCTTGCGTATTTTATAACCCCTTGCAGTTAAAGCTGAGAATGTTGACATACCGTCAACAAGTAAAGGAAAAGGAAAGATGGGCAAGTGAAGACTTGTTATCTTGAATCTTGATTGTAAAAAGACCTAGTTTATGATGTTTTATTTCCGCACTTATTTGTTATATTAAGGTTAGCAAACCTGGGATAGTTTTGGATTAAAGTTGTAATTCTTTTTCATAAGGAAGATTTTATTTATTGATGAGGTTGTAATTTGTTTTACATTCCTATTTATTGGGTAGGTGTATGTTTTATTTAAAAAGTGAACACCAAATCTTATGGAAATGAATTACCTGAATTTGGGGGTGTCACACTCAACATATTAGGATTAATTAATTTAAACTCCTTTAATTAATTTACCTCCTAATCTTATTAGGATTAAATGAGTACTAATATTAAATTAATTTCTAAACTCGTTTAGAAATTAAAATAATTATAATTATAATAATATTAATAAGACTCCTCTTATTAATTTATATTTAATATTTCCAAAATATTAAATAATAATAATTAAGCTATTTAATTTATTCTATCACCAAAGATTAAATTAATTATACTTAACACATTATTATGATTATGCCATTACCTTCTTAAATAATTATTTATTCTTTTATGGTGTGACCCTTTAGGTTCTCCATATTAAACCGGTTGTGAATAATTCAATTAGAACAATTCAAATCTTATTTAAATAAATAAATTAAACAAATAATCTATTTAAATAAATAATATTTACTATACAATAGGGATAAGCCTCCCTAGCGTTCAACGACTTTTCAGATAAAATAGATTTGAACATTAATCATAAAAGAACCTGTGAGTAAATAGTTACCGTACAATTCAATCCTTCCACCATACAATGTCCCAACTAAATATTAGACATGGAATTACTGTCAAGTCTTATTTTATTCAATTATATATATTTCGATTAGTAAATGCACAACTCCAAATAATGCAAATTAGAGACTCATTTCTAATTTCATTCTGCCTTGGCCAAGGACTACTAGGTTGTCATTTAACGAATCACATAGGACATATCTCTTCTTTTACTAAAAGTGGTAGATTCTTTATTAATCATTCATTATCTCTATATGTAACTCATTATGCCCAAGCATACCCTTTGATATACCCTAAGGGTTTTTAAGAAATAATTCAAAGTATAATTCATTACATACAAGATACTATGATGATCTCAAGTCCAAGGATCACTTGTACTACTATCACATTAGGAATTCCTATTGACAGACAAGTATAACTTCATTAGGTATTCCATAGCGAGTCACGTTCAGTGAACTTATTCTCCAATAAGCACCTACATACTTGGTTTAGTGTCTCCACACAAATGATCATGCGATCAATCATCTTCATCCAATGAGCAAGCAACATATGTACCAATCTATCTGAATTTACTAATCCCTTATTTAGTAATCATCGATTGAGAACTATTTTAGTTTTAAGCTTTTAAAGAATTTAGATCTCATTAACATGATCAACAATATGATTCTAAAAGCATTGCTTAAAACTACGGGTTGTTTACATATTATAAAAACTGCATCATGTAGATAAGTAAATGCCTTAAATAAGTGAATATTTTTATTAATAAATAAATAAGATCGTCTCCAAAGTATATGATTTATCATCATACATAATTGGCTTGTATGCATACTACTTTCAATCTCCCACTAGCACAAGTCAATCGCAATGTTGTTGTGTTAAAGCTTTAGTAAATGGATCTGCAATGTTGTCTTGAGAGTTCACTATCTCTAGTGACTTCTCCTCTTTCAATGATTTCTTTAATCAAAGTGCCGCAACACATGTTTGGATTCAAGATGAGACTTAGGAACTATTCCTAATTTTGTAATGAACATTTCATCCGAAACATCAATTTGCAGCTTCACTTACAGTTTATATACTTTGTCTTTGTCACTAAACTAACAACCTTTTGCTGTTTGGAACCATTCTATTTCACTGCACCACCTTTCTGTTGGGTTTGTACGAAATCGTGACGTAATCAAATTGCAAAAATTAGCGGAAGCATGGTATATCAGAGTTTAAAAAATTTCTACAAAACCATTACCCGGATCATCCTTTATGCAAATTATTAATTTAAAACGATAAATAAGAAGTTATGGAATCATACCCTTGTAGAACGAAGCTTCCACAGGTACTAGTTCAACTCCTTGTTCTTCGTGATCTCCTTGAATTTCCGGGTTAGATTCCTTCCTTTGATCAACGTTAGCCACCCAAGTGTTTGGCCTCTAGAGGTGATCCACCAAGGAAGATGAATTATCAAGAAGGAGGGTGTTTGGCTTAACCTTAGTTTTCTATCCTCTATAGAAAAGGAGTACTCTCCAACAATTGGAATTACATCAATCTAATATCTATTATAAGACTTCTCTTATATAGACATTGGTCAACCCTTCTAATCCTATTAGACATGAGATTTCTTTTAATTAATTAAACTCCTTTAATTAATTTAGGCTTCCCACCACATGGGAATAATTAATTAAATTTATTTAATTAATTTGTCTCCTAATCTTATTAGGAATAAATGAGAGTACTAAATATTAAATTAATTACTAAACTCCTTTAGAAATTAAAATAATAATAATTGTAATAATATTAATAAGACTCCTCTTATTAATTTATATTTAATATTTCCAAAATATTAAATAATAAACATTAAGCTATTTAATTTATTCTATCACCATAGATTAAATTAATTATACTTAATGCATTATTACGATTATGCCATTACCTTCTTAAATAATTATTCTTCCTTTTATGGTGTGACCCTTTAGGTTCTCCATATTAAACCGGTTGTGAATAAATCAATTAAAACAATTTTAATCTTATTTAAATAAATAAATTAAACTAATAATTTATTTAAATAAATAATATTTATTCTACAATAGGGATAAGCCTCCCTAGCGATCAACGACTTTCCAGATAATATAGATTTCAACATTAATCATAAAAGAACCTGTGAGTTAATAGTTACCATACAATTCAATCCTTCCACCATACAATGTCCCAATTAAATATAAGACATGGATTTACTGTCAAGTCTTATTTTATTTAATTATATGTATTTCGATTAGAAAATGCACAACTCCAAATAATGCAAATTAAAAACTCCTTTCTAATTTCATTTCACCTTGGCCAAGGATTCCTGGGTTGTCATTTAACGAATCACATGGGACATATCTCCTCTTTTACTAGAGGTGGTAGATTCTTTATTGATCATTCATTATCTCCATATGTAACTCATTATACCCAAGCATACCCTATATATGCCTTAAAAGGTCTTAAGGAATAAGTCAAAGTATAATTTGTTACATACAAGATACTATGATGATCTCAAGTCCAAGGATCACTTGTACTACTATCACATTAGGAATTCCTATTGACATGCGAGTAAAACTCCATTAGGTATTCCATAGCGAATCACGTTCAGTGAACTTATTCTTCAATAAGCACCTACATACTTGCTTTAGTGTCTCCACACAAATGATCATGAGATCAATCATCCTCATCCAATGAGCAAGCAACATATGTACCAATCTATCCGGATTTACTAATCCCCTTTTTAGTAATCCCACGATTGGGAACTATTTAAGTTTTAAAACTTTCTAAGAATTTAGATCTCATTAGCATGATCATCATCATGATTCTAAAAGCATTGCTTAAAACTATGGGTTATTTACATATTATAAAAACAGCAACATGTAGATAATTAAATGCCTGTAATAAATGAATATTTCATTAATAAATAAATAAGATTGTTTACAAAGTACGTGCTTTATCATCATACATGATTGGCTTGTATGCACACTACTATCAATCTCCCACTTGCACTAAAGCCAATCGCCATGGTATCTCATACCCATCTTCTCTAAGTGACGATCAAACTGCTGTTGTGTTAAAGCTTTAGTAAATGGATCTGCAATGTTGTCTTGAGAGTCTACACGCTCCAAGGTGACGTCTCCTCTTTCAATGATCTCCCTGATCAAATGAAATCGCCGCAATACGTGTTTAGATTTCTGATGAGACCTCGGTTCCTTAGCCTGTGCAACTGCTCCTGTGTTGTCACAGTAAATGGGAACTGCTTCTCCAATGCTAGGAACCACACCAAGTTCAGTTATGAACTTCTTCATCCAAACAGCTTCCTTTGCAGCTTCACTTGCAGCTATATACTCTGCCTCTGTCACTGAATCAGCAACTGTTTGCTGCTTGGAACTCTTCCAACTCACTGCGCCTCCGTTCAAGGTAAAAACATACCCCGAAACAGATTTACTGTCATCTTGGTCCGTTTGAAAACTTGAGTCTGTGAAGCCCTCGAGTTTTAATTCAGACCCACCGTAGACAAGAAAAATATCCTTAGTCCTTCTCAAGTATTTTAGGATATTCTTCACTGCCTTCCAGTGCTCTTCTCCTGGATTCGACTGGTATCTGCTCATTACACTAAGTGAATGAGCAACATCCGGTCTAGTACATATCATACCGTACATGATAGATCCTATTGCAGAAGCATAAGGGATCTTACTCATTCGGTCTCTCTCCTCAGGTGTCTTTGGGGCCTGTTTCTTGGAGAGATGTATTCCATGGCTCATCGGCATGAGTCCTCTTTTGGAATCTTCCATGCTAAATCTCTTTAGCATTGCATCAATGTACGTTCCTTGGGATAAACCAAGCATCCTTTTAGATCTATCTCTATAGATCTTTATCCCCAAAATATAGGATGCTTCTCCCAAGTCCTTCATGGAGAAGTGTTTAGATAACCAGATTTTAATTGATTGTAGCATAGGAATGTCATTCCCTATTAGTAATATATCATCAACATATAATACAAGGAATGAAACTGCGCTCCCACTAACCTTCTTGTACACACATGGTTCATCGTCATTTTTGATAAAATCAAACTCTTTGATTGTCTCATCAAAACGAATGTTCCATCTACGAGAAGCTTGCTTCAATCCATAAATGGATCGTTGCAGCTTACAGACTTGATTTATTCCAACCTTTGAAACAAATCCCTCTGGCTGTGTCATATACACATCCTCCTCAAGTTTCCCATTGAGGAAGGCCGTTTTCACGTCCATCTGCCAGATCTCATAGTCGTTATAAGCTGCAATCGCAAGCAAAATCCGAATGGACTTGAGCATAGCTACTGGTGAAAAGGTTTCATCATAATCAACTCCTTGTCTTTGTTTGAAACCTTTTGCAACCAGTCGGGCCTTATAGGTCTCCACCTTGCCGTCCGCTCCAGTCTTTCTTTTAAAGACCCATTTACACCCAATAGGCTTAATGCCTTCAGGTGGTGAAACCAAAGTCCATACTTTGTTTTCATACATGGAGTCCATTTCGGATTTCATGGCTTCAAGCCATTTCCCTGAGTGTTTATTACTCATGGCCTGTTCGTAATTCAATGGATCATCATCATTCATGATGCGTACCTCATCGTCATCCTCTACAACGAATCCATACCTCTCAGGTATCTTCGGTACTCTTCCAGATTTACGAACAGGGTGTGGTATAGTAGGTTCTTCTACTTGGTCAGGTACCTGACTTTGATCCGTGGTAATTTGTGGTTCTTGAGCTTCTTCAAGATATATCTTACTCCCACTGACCCCTTCATGGATAAACTCCTTTTCCAAGAAGGCAGCATGTTTCGCAACAAACACCTTTTGATCAGTTGGATGATAGAAATAATACCCTACAGTTTCTTTAGGGTATCCCACAAATCTACACTTTTCGGATTTAGTCTGTAGCTTATCATGTTCAAACTTTTTGACATAAGCTGGACAACCCCAAGTCTTAACATGCTTAAGATTTGGTTTCCTCCCCTTCCACATCTCATATGGAGTCTTTGGGACGGATTTGGTAGGTACCTTGTTAAGTAGGTATGCAGCCGTTTCTAGGGCATATCCCCAGAAGGAAATTGGAAGGTCGGTAAAACTCATCATGGATCGAACCATGTCTAACAGTGTTCGATTTCTCCTTTCAGATACTCCATTTAACTGTGGTGTACCTGGAGGAGTCCATTGTGAGATTATACCATTTTCTTTGAGACAATTGAGAAACTCACCGCTTAAGTATTCTCCGCCTCGATCTGATCGAAGTATCTTTATACTCTTGCCCGTTTGTTTCTCTACTTCACTTCTGAACTCTTTGAACTTTTCAAATGATTCTGACTTGTATTTCATTAAATACACATATCCAAATCTTGAGTGATCATCAGTGAAAGTAATAAAATAAGAATACCCACCCCGTGCACTTGTTGTCATAGGCCCACAAACGTCTGTGTGAATCAATGCCAACAACTCTGTAACTCTTTCTCCTCTTCCACTAAAAGGAGATTTAGTCATTTTACCCATGAGACAAGATTCACAAGTTGGATATGATTCATAATCGGATAGCTCGAGGAGCCCATCTTTATGCAACTTGGATAATCTTGTTTCATTGATATGACCGAGTCTACAGTGCCACATGTAGGTATAATTAATATCATCTCTTTTTCTTTTCTTAGTTTGTTCAATTTGAAATATATTTTCTTGTAAGTCAAGTGTATAAAGTCCATTTCGCAAATTTCCAATACCATATAAAACATCGTTTTTATAAATAGAACAACTATTGTTCTTTATAACAACGTTAAATCCTTCCATATCCAATACAGAAATTGAAATAATGTTTTTAATAATATTCGGAACATAATAACAATTATTAAGATAAATGGACTTGCCCGAAGGCATTGCTAAATAATAAGTTCCTACAGCTAATGCAGCAACCTTTGCTCCATTCCCCACTCGTAGGATCACCTCATCATTGTTCAGCTTTCTACTTCTGACCAGTCCCTGCACAGTATTACATATGTGAGAACCACAGCCGGTATCCAATACCCAAGTAGAATTATGACTTTCAGAAAAATTAATTTCAATCATAAACAAACCTTGATTGGAAGTCGAAGCTTCTCCAAGCTTCTTCTCTGCTAGATACTTCTTGCAGTTCCTTTTCCAATGTCCCGGCTTGTTGCAATGAAAGCACATTCCTTTAGCTGGTTCAGGTTTCTTTTGTTCCTTTTCTTTCCCCTTTCCCTTAGCCTTCTTGGATTTCTTCTTTTCAGAAGATACCTTAGGTCTCTTCCTTTTATTGGAAGAATCCACCATCAAGATATAGTTCTTCTTGGATGGGAAGTGACCTTCTGCAGTTTTCAGCATGTTAAGCAGCTCAGGCAAGCTGACATCTAGCTTATTCATGTGAAAATTAACCACAAACTGCGAGAAGGTCTCAGGGAGTGACTGCAAGACCAAGTCTTGACTCAACTCCCCATCCATGACGAACCCAAGTTGTCCAAGGCGTTCAATCAAATTGATCACTTTCAGGACATGAGTCTCGACGGCAGTACCCTCGGTCATCCGAGATCGGAAGAGCTCCTTAGATATCTCATATCTAGCAGTCCTACTTTGTTCACCATACAACTCCTTGAGGTGAATCAACATAGTAGGAGCATCCATATTTTCGTGCTGACGCTGAAGCTCGTTATTCATGGATGCGAGCATGATGCATTGAGCCACAGATGCATCATCTTGCCACTTTACAATGGTGGCAATCTCTTCCTCAGAGACTGTTTCTGGAACAGTTCCAGGGACAGGTGAGTTTAGGACATAAGAAATCTTTTCAGCAGTGAGAACTATTCTCAGATTTCTTAGCCAGTCCGTATAATTCGGCCCGGTAAGCTTATTAGCATCAAGTATGCTTCGCAGTGAAATTAGTGATTTTGACATTTTTAAAATTCTGCATGTGAAAAATAACATTTTAGCAAACATTCATTTTATTAATTTTGCATACCAAAATAAATTTAGGTCTTTATTTTAAATTGGTATCTCCCACTATTTTTATCAAACTATATTACCCTCACTTATATAGTTCGGCAACATCTAATTAAAGATTTGCTAGTGAGAATAAGGATCCCATTTCAAATGTATATAACCTTGTGGATAGCACAACAAGCGATATACAAATAAATAGGTAGACAACTCTTGTCAATTACAACACTATATAACTCCTTTTATTTTGCCTCTTAAATCATAATGGTCAAGTGTGTGCACATCCGAACTAAAATGATTTAAGTTAAGTCCAGCCTAGCACTTCCATAAATTCAAAAAAGAAAAATGTTCGTCCTTGTGGATAGCACAACAAGACTAGATCGTTCAATTTTCTTGATAAGCATCAAATGTGATTAATTAACATCTTAAATACGCAATACTCGCCTTGTGGATAGCACAACAAGCTCATATTAAATATTTAATACTCTATTAATTTATCATGCTAGAAGGCGACGTTCGATATTCCAAATATCATTTGAACGCTTCGGACTTAATATTATTTCTTTGAGGGGTTTGTTATTATTTGTCTCATCTTGTTTAGCGCGCATGCACATATATATATAAAATACGCGTCATTTTATTAAACATGCGAAGCATGTTTACATAAAATATAATATATATAATATTTAGCATGCAATATAGAATATTATATTCTACCCGGATTGATTATGGACTTTTATTCTAGTTTGGTTCACTAGAGCCACCAAGTGAACCAAAAGGTCAAACCTAGGAGTGCAAGAATTTAAATTTAAATATAACTATTACATTTAAACCCGGGCTCCATACAAACAGGTCTTCACGCGCTCCTTGCTCCTTGGTCTCCAATTTCTTCAAGATAATTCTAACTATTCTTATTACATTAAACTATTTAATTTAAATAGAAACCTTGATCAACAGTCAAGGGGAAGTACATAGGAGGGAGATAGAATTTTACATCAAGAAAAAAAATTAGAGAAGACGAGGTACGCAGACCCCATTTAATAAAACCCATTCATTCAAGCATTCAACTAAAATAAAATCCAATCACATTGGTCAAATAGTCTATAATCAATCCCCATTTATTTTCATACATATCACCATATATATCAATAAATAAATATTCATCTCATGAATTAAAACATTCCATATATATATGAGTATCATTTAATGGGCAATTTTAAATTGCATGAAATCCAATTTCAAGATTAAAATAAACTCTTTATTTTAATTATAAAATTATTTAGAATATAATATATAAATATATCATATTTATTTTTTAAAAGGAAGTCACCTTCTTTTATTAAAAGAGTCCTGCAAGTTTATTAAAAAAAGTCCTTTCCTGATGGGTCACCTTCTTTTTGGAGTAAGAAAGAGACAACACCTTTTCTTTGCAGAATTCAAGATTAGCACCAAAAAAAATTGTGATTCGTCCCAAAAAGAGTCTCTTTTTTTTTTTTTTTTTTTTCCTTAAAAAATATAATTTTATACAATAAAATTATGCCCAATAAATTATTTTAAATACATACTCATATGTATATGAAATCAAAAATAAATTAATAATTGCATAAAGATTTGGCTCTGATACCACTGTTGGGTTTGTACGAAATCGTGACGTAATCAAATTACAAAAATTAGCGGAAGCATGGTATATCAGAGTTTAAAAAATTTCTACAAAACCATTACCCGGATCATCCTTTATGCAAATTATTAATTTAAAACGATAAATAAGAAGTTATGGAATCATACCCTTGTAGAACGAAGCTTCCACAGGTACTAGTTCAACTCCTTGTTCTTCGTGATCTCCTTGAATTTCCGGGTTAGATTCCTTCCTTTGATCAACGTTAGCCACCCAAGTGTTTGGCCTCTAGAGGTGATCCACCAAGGAAGATGAATTATCAAGAAGGAGGGTGTTTGGCTTAACCTTAGTTTTCTATCCTCTATAGAAAAGGAGTACTCTCCAACAATTGGAATTACATCAATCTAATATCTATTATAAGACTTCTCTTATATAGACATTGGTCAACCCTTCTAATCCTATTAGACATGAGATTTCTTTTAATTAATTAAACTCCTTTAATTAATTTAGGCTTCCCACCACATGGGAATAATTAATTAAATTTATTTAATTAACTTGTCTCCTAATCTTATTAGGAATAAATGAGAGTACTAAATATTAAATTAATTACTAAACTCCTTTAGAAATTAAAATAATAATAATTGTAATAATATTAATAAGACTCCTCTTATTAATTTATATTTAATATTTCCAAAATATTAAATAATAAACATTAAGCTATTTAATTTATTCTATCACCATAGATTAAATTAATTATACTTAATGCATTATTACGATTATGCCATTACCTTCTTAAATAATTATTCTTCCTTTTATGGTGTGACCCTTTAGGTTCTCCATATTAAACCGGTTGTGAATAAATCAATTAAAACAATTTTAATCTTATTTAAATAAATAAATTAAACTAATAATTTATTTAAATAAATAATATTTATTCTACAATAGGGATAAGCCTCCCTAGCGATCAACGACTTTCCAGATAATATAGATTTCAACATTAATCATAAAAGAACCTGTGAGTTAATAGTTACCATACAATTCAATCCTTCCACCATACAATGTCCCAATTAAATATAAGACATGGATTTACTGTCAAGTCTTATTTTATTTAATTATATGTATTTCGATTAGAAAATGCACAACTCCAAATAATGCAAATTAAAAACTCCTTTCTAATTTCATTTCACCTTGGCCAAGGATTCCTGGGTTGTCATTTAACGAATCACATGGGACATATCTCCTCTTTTACTAGAGGTGGTAGATTCTTTATTGATCATTCATTATCTCCATATGTAACTCATTATACCCAAGCATACCCTATATATGCCTTAAAAGGTCTTAAGGAATAAGTCAAAGTATAATTTGTTACATACAAGATACTATGATGATCTCAAGTCCAAGGATCACTTGTACTACTATCACATTAGGAATTCCTATTGACATGCGAGTAAAACTCCATTAGGTATTCCATAGCGAATCACGTTCAGTGAACTTATTCTTCAATAAGCACCTACATACTTGCTTTAGTGTCTCCACACAAATGATCATGAGATCAATCATCATCATCCAATGAGCAAGCAACATATGTACCAATCTATCCGGATTTACTAATCCCCTTTTTAGTAATCCCACGATTGGGAACTATTTAAGTTTTAAAACTTTCTAAGAATTTAGATCTCATTAGCATGATCATCATCATGATTCTAAAAGCATTGCTTAAAACTATGGGTTATTTACATATTATAAAAACAACAACATGTAGATAATTAAATGCCTGTAATAAATGAATATTTCATTAATAAATAAATAAGATTGTTTACAAAGTACGTGCTTTATCATCATACATGATTGGCTTGTATGCACACTACTATCACTTTCAAGGTAACGACTTACCCTAAAGTGGATTTGCTGTCGTCTTGGTCAGTTTAAAAACTTGAGTCTGTTTAGTCCTCTAGTTTAATTCAGACCCATCATGTGTCATGATGCCATCCTTAGTGTCAGTTAAGTACTTTAGGATGTTTATCACTGTCCTACAGTGATCTTCTCTTGAATCTGTTTGATCAACATCAAGTTTTGTATATTTCATTGCATACATGATAGTAACTCATGCGATCTCTCTTTAATTGAGGACAATTTTAGAGAGATATACTCCATGGCTCATCATCATGAGACATTTTTTTGGAGTTTGTCATGCTAAATGCCTTTAAGCATTTAATTAATATACGTTCCTTGGGTTAAGCCAAACATCCTTTTAAATCTATCTATATAGATTTATATCCCCAATTAGGATGTTCTACCCAAATCATTAATGGAGGAATGTTTAAACAACTTTATTTTGATCGATTGTAACATAGGAATGTCGTTCCCTATCAGTAATATATCATCAACATATAATACAAGGAATGAAACAGTGCTCCCACTAACCATTTTGTACACACAAGGTTCATTCTCATTTTTTATAAAAGCAAACGCTTTTGATTGTCTCATCAAAATGAATGTTCCATCTTTGAGAAGCTTGCTACTACCCATAAATGGATTGTTGTAGCTCATATATATGATTTGCTTTAACCATTGAAACAAATCCATCTAGATTTATCATACATACATTTTCCTCTAATAATTTATATTTGAGGAAGGGCGTCTCCACGTCCAATTTTGCCAGATCAAGTAATAATAAGCTGCAATAAAATCCAAATGGTCTTGTGCATTGCTTCAAAGATCTATTTTAGATTTTATGGTCATCTACCATTTCTCTGAGTTAATTCCTCATAGCCTATTTGTAATTCAATGGATCATCATCATTCATGATGTGTACCTCATCATCATCCTCTATGATGAATTCATACCTCTCAAGTATCTTCGGTACTCTTCCAGATTTACGAATAAGGTGTTGTACAGAAGGTGTCTCTACTTGGAAAGGCTCATCCAATTGATCTGTAGTGGTTTGTGGTTCTTGAATTTCTTCAAGATCTATTTACCTCCCACTAGCTCCTTGAAGGATAAACTCCTTTTCTAAGAAGGCAACGTGTTTCGCAACAAACATCTTTTTGCTCAGTAGGATTGTAGAAATAGTATCTCAAGCTTTCTTTAGGATATCCCACAAACGCGCACTTATCAGATCTTGTCCCAAGCTTATCATTTTGAAACCTTTTCACATAAGCTGGACATCCCCAAATCTTAACATGCTTAAAAATAGGTTTCCTCCTTGTCCACATCTCATATGGAGTCTTGGGGACGGATTTTGAGGGGACCTTATTTAGTAGATATGCAGTCGCTTCTAGGACATATCCCCAGAATGATACTTGAAGATCGGTAAAACTCATCATAGAATGAACCATGTCCAACAATGTTCGATTTCTCCTTTCAGATACTCCATTTAACTGTGGTGTACCTAGTGGAGTCCATTATGAGATTATACTATTTTCTTTAAGACAATTGAGAAACTCATCGCTTAAGTATTCTCCACCTCGATCTGATTGAAAAATTTTAATACTCTTGCCCGTTTGTTTCTCTACTTCACTTCTGAACTCTTTGAACTTTTCAAATGATTCAGATTTGTATTTCATTAAATACACATATCCAAATCTTGAGTGATCATCAATGAAAGTAATAAAATAAGAATACCCTCCCCATGCATTCGTTGTTATAGGTCCATAAACGTCTGTGTGAACTAACGCTAATGATAAGTAGGTTTTATACCTACTTATTGGCTATCAACTTGCTATAACTAGAGCTTAATCTCAAGTGTTTTAGTTACTTTTGATGCATTTTATCTTTATTTTGTAGTTTGCATGAAGGAAACTCTATGGTGAGCAATTGGCATAGAAATGGCAAGGTGGCAAGATTATGGTGGAGTGAAGATGGCATATGGTATGTGGAAATGGCCTCTGATTAGTGGCAAGTGAAAGAAGAAAGAAGATGAAGGCGGCAACAAAGGAACATAAGTGAACTTACAGAAGACTGACAGCACCCTACAGGAAAACACAGCAGCACGAAAAGGGCTTTGAGGATGAGTCGAGCAGAAGCAGCGTGCTTGTGCCCCACTTTACCTATGGGGTGGCTCGGCTGCGCCAGAGGAATATTGACCAGAGTTGACTTTTACTTAAAAATTCATGTAACGTGTTTTTCCATATAAGGGTGTAATTGCAAGTTATGAGACTATCTTTTAATCGTTATTTTTACTATTCTGGGGTTTATCAGAGACACGGAGAGTTCATAGCTGTTTATTCCTACTTTTGGCTTCTGTCTTGTCTCATTGGTAGATTTTCGTATTCAGGGTTTTGGATTAGTTGATTTGTGGATTTTGATTCAGCGTTGAATGTGACATCCCGAATTTTTAAGAATTTATAAATGAGAATTTAATAAATAAAATTCTTATTTTAAGATGTTTAAGTACGAGTATGTGTATGTGTTATATATTGTGAAATATATGATTTGGTGTGAAGAGAATTTAAATATTAATTTAATATTTATTGAAGTAAATAAATATTTTAATTGAATTATTTATTGAGATTATGTGATTAATATGGAGTAATGTAATTAAGCGTATTATATTAATTAAATGAAGTGAATAAATATTTTATTAAATTTATTTGTTGAGTTAAATAAATTAAGTATGTGATGATGTGGATTGATTTAATTAAGTGTCATATATTTAATTAAATTGATATATTAGCATTGGTGTAGAATAATTCTAATTTAATTAAGAATAATTGAATTAGATTTAATGTTATGTGCTACGTGTTAATAATAATTTGTTACATATATTATGTTTAATAAAGAAATTATAATTGTGTAACAATTTAGTATTGTGTGTTTTTATTATTAAATGGGTGTTAGTTTTATTTAATTAGAATATGGTAATTTAATTAAATAAGTGTAGTAATTAAACTATGGAGTAAAAGATTTATTAAAATAATGGAAAAAGATTTTAAATGGTTTTACCAAACAAGGCCCTTGTACTTGATTAACCCTATTTCTCCAAACAAGACCTTAGCTAAAAAGTGATTTTTAAAATAGCTTTGTTTTACCAAACATGGCCTTAAGCTCAAAAAGTTAGTTTTTAAAAATAATGTGATTTTGCCAAACATGACCTTGGGCTTTTCAAATTTTGTAACCTATGTAATAAGTGGTAGTTAGCATAGCAATTAGTATATTATTTATTAGCTATATTAATAATATAAGTTACATATATATTATATATGTATATGTATATTGTATATTATATAATATATGCTAAGTTAAAAGATACATTAGTTTTTAAAAGCCTAAGTCAAAACAAAGAAAGAAAAAGTAGAAGAGAGTTGGAGAGAATTGTTAGAGAAGAAGGAGAGAGAAGAGGAAGAAAAGCTTGAGAATGCAAGAGAGGATCATCATCTTCATCATCTGTTTAATTAAAACTAGTAAGATTATAATCTTAACCATTGTGCTCAATTCATATGTTTTGTATTTAGTCTTTGTCAAATTGGGTTTTCATGATTATGAATTTATATGTATATATGGTGTTCATATGTTTTCATATGTAATTGTATGCCATAAAAAAGATTTTCAGAAATCAATTGTTGTAAAAACAAGTTTTAAAATCATGTTTTCTATATTTTCATAGTTTTGGAATTCTATGTAAAAATCTCTTTGTGAAACTTCATAATTTTGTTATGAGAATGGGATACGTATGTATATATATACATATATATATATATATATATATATGTTTACATGAGAATTTCATAGTTGTTTAAGAATTTCAATCACAAGTATATGATGAACCCTATGAAAGTCATGTTCATAGTGTTAGATTATGAATTTATGTTAAAAATTATTCTTAAATTATCAAAGAGATTGGTGAAAGCATGAAGTTATGTGTAATATATGATATATCATGATTGTATATAAATTATATGGTTGTATTAGCAATTCAAACCATGGATTTTTGATAAACAATAGGAATCATGTTCATATTGTTTTATTATAAAGTTATCTTGAAAATAGTTCTTAAATTATCAAAGGAATTGATGAAAACATGAAGTTATATGTAATATGTGATATAACATGATTATATATGAGTTATATGGTTGTTTTAACAATTTAATTCATGAAATTTTGATAAACAAGAAGAACGGGGTTCATAGTGATTTTATGTGAACTAATTTCTAAAAACATTGCTTTTGAAACTATCAAAATTGATGTTGATTATGAGTTATTGTTAAAATTGATTAAGTATTATATTAGTATGTTAAGAATAGAAGTGATTACAATTGGAATCACTTGAATTGGATAAAAAATGAATTCGTAGTAGCAATTTTCGTCAAGAACGCTTAAAATTGTGTTTTTCTTCGAATTCCATGAAATCTTGGTTGTGATTATGTGTTTATATGAAATTTTTATGTTATAAGCATGTTAATAAGCTTAAAATATTGTTTGTCACATGTTTCATGTTTGTCATGTTGGGAAAATTCGAATTCGGTGTGACGGAATAAGCCAAATTGGCTTATTTCTCCAACAGTTCGCGAACCAGCCCCTCCACCAGCCCTTGGACCCACCCCAGCGGGTGTTTTTGCCCTGTGGGACCTGCCCCAGCGGGTACCCTTGTTGCCCGGGGTAGTTTAGTTATTGTAATGCGAAACTATTTTGACATCCATTAGTAAAACGGCCATAACATTTTCATACGAACTCCGATTGAGGTGATTCAAGATGATCCGGAACGAGCACGAGTAGACCTACAACTTTCGTTCTTTAACATTTTTGATGTGAGGTCGTTAGCAAGGGTCAAAATGGTCATCTTTGTGACTAATGCGTATTCGGAGGCAATCGGAGGGCGTCGATCATGCACATACGCAAGTATAGTGCTGTCGACGATATTAGATATTGTTCTAAGTTATAAAACATGAATGTTAGTAAATATAATTATGTTTAACTTGAAATGTAATTTGATTGACGTAAGATGTAATTATAATTGGTTAATTATGTGAAATGTAACATGATTATGTGAGTGATTAAATTACGTGGTGATTAATTGTTAACTTATTAGTTAATGAGGAATGAGTTAACCTAAATTGGTTAACTAACAATGAAGATTAGCTATGTAATAATTATATATACGATTTGACAGCGAGTGTCAAACAAGTGAATGGAAGAGAATTACGAAGTGTAAATTAGAAAGTGTAAATTAGAATTTTCTTAGACATTTGATAAGCGTTGCTAATTCACTAATAATTGATGCGTATGGTGATACGTTATTTAGGATCATGAAGCAGATTATATTAAGAAGTTTTTCGGTAATTGGTAATCCACGAGCCAGGCAAGTCTTTCGGTTCCTACTTGTCTACGTGAATTTGATGAACTGTTTTAAATTATATGATATGATATATATGTTGTAAGCGAGCATGATATGTTATACATGTTGTAATCATGAAATGTTAAAGTCATTTTATGACTACACTGTTTTGGTTAAATAATTTTGATTGAGTAAGGAACTCAATCTTTATATTTGTTATGTGAATTAAAGCATGTATGCCATGTTACTTTAATTATTATGAGATTTATGTTGAGCATGTTTATTATGTGATACGTGATGCATGAAAACTGTTAGAACTTGCTGAGCTGTCAAGCTCACTCTTGCAAATAACCATTTTTGCAGGTCAAGGATGCAAGGTAAAGATACGTGTTAAGTGATTTATAGAGATCAATGTTCAAGAATATTAGTTATGTTCAATTTTAAATTATAGTTAATGTTTTGAATGAAATATGTCGCTGAGTTATAAGTAGAGTCATCCAATGTAGATGGATATTGTTTTATTATGAAAGACTTTGTATAGTCATTTTGTTGTAACGATTCATGATATATATTTGAATCGAAGAGATGTAATGTAAAGGTTGCGATTCAGGGCAATATAGAAAGAAAGTTTATAAAAGTTTTAAATATTCCGCATTTTTAGTGATTTTTAATATCGAGTAATGATGTAATGAGAGATTAAAGTTGTATTGTTAACGATCGAGAAGGAGAATATTATTGTATGAATTTTGGGGTCGTTACATTGAAGGTTTATTTTGGATGAAGATATATTATATTTGCAATTTCTTATTCTCTTGATTCTCTTTACTTCCATATTATATTTTCAATGCTTGGACAAAATCCCATAATGGTTATTGCTTCAGAGATGAACTAATCACCATTATGGGATTCTAATGGACCTTTTTGTTTAGTTCATATTTTTATGCCTTGTCATTGAATGTGATTGATTATGCATGGATTGCCTAATATAGTTGTTTTAATTGTTTAGATGCTTGATCACCATCTACCATATTAATTTGTATGAAATTTGATATCGAATTTGGCCATATTAGCGTGTGTTTGTGAATTTTACATGTGATAGATTTCATGATTCGTAATCCGGATGACATATACCGTATTACCATGTGTAGTCATTCGAGAGAGGTTGCACTTAAATCTATATTACTTGTAAATCACATAGAAATATAGCGAGTTAGGTAATATTGGATGTTTGCATATATTCTATCTCTTTTGTGGATTTAATGTGATATGAGCATGGTATATCGAGAGATAACCATGTTTTACCTTTGTGCTCTCGACTAGCAATCCGAATTAATCAGTTAGGTTTAGCATGAAGTGTATAATCTGAATGATGCATTAAGTGAAGTTAGAATCCCATATCTTCCTAATTTGAATCAGTCGCTTGTTAATTAGTTTTAGTTGATAATCATTCTAGATAATTAATTCACATCTTAATCATTCATTTAAGAAGATAGAAATAATTATAAAGTTGTTTCATGTTAGATTAAAAATAATTACTTTTCTCCGTGGGATCGATACCTTACTTATCATATATTACTTGTGGACCACGTGCACTTGCGTGTGTGTGTGACTGTTTTGCTAACACCGAAACAAGCCAACAAGTTTTTGGCGCCATGACCGGGGACTAGTCTTTATTTTTATTACTTTCAACATTAATTTAAGTTAAATTTGTCTGACTTAAACAATTCATATCTTATCTCATTTCTATTTTATTTTTTCTTTTGTTTCAGGTACTCTTGGTTAGTTTATGCACACTCGATCTCAAAATTCTGCTTTGGTGCCTAGACATGATAACATCAACAGAAAAGCTTGGAGATTGAATACACGCACTGCTAATACGCAAGAGGAAACTGAAACACTGGTACAAATGGCGGCTGATGAACATAGAGCATTAAGAGGCTATTCTATACCGAAAATCAATGAGCTATAGTCGAGTATTGTCAGGCTAGTGATAGCCGTGAACACCTTTGAAATCAAACCAAGGGAAATTCAGATAGTACAGAACACAGTCCAGTTTGGGGGTTCAGCTAATGATGACCCAAACGAACATCTGCTGAGTTTTATTGAGATTTGCAACACGTTCAAGTACAATAATGTGTCGGATGATGTGGTGAAGCTTCAGCTCTTTCCATTCACTTTGAGGGACAAAGCGAGGAGTTGGCTTCACTCGCTACCATCAGGTTCAGTGACTACCTGGGAGGACTTAGCACAGAAGTTTTTAGCAAAGTTCTTTCCTATGGCTAAAACAGCGAAGATGAGGAGTGCTCTTTCTTAGTTTGAGCAACAACAATGAGAATTGTTGTATGAGGCTTGGGAAAGATATAAGGAGATGCTAAGGAAGTGTCCTCATCACGGGATGCCAGATTGGATGGTGATAAATACGTTCTATAATGGTTTAGGATGGCAATCGAGGCCGTGTATTGATGCCGCCGCAAGAGGCGCTTTATGGGCAAAGAGTTATGAGGAAGCTTATGATTTGATTGAGACCATGGCGGCAAATGACTTCCAAAATCCGACATCTAGAATGCCTCAACCAAAGATTGTCGGAGTATTGGAAGTGGATGCCATCACGGCATTATCAGCTCAAATGGCGGCGATGTCAAAAAAAATTAATTCTATGGCTGAAAACAAAGTATAGAAAGTTACCTTCGTCTGTGAGTTATGTGCGGGATCACACCCGACGGAATAATGTGCGATCACTACAGATTAGGTTCAATTTGTGAGCAACTACCAAAGGCCATCAAATCAGTTTCAGAATTCTTACCATCCGAACAATAGGAATCATCCCAACTTCAGTTGGAGTAACAATCAAGGTGCTCAACAACAACAACATCAACCTCAACAACACCCACAACAACAGTTTGCACCTAAACCATCTTACCCTCCCGGATTTCAGCAACATCAACATCATCCAGCTCCTGCTCCGCAACAAGAGAAGAAATCTGAGATGGAAGAGCTTATGTTGATGTTAAAGAGCCAAGCGGTGGCAATCAAAACTCTGGAGAATCAGATGGGCCAAATGGCCAATATGTTGACTAACAAACTGCAAAGAGCTCTACCAAGCAATACGGAGGCAAATTAGAGAAGGGACGGAAAAGAACAGTGTCAGGCCATCACCTTGAGATCTGGAAAATAGACTACTGAAAATGGGCCTAGCGCGGCCGCGCACCAGGAAGAAGGGAACACGATGCACCTGCGCCAATCTGCAGAAAATTTAGAGCCAGTTTTGAGTGAGGAAAATGATGGGAAGCATGTAGTAGTGGCAGAGAAGCAAGAAAAAGATAAAAAAAATCATATGCCACACCACCAGTTGTCTACCCTCCTGTGCCATACCCTTAGAGACTCCAGAAGCAGAAACTGGATAAACAATTTGCTAAGTTCTTGGAGGTGTTTAAAAAGCTACAGATTAACATACCTTTCGATGAAGCTTTGTAACAAATTCCAAGCTATGCAAAGTTCATGAAAGGCATTCTGTCGAGAAAGAAGAAACTGGAAGATTATGAAATAGTTGCCTTAACGGAAGAATGTAGTGCAGTGTTGAAACAGAAACTACCTCCGAAACTCAAAGATCCAGGCAGTTTCATGATACTTTTCTCCATCAGAAGATTGTCGTTCAACAAATGCCTATGTGACTTGGGGGCGAGCATTAATCTTATGCCTCTATCAGTATTTACACAGTTGGGATTGCCGGCTCCTAAGCCGACAAACATATCATTGCAGCTTGCCGATAGGTCCATCACATATCCGAGGGGTATTGTAGAAAATGTCCTGGTGAAAGTGGACAAGTTTATCTTCCCTGCCGACTTCATTATTCTGGACTATGAAGAGGATAAGGACATTCCTATCATTCTGGGGAGACGTTTCCTATCTACTGGACAAACACTCATCGATGTACAAAAGGGAGAACTAACAGTGAGAGTTTAGGACCAAGAGGTTACGTTTAATGTATTCAAATCTATGAAATTTCCCACTGATGAAGAAGAGTGTTTTCGGTTTGATGCAGTTGATAGAGTACTGAATGAAGAGGCTAAGCAAGTGTTGAGCATGGATCCTTTAGAGAGTGCTTTACTAGGGGATTCTAACACGGAGGATACAGATGTGGTTGGGTATGTACAAATTCTGAACACAGTGCCATAAATGAGAAAATTCAAGATTCCGGTTGAACCACTAGGACACACAGGGGAGACATCGGAGCGTCTTAAACCTTCTCTTGAGATACCGCCTAATCTTGACCTTAAACCTCTTCCTAATCATCTAAGGTACGCATTTTTGGGTGAATCGTCAAAGTTGCATGTTATAATTGCCTCTGTACTAACATCTTGTTAGGAAAGTAAGCTGTTGCAAGTGTTACGGGAATTCAAATCAGCTATTGGGTGGACCATAGCGGATATTAAGGGGATCAGCCCCTCATTCTGCATGCATAAGATACTTCTTGAGGATGATAGTAAGTCGACAGTGGAGCAACAGAGGAGATTAAATCCCATAATGAAAGAGGTCGTCAAGAAAGAAATCCTGAAGTTGTTGGATGCCGGAATCATATACCCAATATCAGACAGCTCATAGGTGATTCCGGTGTAATGCGTTCCGAAGAAGGGAGGCATAACTGTAGTGTCCAATGAAAACAATGAATTAATACCTACCAGAACAGTCACAGGGTGGAGAGTATGCATGGATTATCACAAACTGAACAAGGTGACCAAAAAGGACCATTTTCCTCTCCCGTTCATTGACCAGATGTTGGATAGGTTAGCGGGACATGACTACTACTGCCTCTTAGATGGATATTCGGGGTATAATCAGATAGTTATAGCCCCGAAAGATCAGGAAAATACTACCTTCATGTGTCCCTATGGAACTTTTGCGTTCAGGAGGATGTCTTTTGGTTTGTGCAACGCCTCGGCCACATTTCAAAGATGTATGATGGCGATATTCTCCGACATGGTTGAGCAGAATTTGGAAGTCTTCATAGATGACTTTTCAGTCTTTGGGGACTTTTTTGACAGATGCTTATAGAATATGGTTATGGTATTGAAGAGGTGTGTTGAGACCAACTTAGAGCTGAATTGGGAAAAGTGCCATTTCATAGTACAAGAAGGTTATCCTCAGGCATAAATTTTCAGGGAAAGGATTGGAGGTTGACATAGCATAGCTGGAGACTATTGAGAGCTTACCGCTACCGACTTCAATTAAGGGGGTCCGCAATTTTCTCGGACATACGGGTTTCTATCGTCGATTCATAAAGGACTTCTCAAAGATCACAAAGCCACTATGCAGTTGATGAGTGGGATTTATACCCACAAATCGGATACTTTATGGCTTAAATAGTTGCCTGATCTTCGTAGTTTTTATTTAGTTTATTATGTTATGGTATTATTATGCTTAACCGATGTATTGCAGGCTTTACAGGACTTTTCTAGCTTTCAGGGGACAAAACGGAGAATTTCCATATACTGGCGCCGCAGCGCCAATGCCTAGTATCATTCTCGTGCTGCGGCGCCGCACCTGGTCCTTGCTGATGTCATCCTGGCGCTGCAGCGCCACAATTCCTTTATGGGCTTGCGCTGCAGCGCGACCTCCGGTCTTTTGATTTTAATATGGCGCCACAGCGCCACTTATAAGCTGATTGCCCGCGCCGCAGCGCGACCTCCGGTGCCCAGGCAGAAAAGGCTTGCTTTTGACCTAGAAAAAGGAGAAAAAACAGAGATATATGGAGAATTGGAGAGAGCCTCTGCAAAAAGGAGGGGAAAAGAGGAAGAGGAGGAAGACTGAGATAGAATCGGTTAGCTTAGCTTAGGATAGATTAGATCTCTTTTGTACTTTCTCTCTCTAGCTATTGGGTAATGTTTGTAAATATAGATTAGGTAGAGTAGGGTAAAGTTTGGGTTTTCCTTGGTGCAAAAAGAGCAGTGAGCTACACGGATTGGAGAGCTTGAAAGGAGCGAAATGCTTGGAGACTGAAGAGCCTTGACAGAGTTTATTCTTGTCCATTCATTTCCTCTATTTTTGTAATCCATAAATGTTGTCTTTATTGCTACTTATATTTTGTTCAATAGCTATGAACTAAGTATTGGCTCTAAGGTTATAATGGAACCCTTTGTTAGTTAAATTGACTGTCTTCTCTCTTTGGTTGGCACCATATGGTTTGGTTTAATATATTCATGCTTAACGATTCTCACTAAGACATTAGTGATGATTTTGGTAATCTATATGATATCGAAAGAAGAATTGTAGATTTACACCTAAATATATTGGCATGTGATTATGGGTTTCGACTGCATAAGTTGTGCGTAGAATAGACATATATCTGTGTGCCACGTGTGACCTAATTGAGAACTTATGTTTAAATCCTTGTTAGGTTAATTCGCATAGACATGTGTAGGATTATCACTTAGTTTGGATGTTCTTTTCTGTTCTATTCCCTTTCGGGTGGATCTGGAGAGGATATGTTTGTGCATACCTCGACAGAGGTGTATGCGCACCTGTGTGTTCTCGGTCGACAAACTGTCGTGACCATTAAGACCAAAAAGAGAATGGTAGGAAGTTTGATGAAGCATAGCACGCCAGGTGTTCGACAGAATGCCTGTGTGGGGTGAAGTTGTAACCTTAGCTTGTAATTCCTTCGATTACCATTCGTTATCCGTTTACTTGCTTTAATAATTAGTTATAACTAGTTTAACCACACTCCTATTAGTTTACTGTTCGAATAAGACTTGAGCGATACAAAGTTGGTATTTGGTAAATATTAGTGATAGTTCCTCGTGGGTACGACACTTTCCTTATCACTGTATTACTTGTTAGACCGCGTATACTTGCGCGTGTTTAGTGATCGGTTTTCCGACCAACAGTAGTTTGCTTGAGAAAGATGTCCCGTTTAAGTTTGACGAGGAATGTTTAGCAGCTTTTGAGCACTTAAAGAAAAGATTGACTACGGCACCCATTATCACAGCTCCCGACTGGTCTTTGCTTTTTGAACTGATGTGTGATGCGAGTGATTTAGCTGTGGGAGTTGTTTTGGGGCAACGCAGGGACAATATTTTTTGTGTCATCTATTATGCCAGTAAGACCCTGACGGATGCTCAACTTAATTACACTACCACAGAGAAGGAGCTACTAGCAGTAGTTTATGCATTCGACAAATTCCGTTCTTACCTGATTGGCACAAGAGTAGTCGTGTATACCGATCATGCTGCAATCTGGTATCTTATTTCTAAGAATTATGCAAAGCCCCGTCTCATTAGATGGATTCTTCTTCTGCAAGAGTTTGATTTGGAAATCAAAGACAGCAAGGGTACTAAAAACCAAGTAGCGGACCACTTATCCCTACTAGAGAATCCGAGAAAGGACACGAACGATAGAGTTATAATTAATGAGTCCTTCCCGGATGAACAGTTGTCTGTGGTGCAAGGAGAAATGACATGGTTTGCGGATTTTACAAACTTTTTAGTGAGAAACATTATCCCTCCTGATTTGACAAGACCCCAATAGAAAAAGTTTTTACATGATGTCAAATGGTACATGTGGGACGAGCCCTATCTATTTAAGCAGTGCACAGACAGAATGATCAGACGGTGTATCCCAGACAATGAGACGGAGAGCATACTCCAGGGTTGCTATACATCAGTCTACGGGGGACACTATGGGGGGGAGAGGAAAGCAGCCAAGGTGCTTCAGGCAGGATTTTATTGGCCGACTCTTTTCAAAGATGCTTATAACTTTGTGCAGAAATGTGACCGATGCCAGCGGGTAGGAAATATCTCCAAACGAAATGAGATGCCCTTGAACATGATCTTAGAGGTTGAGATATTTGGCGTTTAGGGTATAGACTTCATGGGGCCGTTTGTTTTGTCGTGCGAAAATCTGTACATCTTACTGGCAGTGGACTATGTGTCCAAGTGGGTGGAAGTAGCAGCTTTGCCAACGAATGATGCTAAGGTGGTCTTGAGATTTTTACAAAAGAGTATATTCACAAGATTCAGGACACCTAGGGCTATCATCAGTGATGAAGGCACTCACTTCTGCAACATACAGTTTATGGCATTTTTGGCTAAGTATGGGGTGAATCATGGTGTCGCCACGACTTACCATCCCCAAACGAACGCCCAAGCTAAGGTCTCCAATTGTGAGGTAAAAAGGATCTTAGGGAAAATTGTCAATCCTACGAGGAAAGATTGGTCCCTCAAACTGGATGATGCAGTGTGGGCATACAGGACTGCGTATAAGACACCGTTGGGGATATCACCGTATCAGCTAGTATATGGGAAAGCCTACCATCTTCCCATGGAACTTGAGCACAAGGCTTACTGGGCCATTAAAAAGCTGAACTTCGATCTCAACGCTGCAGAGGAGAAGCGAATTCTCTAATTAAATGAGCAAGATGAATTCAGACTGCAGGCATACGAAAACTCAAAGCTGTACAAGGAAAAGGTGAAAAAGTGGCACAATCGTAAAATCATAGAAAGGAAATTTGAGCCGGGGCAAGCGGTGTTGTTGTTCAACTCTTATCTTCGACTTTTCCCGGGAAAACTCAAGTCGAGATGGTCGGGTCCATTCACGGTGAAAACCGTGTATCCATATGGTGCAATTGAGATTTTCGAACAAGACCCGGATAACCCATTCAAGGTTAATGGGCAGAGGTTGAAGCACTACTATGGGGGCGATGTCGATCGACAGAAAGCCTTCTTGATCCTTTCCACTACATAAGCCTATCTGAGAAAGTCGAGCTATTTGATTATTAACAAGCGCTCGATGGGAGGCAAGCCATCCATTCTCTTATCCCTCTCGTTTAATTCTTGTTACTTATCTATTCCCCCCCCCCCCCCCCCCCCCCCATTTTTAATTTTGAAAATCATGAAAATTTTCCAAATTTTAAGATGAATACATGTGCATATAAGATAGACACATTTCAAACATAGCATTGTTGTGCATAGATACATAGTCCATTTTTGGGTTTGGAATAATATTATATCTCATTTTTGAATGCTTCTTATTGCAGAAATTGAGGAAATTGCTAGTTAGCTGCACAGATCCATGTTGCTAAAAAATTTCAGGGTTAGCACCAGGGCAGCGCGGTCGCGCTCTCCTCAAGGAAAAACTAAATGCGCCCGCGCCAATACCCAAAGATTAGAAATCCTAGCGCGGCCGCGCCTCTTCACAACTACCCCACGACGCGCCTGCGCCATTCTCCAGAAAACTGTCGTGTTTAAAATTTTTAAAATTCGATTCGTGCCTTATAACTTATGTCATTTGGTCGAATTCTCATACACATCCCATATCATATACAGACTCCTTCTCCTATTCTAAATCCTCTCCATAACCTAGTCTAATCTCCTCACAACTACTACACCATACCCATAGAACCGATCCTCTCCATCATCTAAAATCACTCCCACAATCTCTCCTCCACTACTCCATCATTCTCATGTTCTGTCTAACCCTAGCCACTACACCCATATCTTCTCCACATACAAGTCTCTATAAAGCTAACCTTAGCCTCCAATATTACACCATTAGTCCACTCTCAATTTCAGAATTATAGTTTGCAAAAGGGATTTCAGAGGAGATTTTGGGATCGTTCTTCAATAGTTAGGGTTTACAATAAGGACTCAGAGACCAGTTTGGGGTTTGTTATTTGGAGTCACAAGTTAGGGTGTGTAAGTGCAATTGTCTGCAGACTATTATGGGACCAAAGAGGGCTAGATCCGTCACTCCAGTGTCATCATCTAACAGTGGCCAGGAAGAGAATGTTCTGAACTTGTCTAGGTTTATCAAGCTCTCGGCACAGACCCCAATATTATAAGATGGTGCCTAAGTCAATTATGCCAGAAAGGGGTCTAAAGCTGGCCAAGGCGGATGGGCAGATGTTAGACATGATCAGAGAAAGATCTTTGTTTGGGGTTGTGGCAACTCCTGCAGCTGCAACGTCGATGATCATGCGGGAATTTTATGCAAGCGCAAGGGAGACACAAAGCGGAATTTCTTTCGTCCGAGGCGTACAAGTTAATTATTTATCGTCGGCGATCCGTGAAGTGTTTCATTTGCCTACACTCCCGGCTGGCCAAGTAAATTGGGTTGAGGTTGAACGGTTTGAGACTGACTTGGATATGGTGATCATAGATTTATGCGTGACAGGCACCAAGTGGAATTATAAGCCGGGCACAGATACGCACACCAACTTCCCCAGCTCAACACTGAATCGATATGCAAAGGCGTGGAATCTTTTTATATGCGCCAATCTGATGCCTTTCACTCACCAGCATGATATCACGGCTGAGAGAGCCATTATTCTGTGGGGGGATCATCACGGGTAAGTATATCGATGTTGGACATTTGCTACATCAGTCCATGCTGCGTTACATGCGAGGCAGTACCACCGGTGGGATTCCTCATGCCTTAGTGGTGACGCATCTGTGTGCACAGGCGGGCGTTAATTGGGATGACGAATAGGTGCAGATGCCAAGCTAGGAAATCAATCATGCCACGATCAAGAAATTTGCAGAGTGGGGTGGTGGCATGGCACATCCTAGGGGCAAATGGTTCATACTACCTACTCCTCCACCAGTGGCTCCACCACAGCCATCAGAGGCAGCCAACCCTCTTCAAGCCAATACAATGAGAAGGGATAGCCGGATGAGGCACCTGCAGGCGAGGATGGACGCGTTACATTGTAATTTCACGGCCTATAAAGATGGACTATCTCGTGCACTGGGTGAGGCATTTGCTCAGCAAGGGACGATTGTGGAGTGGCCAGTGTTCGGCTCCGCCATGCCTTATCCACCTCCAGATTCACCACCCAAGTCACAGTCGGGTGGCCATGCCGATACTTAGGGGAGTTTTCTAACTCTTTATCTCTATTGAGGAAAATGTATATCTAAAGTTTGGGGGTATTGGGTTGTAGTTGTTAGTATTGCATTGTAGTTAGTTGCATGTTAGTATAGTGCATGTTTAGGTTGCATAGTAGTTTGCATTTTACTACTTATTAGTTAGTTAGTTTGCATGATTTTTTTTTTCAATTTTCTTTTGTTTTGTTTACTTAGTTATTTGTGTAGTTGCATTGCATTGCATGATCCCATGATTGAGTCTGTTGAATTCCAGTCTGGTCGATGATGATAATGAAATTTTATAGATTTTTAAACTCGGTTAATAACTTAAGCTTAGTTATAATTTCATACATGATGTAGTCTCTACCTGTTGCTTTGATGTTACCGGATATCATGGCATTGTTATTATCTGCTTGTTGGTTAGATTAGCACATGATTGTCTTCTGAGGGGAAAAATTTATTTTTAAGGATAGAATTGTGTAGAAAATGTGTAATGACCATAATGACGCAGAAATTCAAGTTTGGGGGAAAACATTGGGTATGTATGCTAAAAAGAAAAAAAATAAAAATAAAATAAAATAAAATGAGAAAAAGGAAAAAATAGAATAAACACCTTGACTAGCTAAGTCTTGTGGCCTTTGATACTCGAGCAAGTACGCCCTAGGGGATTGTGTCTACACCCAGCACTCTAAAGCCTTATGGTTTGGGAGTTGTTGGTCGAAAGCTCGTTAAATGAGTATCATTGAAAAGCCTAAGATGGCTTGGCATTGTACAGTCGGGTGTAACCATGGGAATGCGCGAATATTGCCCTCGTAAGTGAATAAAAGCATAATAAGCCCTTTGTTGACCTTTAGTTTGGATTGATGTGTTGGATTGGTTGTTGCTTCATATATGCTCAAATTTCTTGACTTGAAACCTCAGTTTTCTTCCTTAGAAGCATAGCATGTGGAATTTTCACCTTTATCAAGCTTATTTGTGGATATTAGCACACACACACTACATCATTGTCAACAGGTTGTGATTTTCGGATTGTATGTCCTTATGATTGTCGCTTGGTTTGATGTTTTGTTCATAGATCTTGTTATTTCCCTGAGGCACATCTTATTGGAATTCATAACAGGACTGAAATTTTGGGATTCATCTTCATAGTAGCATAGATTTCATAGCATGTAGTTGGCATTGTGTTTGTTACTTGAGGGCAAGCAGTAGTTCAAGTTTGGGGGTATTTGATAAGTAGGTTTTATACCTACTTATTGGCTATCAACTTCCTATAACTAGAGCTTAATCTCAAGTGTTTTAGTTACTTTTGATGCATTTTATCTTAATTTTGTAGGTTGCATGAAGGAAACTCTATGGTGAGCAATTGGCATGAAAATGGCATGGAAATGGCAAGATGGCAAGATTATGGTGGAGTGAAGATGGCATATGGTAAGTGAAAATGGCCTCTGATTAGTGGCAAGTGAAAGAAGAAAGAAGATGAAGGCGGCAACAAAGAAATAGAAATGAACTAGCAGAAGACTGACAGCACCCTGCAGGAAAACACAGCAGCGCGGTCGCACTCCTAAAGAGCTTTGACACGGCGCGCTCGCGCCAGGAGGATGAGTAGAGCAAAAGCAGCTCGCCCGCACCCCACTTTACCTACGGGGTTGCGCGGCCGCGCCAGAGGAATATTGATTAGAGTTGACTTTTACTTAAAAATTCCTGTAACGTGTTACGAGACTATCTTTTAATAGTTATTTTTACTATTCTAGGGTTTATCAGAGACACAAAGAGTTCATAGCTATTTATTCCTACTTTTGGCTTCTCTCTTGTCTCATTGGTAGATTTTCATATTCAGGGTTTTAGATTAGTTGATTTGTGGATTTTGATTCAACGTTGAAGGTTTATTTTGGACGAATATATATCAGATTTGCAATTTTATATTCTCTTAATTCTCTTTACTTCCATATTATATTTTTAATGCTTAGACAAAATCCCATAATGGTTATTACTTCAGAGATGAACTAATCACCATTATGAAATTCTAATGGACCTTTTTATTTAGTTCAGATTTTTATGCCTCGTCGTTGAATGTGATTGATTATGCATGGATTGCTTAATATTGTTGTTTTAATTGTTTGGATGCTTGATCACCGTCTAGCATATTAATTTGTATGAAATTGAAAAAGGAAGTACAAGTTCAAATTTGGCCATATTAGCATGTGTTTGTGAATTTTACATGTGATAGATTTCATGATTCATAATCCAGATAGACATATATTGTATTACCATGTGTAGTCATTCAAGAGAGCTTGTACTTAAATCTATATTACTTGTAAATCACATAAAAATATTATGAGTTAGGTAATATTGGATGTTTGCATATATTCTATCTCTTTTGTGGATTTTATAGAACAATAGTTGTTCTATTTATAAAAATAATATTTTATATAGTGTTGGTAATTTGTGAAATGAATTTTACATACTTGACTTGCATGAAAACATCCATATAAAACATTGTTTTTATAAATATTTAAACATTCAATATTTTCATGCAAGTCAAGTATGTAAAGTCCATTTCGCAAATTACCAACACCATATAAAACATTGTTTTTATAAATAGAACAACTGTTGTTCGTTATTATAATTTCAAATCCATCGATATCTAATACAGAATTTAAAATAATATTTCTAATGATATTCGGAACAAAATAACAATTATTTAAATAAATGGACTTGCCTATAGGCAGTGTTAAACAATAAGTGCCTACAGCTAATGTAACAACCTTTGCTCCATTTTCCACTCGTAGGACAACCACATCCTTGTTCAGCCTTCTACTTCTAACCAGTCCCTGCACAGTATTACATATGTGAGACCCACAGCCGGTATCCAATACCCAAGTAGAATTTTGACTTTCTAAAAAATTAATTTAAATTATGAACAAACCTTGATTGAAAGTCGAAGCTTCTCCAAGCTTCTTCTCTACCAGAAACTTCTTGCAGCTCCTCTTCCAGTGACCCGGCTCGTTGCAATAGAAGCACATTCCTTTGCTAGCTAGATCAGATTTCTTTTGTTCCTTTGTGTTCACCTTGCCCTTAGCCTTCTTAGATTTCTTCTTTTCAGAAGATACCTTGGGCCTCTTCCTTTTCTTAGAAGAATCCACCATTAAGAGATGGTTCTTCTTAGATGGGAAGTGACCTTCTGCAATTTTTAACATGTTAACTAATTCAAACAAGCTGACATCTAACTTATTTATGTAGAAATTAACAACGAACTGCGAGAAGGCCTCAAGGAGTGACTGCAAGACTAATTTTTGACTCAACCCCCCATCTATGACGAACCCAAACTGTCCAAGGCATTCAATCAAATTGATCACCCTTAGAACATGAGTCTCAACAGATATACCCTCGGACATCCGAGATCAGAAGAGCTCCTTAGATATCTCATATCTAGCAGTTTTTACTTTGTTCACCATACAACTCCTTGAGGTGAAGCAACATAGTAGAAGCATCCATGTTTTCATGCTGACACTAAAGCTCGTTATTCATGGATGCGAACATGATGCATTGAGCCACAGATGCATCATTTTACCACTTTACAATGTTGGCAATCTCTTCCTCAGAGATTGATTCTGGAATAGTTCCAGGAACAGGTGAATTTAGGACAAAAAATCTTATCAGAAGTAAAAATTATTCTCAAATTCCTTAACCAGTCCGTGTAATTCGGTAAGGTCAATTTGTTAGCATCAAATATGCTCCGCAGTAAAATAAGTGATTTTGACATTTTTAAATTTCTATATGTGAAAAGACAACATTTTAACAAACATTCATTTAATTAATTTTATATACCAAAATAAATTAAGTCTTATTTTAAGTTGGTATCTTCCACTATTTACTTTGAAAATCCAATAATAATCTAAAAGGGGGGTTGAATAAATTATTACTGTTTAAAAATTAATCTAGGCCTTTTTGAGTTTTTAATTAATTTGCAGTGTTAAAATAAAAATTCAATCACACAATGCACAGAGATTTGTCTGGTTCACAACATACAACACAGGTATATTGTTACATCCAGTCTCAAGCTCCTGTCCAGGACTTGAGATCCTATTACTATCAATAATAGATACTCCTTCAATAGCCGGAGAAGCCTGTACAAAATTTTATAGACAAACCTTTAACTATACACAACTATCTATCTTGGGCAGCAAGCGCCCAGCTCCTTCCTCTCCTTTTGAGTTCAATTCTATTCTATGATGTGGTCTTAAAATAACAGTCTCTTCCTCACCTCACAAGTGCACTAGAGATTCAACTCTCAGCTGACCTCTCTACAATTCTGGTCTTGGTCAAAGAATTACTCTTTTTTCTCACAGAAAAAATAAACTAACTCTGTTCTTTTCTCTTTAGAAAAGATATTTAACAAAATATGCTTCTAAAGTAAGCAGATACAGTTAAGTGCAAATGAATAAAAGTTTTAAATAACTTTTATCTTGTGTAAAGCAAATATATGAAATTAAGCTTTGAGTAAAAGATGCTTCTGTATAAGCAAATATGTAATTTTTGTTCAGATTAAATAAGGATTTAAATTTTTTTATAAAATAAAGAATGTGTTTCTATAGAAACCAATTTGGAATTTAATAATAAATATAACAGTTTAAATAACTTTTATAATTGTGCTTCTTGTTAAGCAAATAACTTCACAAAAGTGTGTGATAAACAAATAAGAATAACTTTTGTGTTATGTAATAATCAATTTATGAATAATTTAAATGATAAAGAATATTGATTATAATAATTCAAATAATTTGAATAATGTTAGTAATAACAAATGAATTTACTATACTCTAAAATATATATAATAATATATTTTATCTATCCTATGAAATACTAAATAAATCCACTTAGAATTTTTATGACCGTTTGAATGATATTCTTATTTAAGGAATACCTCCAAATGCGGAATCTAAAACTGACCAAATTTAAATATTTCACTATTTGATATTTGTATAAATATTTCCAGTAGATCACTTAGAATTTTAATGACCGTTCGAATGATATTCTTGTTTAAGGAATACCTCCAAATGCAGAATCTAAAACTGATCTATTTTCTAATATTTATATAAATAAAGTATATATATCTAAAAAGCCACTTAGAGTTTTAATGACCGTTTGAATGATATTCTTGTTTAAGAAATACCTCCAAATGCGGAATCTAAAACTGATTTTTTAATAATATGAATAGATGAAATAAAATACATATAAATGTGTATAATATTTCTATTTGTATTTTTATACCTGCACACAATTATGAGATAATAGCAAATATGTAAATTGAATAACTTATCTCAAATAACTTTTGACCAATTCTTTTCTTCAAATATCAGAACTATTGATTTGGAAGAGAGAAAGCTTTCTGAGAAAAAATTACGGAGAGTATAAGCTTTTCTTTAATCTGAAATTGGTAATTTAAATATAAAGAAAAGCTTTTCTATTTATAGAAAATTTGGGCCAACGGCATTTTTGAAATATTGAAATATTTATTTTAAAATCAATGGCCAAGATTGATTTTTAATAAAAAGGATGGATGGGATGTAATCTTGCAATTTCACGCGGATTGGTGTGATACACCGCCCATACGACAATCTTATTTATCTGCCCAAGCTCAACAATTTTGGTCAGCATGCTTTAGGCGAGAATTTTGCCCAGCAAAGCAAAACAACTCACAATCTCTTGGGTCCCACTAAAACCAACGGTAATAAGCAAATAAGGCATCCTTCTCTTTTCTTTTGAAATGATATGTTTAATTTCTATGGGCCCCATTATCTTGCTTATTATATCCAAGCCAAATCTTCTTGATTTTCGGTTTAAGCAAGTCAAAGGTTTATGAACTTTCAAGCCAGCAGCTTTTTTGGATGATAAAAAAGGATAGTCATTTTGGGAGTTTAAATCAATATATATAGTATATATATATTATTTCTGAAATAATTGAGTTGAAAAAGATTTTAAAAGTACGAATTCTCCATACCTTGGGAATTGTTACTATTTGAATTAATTTCTTTTAACACTTGATATTAATTTATCAAGGTTAATAAATAAAATTAATTCAATAAAAAAACATTTTGAAATAAATAATTAAACATAATTATATTATATAAAACCTATGGAAAGGATTCTAATTAATTTTATTTTTTAATTGTTATCATCAAAATACACCAAAAATTGGAGACTTATCAATCTCCCCCTTTTTGATGATGACAATTCTACTAAAAATATCAAGACTCCCCCTTAATATGTGAAACTCCCCCTTCATATGTGAATCTCCCTTTTTAGAAAATTAATATTAATTTAGTAAAATAACGTTGATATATAAAAAAAAATTACCCTGCAAGTAAAGTTTTGACAAAAAAAACTTTGCCAACATCCTGCAAACAGAGTTATATTTCCAGCAGCAAAAGAAAATTTTCAATCCTGCAGAGTTATATTTTTCTTAACTCTTTATCCTGCAAACAGAGTTGTATTCCCAGCACTAAAAGAAAATTTCAGCAGATCCTGCAGAGTTAAAATATATCACCAGATAAAATATATCACCAGATCCTGCAAAAGTTTAACATATTCACATTCTGCATATAGTTATGGCTGCATATCTGTATATAGATATGGCTGCATATCATATCCTGTATATTTTTCTCTCTCCCCCTTTGACATCATAAAAAGAAAGGAGAGAAATACTACCAGATTCTTAACAAATTCTTCATGCTAACAGATTCTACATACTAAGAAAGTTGTAGATACTACATGCTAACAAATTCTACATACCAGATCCTGCATAGTAGTTATTACAAGCCCAAATAGTTAGTTATATAATATATATAATAATATATGAGTTACAGTTCCCAAATAGTTAGTACTCCTCCAAATCAATGGGGGAAAATTCAAGACCAGTGATTGGCAATATATCATTAGTAAAGAGTTGATTTAAATCAACAGGAAACGAGCTAGTACTTGTAGTGACTGGAGGAGGAATGGGCACAGTGTGATTTTCCATTAATAGCTGAATCAAGGTTTGAAGATGAATGATCATTTGCTGTAGCTCTTCAATTTTGGACATAAGAGTTCCTTTATTTTGTAACATGAGCTGATTCATGTTACCAAGGGATTCAACTTGGGAGAACATATTGATGTGTGTTTCAATATGATCAATATCTGGGCCTTTGAAGGTGATCAAGGGTTTGGGTGGAAGTTTTAAATGAGCCACTAGATTACTGTTTAGAATTGGTTGGGATTTATGAGAAGTAAGGTCAATGCCAAGATGTTGGAATATGCGAGTTAAAATCAAACCAAAACCCATGCAGTTGTGATTGTAGCAATGCTCAAATGAAGACAACAGAAAATATGGAAGACTATATGGCATGAACTCATTTAATATGCATTTGATAATTTCCAAGTCAAAGGGACATAAACTCCTATCTGTCCTAACTGGCATAAAATTGGACCTGATTATCTTTCCCAGAAACTGACAAGGGGCAGTTAAAAATTCAAAACTAACATTTAATGGATAATCAAATAAGAGTGCTGGAATTATCTGTTCTGTTGCTATCCCAAGGTTTTGTTTAAAAGTGGTACATTCAAGCACAGAATACCCTATAGGAAAAGTATATTCATTGAGTCTAGGGAGGTCAAGCATTGAGATGCAAAGCAGTGATAAGTAATTTTTCATCAATGACATGTTCAGTACCCTGAATGCAAGTAGTGATGCTCACAATACTACCAGTTTCATCCCTATTTGCAGCAAAGTGACTGTAAAACTCAGCAATTAAACCAGGATAGATATTTTGTCATTAAAAACCACTAGAGATTCCCAGCCAATGTTTCTAAATTTTTCAAGAAGAGTTGGAAAACGGTTGATTGGCACTTCTGTCCCTCCAAGTTGTCACCTACTTTCAAAGTCGTCCCTAAATTACCATTTTCGTCAGTTAGGTCCTTAAAGTGGCAATTTGTTTTTAAATATTAAAAATAACTATTTTTAAAATAATTCTTTTATTTTAAAATATTAAAATAATTATTATTTTAATAATAATAATTTATTTTAAATAATTAAATATTATTTTTTTTAAATGTTAAATATAATTATTATTTTAAACTTATTTTAAAAATATTATTATATTTTAAAATATTAAAAATTTGGGTTGGGTCAAACTGGATTAGGTTGGGTTAAACTTGGTCAAAATAGGTCGAGTTTAGGTTAAACTGGGTTGAAGGAACAAAAACGCCAATAAAATGTCACTTTAAGGACCTAACTGACGAAAATGGTACTTTAGGGACGACTTTGAAAGTGGATGGCAACTTGGAAGGACAGAAGTGCCAATCAGCCGTTGGAAAACTGTTAAAAGTAATGCCTATGCCAGGACACATACAATGTCTTAGGAGTTTATACTTGTTTTGTGCAAGGGGTGTAACTAATTGAGGTAAACAGACATCAGGATGAACTTCATATAAACTAGACCTCTTTCTTTTGGAAGATGATGAACTATCCATGTATAATTTAAGAAAAGTAAAACAGGACTCAGAAGTGAACATAGGAGAATGCAGGTTTTTGTGTAAGAAAAATGAAAATGAGAGTATATATATATATGCATTCCATACAAATAAGAGTCATTTCAGTCATGAATGCTTGTTTGATAAAAAAGACTGCAGAGCTAGCATACAAGAAAAGATGATTACATGTTTATATTTTCAAGAAACCAACTCACACTTAGCAAATCTTCTGGAAACAGTAACACATATACACTTTAATGTTTGTGTAGTCAAAGAAGTAATGAGAATAGTCATAATATTTTATTCTTACAAGGAATGTTCAGTATTTATCTGTTTAATAACTAAGTAATCTAGTTCAGTGAATGTATGTTTATTTACTATAGTGGTCAAACAATAGCAGTTATGGTCCAATATATATAACAGTCGTTTTAACTGTTTGTAGTCAGTCATACAAGAGCAATAACTGCCAAGGCTACATTTGGCAGCTTATAAATATTTCCAATATCTTAACCAAGTTCATACGGCAGAAATCCAAATATAGCTATATATCATATGAAGAATAGATTCACAATCTGTCTCTGTATAACACTTACTATTACTAAGAAGATAGATATGCACAGAATCACCACTAATCATGATAGTTTTTGAACAATTTCCAACTTTAGGTTCAGAATGTCAGAAAAAAATGAATGCTCATTCATACTAACATACACACATTTTTTTTAAAAAAAATGTTGAAACAATTCGTGGCAGGTAAACAATTAATATCATTAGGGTATTTAAGTTAAACATGGTCTGGGCTATCACAAGTATATACACTAGTGAACAAAAAAAACAAACTCAATCCTTCACTCATAGTAAGTTAACCCAGTAAAGAAAATATAGAAGGATGAATATCATTACCTGAGCAGAACCAAGATCTTAAATTAATTCATTGTTGCTCCAGTAACTTTGTTGAACCACCGAACAGTATACATATATCAAAATATATGACTTTATAATAGATAATATATATATAAGTGAGTTGAACTTACGAATATAAACACTGAGAAACAAATCATGAATGTTATTTTTGAGAAATTTTATTAAAAAATTATGAGAAAGAAGATTGATCGAAAATAATATATAAATTCTAACACAAACAAATTTATGAAAAAGTTTAACATTATTTTTAAAATAGATCAGAATAAAAATCAAACAAGAAATTTTTACAAAATCCCAAAAAAAAAATGAACCCTATTTTGATAAATAAGATTTAGATTTTTATCATACAAAAAAATACAGAAAAAACTTTCTTTTGAAATCAGATAATCAACAAAAAAAAATTAAACTATAGTTAAGTAGCTATTAATTTTGAAAATAAACAAACGTTCTCCATTTAAGATGATAGTTATTTTGAAAAATAAAGGTATATGAGGAGAATTTTTAAAATCAGAGATTGAATTTCTCTCAATAATTTTGCCTAAATCAGATTGAAGAATGAATTATTGATGAAGATTAGGCTAGGGTTTGAGAAAGGATTCAGAGAGTGCGAGAGGGAGAGAGAGAGAGACGCCTGATGAGAGAGAAAGAAGAAAATAGAAAA
This sequence comes from Panax stipuleanatus, assembly GCA_020205555.1. Classification (NCBI taxonomy): domain Eukaryota; kingdom Viridiplantae; phylum Streptophyta; class Magnoliopsida; order Apiales; family Araliaceae; genus Panax; species Panax stipuleanatus. The sequence continues at coordinate 55,301,674 of CM035115.1, read as the reverse complement.
TAGAAAAGTGAAATAAAATAAAATAAAATTTGAGTTTTATATTTAGACTTATTGTATTGATCGAACGGCTTAGACTTGATCCGAGATGTGAGCAATGGTCAGGATGAAATGTGCTTTAAACAAACACATCTGAGTTGATCCAATGGCTGCTGATTTATTATGATCGGATGGTGAGAGTGTTGGATCCGTGTGCTTCATGCTGATTTGCTCGATTCATTTGACTTGATCCAGTAGATTATTTTCTAAAAATTGATCCAATGGTGATATATATTGATTCATGTGCTCTGCTTGATGAATGCCGATTGGTCTAGAGAACAGGCTGTAGATTGTCACTTTGATAGCCATTAGATTAGAAAGAATTAATGGATCAGATCAAAGCAAGAAAATAATTAAATAATTATAACTATAATTAGATTAAAATATAATTAAGTATTATTATAGTTAATTTAAACTATGAATAAAAAGAATTAATTGAGTGTAACTAAAAAAATATTATATTTCTAATAAACCAGTGTATATCTTTAATTAATTTAACATATATATAGTATTTTGTAAAAAAATATTAATTATAATTATGATTAAAAAGAATGACATATTATAATTTTAATAACTAGATGTATAAAAATAATTAAAATTAAATGAATATGCAATAAAAAATAAAACCCTTATAACACATAGTCAAGAGGTAATATCCAACATACCTAGTTCAATTCTTAATTTACAAAATATATTCTTACTTAATGGTTTGGTAAATATATCAGCAATATTTAATTCAGTATCAATGTGTTCTAATTTAATAAACCCATTATTGACGTTATCACGTAAGAAATGATGTTTGACATCTATATATTTTGACCTAGCATGCAATACTGTGTTTTTGCTTAAGTTAATGGTGCTGGTATTGTCACATAAAATTGACACACAATCAAATTTTAAATTATAATCTGCAAGAGTTTGTTTCATCCATAGTATTTGTGCACAGCAACGTGTAGCAGCAATATATTCAGCTTCAGTGGTCGAAATTGATACAGAGTTTTGTTTCTTGGAAAACCAAGAAACTAAACATCCTCCCAAGAATTGACAAGTTCCACTAGTACTTTTTCTATCAACATGATGTCCTGCATAGTCAGAATCTGAAAAACATACCAGATTAAATTGTTGATTTTTAGGATACCATAAGCCTAAGTCTGTGGTACCTTTAAGATATCAAAAAATTTGTTTTAGTGCAATTAAATGTGATTCTTTAGGATTTGCTTGAAATCTGGCACATTTGCAAACACTAAACATGATGTCGGGCCTGCTTGCAGTTATATATAATAAGCTTCCAATCATTCCTCTATATTTCTTTGTGTCAACACTTTTTCCATTTTCATCAGTAATTAATTTATCAGTAGTGGACATAGAGGTGTTAAGGGGTTTTGCAGATTCCAAACCAAATTTCTTGATCATTTCTTTACAGTATTTAGATTGAGAAATATGAATACCTTTTTATCTTTGTTTGATTTGCAGTCCGAGAAAGAAGTTTAATTCTCCCATCATATTCATTTTAAATTCTTTGCTCATGCTTTCAGAGAATTCATTACACATAGAATGATTAGTTGAACCAAAGATAATATCATCAACATATATTTGTATAATAAGTAAATCATTGTCTTTATTTTTTGTAAATAAAGTAGTATCAACAGTTCCTCTTTTAAAATTATTTTCTAATAAAAATTTGCTTAATCTTTCATACCATGCTCTAGGAGCCTGTTTTAATCCATATAAAGCTTTATGCAATTTATAAACATAATTAGAATGTTCAAAATCTTTAAATCCAGGAGGTTGTTTAACATAAACTTCCTCTTCAATGACTCCATTTAAAAATGCAGATTTAACATCCATTTGAAATAATTTAAAATTTTTATAACATGCAAATGCTAATAGCATACGTATAGACTCAATTCTAGCAACAGGAGCATATGTTTCATCATAATCAATACCTTCAAGTTGATTATATCCCTGAGCTACTAATCTTGCCTTATTACGAACTACGGTTCCACTTTCATCTAATTTATTACGAAAAACCCATCTAGTTCCAATTATGGACATATTCTCAGGTTTTGGAACTAATTCCCAGACATTGTTTCTTGAGAATTGTTCAAGCTCATCTTGCATAGCCAATATCCAATCTTCATCAAATATTGCATCTTTTATGTTTTTAGGCTCAATTTGATATAAGAAAGACAAATGACCAGCCAAATTATGTGCTTGTGATCTAGTGAGAATTCCCTTATCAATATCACCAATTACATTTTCTATAAGGTGATTTTTAATGATGTGTGTTTCTTTAGGTAAGTCATTTAACTGAGGATTAGGTATTTCAAGTGGATTAGTACTAACAGGTGGTGAAGAATTATCTAGTTTTGGTTCTTCCATATTTCTGAGAATATCTTCAATAACAACATCACTGTCAACTAGTTCTTTATATTTAGGAGGAGGCTGAGATTCATCAAAAGTTACATTCATTGACTCCTCAACAACTAGACTTCTTTTGTTAAAAACTCGATATGCTTTGCTATTTAGAGAGTATCCCAGAAAAATTCCTTCTCAGACTTTGGATCAAATTTCAACAAATGTCCTTTAGTATTTAGAATAAAACATTTACTCCCGAAAACACGAAAATAATTTATTTTTGGAGTTCTTTTATAATAAAGCTCATAGGGGGTTTTGAGTAAAATTGGTCTTAATAAAACTCTGTTTAAGATATAACAGGATGTTGCCACTGCTTCAGCCCAGAAATATTTGGGAAGTCGATATTCATTTAACATTGTATTAGCCATTTCTTGCAAAGTTCTATTTTTTCTTTCAACTACACCATTCGATTGTGGTGTATAAGGAGCAGAAAAGTTATGCCTTATACCTTGCTCATCACAGAACATAATGAAGTAAGAATTGTCAAATTCTCTTCCGTGATCAGACCAAATATAAACGATAGAACTTCCCTGTTGATTCTGAATTTTCTTACACAAAGAAGAAAATGAATTTATAGCCTCATTTTTAAATTTTAGAAAATCAACCCATGTAAATCTTGAATAATCATCAACCAAAACTAGATTGTATACAGCACCACCCATGCTATGTTTAGGAATAGGTCCAACTAGATCCAGGTGTAATAATTCTAGAGGTCGAGATGTTGACATGATGAATTTAGGTTTATGAGATGCATGAATCTGTTTCCCTAGTTCCCATGCTTCACAGATATGGTCTTTTAAGAACTTTAGTTTAGGAAGACCTCGAACATGTTCTTTAGAAAAAAAATTATTAATTAATTTCATGTTGATGTGTCCTAGTCTACGATGCCATAGCCATGGATCATCATTTGCAGAAATGAGACACACATTATCTAAGTGAGAATATGTATCTAAGTTACATGTGTATACATTTTGATATCTAGGACATAATAGAACTAATTTTCCAGTTTGATCAAATATTGAGCAGTTATTAGGACTAAAAGATATGTTAAATCCACTATCACATAGTTGACTAATAGATAGAAGGTTATACCTGAGTCCTGTGACCAGTTGGACATTAGAGATTGTTATGTATTTATTTCCAACACTCCCAATTCCAACCACTTTACCTTTATTGTTGTCTCCAAAAGCTACCTCACCATATTCTGTTGCTTGTAGATTTTTTAACTTGGTTTTGTCACCAGTCATATGTCTTGATCATCCACTATCAAGATACCATTTATTTTTATTTAAATCAACTGCAAGACATACCTGCAATATACAATAATTTTATATACTGGTACCCTTTAACAAAAAGGGTCCTTTGGGTGAGTCTTCCATTCTGTAATAGGAATATTTGTATATTCCTTCACAAAATTGGGCATACGATAATTAGTTTTAGTGGAGACAAGCATTCTATGAGTTATAGGACTATAAGAAGTGTGATAATAATTTTTATGAAATTCTCTCCTTGTGATAATTGGTGCAGTGAATGTTCCTTTAGGAACCCAAATCATCTTTCCTTGATAGTTTCTATTTTTAGCATTGCACCTATGAGATAAATGACCATTTCTGTTGCAATAAGAACATTTAGTGAAAGGAGAAGTATAACTTTCTTTTTCTTGACTTTTCACATGATATAGTGTCTTATCTTTTGTTTTACTTGATTCTCCAATGTATCCTAGTCCTTCTTTATTGAGTCCATATCTTTGTTGACTTAACATGACATCAAGATTCTCTTTTCCTTTTGTGAATTTAAGAACTATGACACTTAAATCATCACGTTCTTTTGTTAGATTATCAACTAAAGAAGTATGTTTTTCTAATTCTATTTTAAGATTGTTAATTTCGTTTTTTATCATTTGATCTTCTATTTGAGTATCTTCATTAATTAATGCAAGAGTTGAATTTTCAACTTCAAGGTTTTTATTTATTGTTTTTAACTTTTCTAGTTCTTCTAACATACTTTTTGAGTAATCATTTTCTAATTTCCCTTTTTCTTCATTTATACATTCATTTGTTATAATTAAGCTAGAGTTTTCTATTTCAAGATTTTGATTTATTTTTCTTAATTTGTCCATTTCTTCGTTTAATGATGATTCATTTTCTTCCTTTTCTATGATTAAATATGAATTTTTAATTTCCAGTTCTTTATTCATTTTCTTTAGTTTTTCTATTTCTTCTTTTAATAAAGAATCATTCTCTTGTTTTTCTTCATTTATATTTTCATTTGTTATAATTAAATTAGAATTTTCTACTTCAAGATTTTTATTAGTTTTAGTTAATTTATCTAGAGATATTTTTAATTTGATGAAATCCTCTTTAGTTATTTCATTATTTTCATATAAGTAATTATATGCTCCATGTAATTCACAATATTCTTTGTCAGAAGAATAAATATTAAATGAAGTACTAGGTAATTGATGTTCAGAGTTTACCTCAGATCTTAGTGATGACTCATTGTCTGCCATTAGACATAGATTTGCAATTTCTTCAGTTTGTTCAGCAGTTTTCTCTTCCTCGCTTAGATCCCAACCTTCTTCGGCTACTAGCACTTTGTTGTTAGCTAACTTTGGACAATCCTTTTTGAAATGTCCAAGTTGATTACACTCGAAGCAAGTATTTGAATTTTCGTTGGAACTGGTATTTCTGAAATTGCTGTTGTAGTTGGCTTTAAAATTTCCTCCTTGGATCTTTGGTTTAAAGACTTGTTTGCCTTTAAAGTTGTTGAATTTGTTGTTTGTCATCAGAAATCCATTTCCATATTTTTGAGCTTTGCTTTGAATAACTCATATGAGTTGTCTTGATAACAAGGCAACTTCATTAGTGTCTAAACTCAGGAGCTCTTCGTTTAGATCCTCTTCATCACTTTCTTGATCAACTAGTAGAGCTTTGAATACAATTCCTTTCTTTTTAAGATCTGTATCTGATCCAGCTTTTTCTACTAACATGTCGACTTCATGAGCCCGAAGATTTCCAATAAGACTGTCAAGAGGATAGATTGTAAGGTCTTGCATCTCTTTGATAGCTGTTACCTTCATCTTCCAGATGGAAGGAAGAGCTTTGAGAATTCTTCTTTTTTTCTCATTTATATTATACAGTTTTTGTAACGCCCCCAAAATAGGTCCAATCCACCCAACCCATTCTGGGTCGCCACGAAATACACTCAACAAAAATTTCAAATACAAATCTTCAAATTCTAACTTTTAAAATGTCATACAAAATACGACCACAATTAAACTGTGAGTTTCAATACAAATACATTGCCCATACTTCAAATCAATGATACGTTACAGAAAGGTACAGTCAATAACTGTATTAGGAATTAAAATCTTTGAAAAATGCTCAAGAAAACCTTCGTACATGGGAGGCCATGCGTCTAAGTTATAATAGATATCATATGACTTGAGAATTATCCTTGGTTGTCCTAATAGACCCCAAAGAAAAATGAGAAGATTACTATCATGTTCTTTCCAATGGTGGGTCTTTTCTTGCCATATAATTATCTCCATTGTCTCCAATTGAGAATTATATTTCAACCAAACTTCAATATTATATAGGTAGTGCTCATAGATATAATCAGCAAGTGGATGTGCACAACCATGTCTTATGATAACCTGAAGTCGTAGGTGATTAGACATCTTGTATGATAGGGGCAAAACACACTTCCAAAGTTGGGTTCACCTCAGCCTATTTGGTTCACCAAAATCAACTGTTAAAATGACGTATAAAATACGACACACACATTTTAAATTCTCAATATAATTCCTCTCATAATGTTTTATGGAAAACCTCAACAGCTATAGACCATCGTTCTATTCCCCTGTTATCCCTGCTCGACCCCGTTATACTCTTATTACCTGAAAGGAATAGTGAAGAAAAAGGGTGAGCACAAATAGCCCAGTAAAAAATATCATGACTAAAGATAATTAAATTATCAATAGTCTTCATCAGTAATAAATTAGAGATTTATAATATATGGTAGATGATAAAATTTTTCAACCATAATTGCAGCGGAACGAGCAATCCATTAGAAGAGTCAAATAGACCATAATGTCTATCATCTTCTCCATATTAAAAGTTCACCAACAATATTTTATCCCTGTAACATCAATCAACAGTTCCTGTTCATAATCATGTGAATAATTTATAATCATAATTGTGTTGCTAAATTCCTCTTCGCACCTAGGACGAAGATAATATTCATCACCTGTCTTTACCTGAAACACCAAAGATCATTGTTATACCAAATCACAGTTCCTGTTCATAATCATGCTAATCAATTCATCTTTACATTACAAGCCAAAGATATTCAACAATTAATCATTCATCTTTGCACTACAGGCCAAAGATATTCACAAATCAACCGCTCATCTTTGCACTACAGGCCAAAGATATTCATCCCAAATAAATATCTAATCATTTCAGAATTTATAGAAACAACATTTATAACCATGTTGATCAATTCACCTTTGCACTTAAGCTAAAGATATTCAATTATAAAATCAATTATCATGATCATACCAGTCAACAATTCATCTTTGCACTACTGGCCAAAGATATTCATAGTCATGATCATACCACTAATCTACTCATCTTTATACTCAAGTCAAAGAGAATTTTCATCATCCGGAATATAAAAATGTTATATATGAGAATAAGAACAATACGATCCAATTGTCAACAAGATAACCAATTGTGGAGTAAAATTCAAGAATGAAGCTCAAAACTTAGATCCAATCAAAGATAAGAACTTTAACAAGCAACTTGGACATATAGAAGAAAATTTAATTTTTTTGTGAATAGTGCCGTATACGTGAATAGTGCCGTATACGTGAATAGTAACTCCGACGAAAAAAGTAAGAATTTCATAATAAAATTCATGCCAATATTTTGGTATAATGATATTGAAAAGAATAACATCATTTACAAAAGAAAATAACATCCCTTACTTCAAAAGAATAGTACTTCTGACTGGAATATCGGATATAAGGCTGAAAAAAACTTGCACTGAATAGCAACACTCAAAATATCTAAATACTCACAAAAATACGATCGATATTATAGAGAGAGAAAACTTCTGATTCTGGTGTGATTTTCAATTCTAACATAAGCACCCTATTTATAGAAAAGGTCCAGCATGCCAAAGTAGAACTTTTGAAAAAAATAATAGTTTTTTAAAAAAAATTTTGGCCGCCTCCCAAAAAAAAGCCATAAGCCACACCAACCAAAAGTGGGGCCTACCATTTTATTTAAAAAATATATTTATTTTCTGAAACTTCAATAATTCATAATAAATAGCCTCTTTGTCAGAAAAATACAAATTCTATATCTTTTTCATAGAAAATTTAATTCTCCACAACTTTGTAGAAGGAAGTTTTTCTAAATTCCACACATAAATTATCCGAAATCCACAAACGGATGATTTTTCACACTAAAATACTGATAAAAATACATCAGCACTAATTCCTTCTTTTATATCTACAAAATATATATTTTCTTATCATATAAATCAATAATTAATTATTCACAAATAATATTACAGAACTACAATACTGCCAACTAGGTCGTTCCCAGGAAAGAGGGGGACTTCCGATAAGGACTTATCCTTACTAGAGCGCAATTAAACAACCCCTCCTAGACAGAACTTTCTTAGACATTGTCAATAATGCTATCTAATAATATTATTCAAATAATATGAATTATTGAGTTGATAATGTGAAATACTGTGCAGTGACAATTATTGGATCAATAATACAAAATATCAACGGTAGCAATTATTGAATCAATATAAAATATTGAACAGTAATTACTGTAACAATTATTGAGTAAGTGCCTTCTTATGTAAGAATCAATAATTAGAATTACTGTGCAATACCGTGTGCTACTGTGCAACACCGCGTATTCCTGTATTTTAACCACCGGGTATTTCAACAGTACTAATGGTAACCACTACGCCGTTATTTTATAAAAAGGTTATTTCTGTCGCTTTCTATATTCGACAGTTATTCTGTTGTGGGGCCCACAAATAGCTGCGCCGTCGTACGAATATTCCCCGACAACAAGAATATTCCACGACCAAACGAATATTCTCCGACAACAATGAATATTTTATAACCATTTGCTTATTTTGAAAAATTTACATATATCACCCTTAACTTTAAACTTTTATCAATTTAACCATTTACTAAATAGAAAAATTGAATACTTTTATTTCATAAAATCTGGGGTCTTACAATCTCCCCTCCTTATGAAATTTCGTCCCCAAAATTTACGTACCTGGTATTTCAAAAAATTGAGAATACCTTGCTTTCATTTCAGATTCCATCTTCCTTGTCATCATGATTTCTCCATTGCTCATTCTAGAATACCGCTTCAAAACAAGGTTAATTGACATATAACAATTGTCAATTTATTAAGTAAGAAAAGTCAGCTTAGGTAAGTCACACACTAGCGAAGTATATTATTCGTCCCTCCCCTCCTAGTTCTAGACTCCAATCTCCGCCAGCGACCATATCCCTAAACTCTGATACCAACTGTGACTCGTATCCCCACATTGGATAGCACCTCACAATGACACCTATCAATTTGCCACCGCAAAACAGCGTCCCCTACGGAGAGTCTGGCTTCGGTGCATACCCCATACACAGGAAGTCACCAGATAGAGACTCGGGGCTCTTTACATATGGCTCTGATACCAAAATGTAACGCCCCCAAAATAGGTCCAATCTACCCAACCCATTTTGGGTCGCCACGAAATACACTCAACAAAAATTTCAAATACAAATCTTCAAATTCTAACTTTTAAAATGTCGTACAAAATACGACCACAATTAAACTGTGAGTTTCAATACAAATACATTGCCCATACTTCAAATCAATGATACGTTACAGAAAGGTACAGTCAATAACTATTTTAGGAATTACAATCTTTGAAAAATGCTCAAGAAAACCTTCGTACATGGGAGGCCATGCGTCTAAGTTATAATAGATATCATATGACTTGAGAATTATCCTTGGTTGACCCAATAGACCCCAAAAAAAATGAGAAGATTACTATCATGTTCTTTCCAATGGTGGGTCTTCTCTTGCCATATAATTATCTCCATTGTCTCCAATTAAGAATTATATTTCAATCAAACTTTAATATTATATAGGTAGTGCTCATAGATATAATCAGCAAGTGGATGTGCACAACCATGTCTTATGATAACCTGAAGTCGTAGGTGATTAGACATCTTGTATGATAGTGGCAAAACACCCTTCCAAAGTTGGGTTCACCTCAGCCTATTTGGTTCACCAAAATCAACTGTTAAAATGACGTATAAAATACGACACACACATTTTAAATTCTCAATATAATTCCTCTCATACTATTTTATGAAAAACCTCAACAGCTATAGACCATCGTTCTATTCCCCTGTTATCCCTGCTCGACCCCGTTATATTCTTATTACCTGAAAGGAATAGTGAAGCAAAAGGGTGAGCACAAATAGCCCAGTAAAAAATATCATGACTAAAGATAATTAAATTATCAATAGTCTTCATCAGTAATAAATCAGAGATTAATAATATATGGTAGATGATAAAACTTTTCAACCATAATTGCAGCGGAACGAGCAATCCATTAGAAGAGTCAAATACACCATAATGTCTATCATCTTCTCCATATTAAAAGTTCACCAACAATATTTTATCCCTGTAACATCAATCAACAGTTCTTGTTCATAATCATGTGAATAATTCATAATCATAATTGTGTTGCTAAATTCCTCTTCGCACCTAGGACGAAGATAATATTCATCACCTGTCTTTACCTGAAACACCAAAGATCATTGTTATACCAAATCACAGTTCCTGTTCATAATCATGCTAATCAATTCATCTTTACATTACAAGCCAAAGATATTCAACAATTAATCATTCATCTTTGCACTACAGGCCAAAGATATTCACAAATCAACCGCTCATCTTTGCACTACAGGCCAAAGATATTCAACCCAATAAATATCTAATCATTTCAGAATTTATAGAAACAACATTTATAACCATGTTGATCAATTCACCTTTGCACTTAAGCTAAAGATATTCAATTATAAAATCAATGATCATGATCATACCAGTCAACAATTCATCTTTGCACTACTGGCCAAAGATATTCATAGTCATGATCATACCACTAATCTACTCATCTTTATACTTAAGTCAAAGAGAGTTTTCATCATCCGGAATATAAAAATGTTATATATGAGAATAAGAACAATACGATCCAATTGTCAACAAGATAACCAATTGTGGAGTAAAATTCAAGAATGAAGCTCAAAACTTAGATCCAATCAAAGATAAGAACTTTAACAAGCAACTTGGACATATAGAAGAAAATTTAATTTTTTCGTAAATAGTGCCGTATACGTGAATAGTGCCGTATACGTGAATAGTAATTTCGACAAAAAAAGTAAGAATTTCATAATAAAATCCATGCCAATATTTTGGTATAATGATATTGAAAAGAATAACATCATTTACAAAAGAAAATAACATCTCTTACCTCAAAAGAATAGTACTTCTGACTAGAATATCGGATATAAGGCTGAAGAAAATTTGCACTGAATAGCAACACTCAAAGTGTCTAAATACTCACAAAAATACGCTCGATATTATAGAGAGAGAAAACTTCTGATTCTGGTGTGATTTTCAATTCTAACCTAAGCACCCTATTTATAGGAAAGGTCCAGCATGCCAAAGTAGACTTTTTGAATAAAATAATATTTTAAAAAAAAAATTCTGGCCGCCTCCCAAAAAAAAGCCATCAGTCACACCAACCAAAAGTGGGGCCTACCATTTTATTTAAAAAAATATTTATTTTTCGAAACTTCAATAATTCATAATAAATAGCCTCTTTGTCAGAAAAATACAAATTCTATGTCTCTTTCATAGAAAATTTAATTCTCTACAACTTTGTAGAAGGAAGTTTTTCCAAATTCCAAACATAAATTATCCGAAATCCACAAACGGATGATTTTCTACACTAAAATACTAATAAAAACACATCAGCACTAATTCCTTCTTTTATATCTATAAAATAAATATTTTCTTATCATATAAATCAATAATTAATTATTCACAAATAATATTACAGAACTACAATATTGCCAACTAGGTCGTTCCCAGGAAAGAGGGGGTCTTCCGATAAGGACTTATCCTTACTGGCGCGCAATTAAATAACCATTCCTAGACAAAACTTCCTTAGATATTGTCAATAATGCTATCTAATAATATTATTCAAATAATATGAATTATTGAGTTGATAATGTGAAATACTGTGCAGTGACAATTATTGGATCAATAATACAAAATATCAACGGTAGCAATTATTGAATCAATATAAAATATTGAACAGTAATTACTGTAACAATTATTGAGTAAGTGCCTTTTTACGTAAGAATCAATAATTAGAATTACTGTGCAATACCGTGTGCTACTGTGCAACACCGTGTATTACTGTATTTTAACCACCGGGTATTTCAACAGTACTAATGGTAACCACTACGTCGTTATTTTATAAAAAGGTTATTTCTGTCGCTTTCTATATCTGACAGTTATTCCTTTGTGAGGCCCACAAATAGCTGCGCCGTCGTACGAATATTCCCCGACAACAAGAATATTCCACGACCAAACGAATATTCCCCGACAACAATGAATATTTTATAACCACTTGCTTATTTTGAAAATTTTACATATATCACCTTTTAACTTTAAACTTTTATCAATTTAACCATTTACTAAATAGAAAAATTGAATACTTTTATTTCATAAAATCTGGGGTCTTATAGTTTTCCTAGCTATTCCAACTCATCAATGATTCTGGAAAAGCGTGTTTCCATATCAATGATTTTTTCATTTTCTTCTAACTTGAAACTTTCGTATTCTTAAATTAGAGCATCTTTTCTGGTTTCTTTAATATAATTGGTTCCTTCATAGGTTACAATCAATTTTTCTCAGATTTCTTTAGCATTTTTGCAATTGCTAACTCTTTTGTACTCTTTTTTCAATTAGAGCACTAGTTAGCACTTGTTCAGCTCTGGATGCTATATTCATGGCCTCTTCATCTTCAGTGGTGAATTCATCAATATCTTTTTCAACAGTATTTTCTCCTGAGATCTTTGTAGGAACTTTGACTCCTCGTTCTATAGCAGACCAAACTTTGATTCCTTGAGATTTGGCATAGATTTTGAATCTATTCTTCCAAGTAGCAAAATTTGTGCCATCAAATAGTGGAGGTCTGGACATCGATAATCCTTCTCCGCAACCAGTAGCATTTGTGTAGGCCATAGATGGATCTACTCTTTGGTATACCTGTATTTACTCAACAAACAAGTTAAAGAGCACTGCTTTGATACCAATTGAAAGTCCAATAATAATCTAGAAGGGGGGTTGAATAGATTATTACTGTTTAAAAATTAATCTAGGCCTTTTTGAATTTTTAATTAATTTGCAGTGTTAAAATAAAAATTCAATCACACAATGCACAGAGATTTGTCTGGTTCACAACATACAACACGGATATGTTGCTACGTCCAGTCTCAAGCTCCTGTCCAGGACTTGAGATCCTATTACAATCAGTAATAGATACTCATTCAATAGGCGGAGAAGCCTGTACAAAGTTTTATAGACAAACCTTTAACTATACACAACTATCTATCTCGGACAGTAAGCTCCCAGCTCCTTCCTTAAGTTTAGTTGTACCTCGTTTTGAGTTCAATTCTATTCTATGATCTGGTTTTGAAATAACAGTCTCTTCCTCACCTCACAAGTGCACTAGAGATTCAACTCTCAACTGACCTCTCTACAACTCTGGTCTTGGTCAAATAATTACTCTTTTTCTCATAGATAAAATAAACTAACTCTGTTCTTTTCTCTTTATACAAGATATTTAACAAAATGTGCTTCTAAAGTAAGCAGATACAGTTAAGTGCAAATGAATAAAAGTTTTAAATAACTTTTATCTTGTGTAATACGTGCTTATTGAATAAGCAAAATATGAATTTAAGCTTTGAGTAAAAGATGCTTCTGTATAAGCAAATATGTAATTTTTGTTCAGATTAAATAAAGATTTAAATTTCTTTATAAAATAAAGAATGTGTTTCTATGGAAACCAATTTGGAATTTAATAACAAATATAATAGTTTAAATAACTTTTATAATTGTGCTTCTTGTTAAGCAAATAACTTCACAAAAGTGTGTGATAAACAAATAAGAATAACTTTTGTGTTATGTAATAATCAATTTATGAATAATTTAAATGATAAAGAATATTGATTATAATAATTTAAATAATTTGAATAATGTTAGTAATAACAAATGAATTTACTATACTCTAAAATATATATAATAATATATTTTATCTATCCTGTGAATTAATAAATAAGGCCACTTAGAATATTAATGACCATTTGAATGATATTCTTGTTTAAGGAATACCTTTAAATGCGGAATCTAAAACTGACCGAATTTAAATGTTTCACTATTTGATATTTGTATAAATATTTCCAGTAGATCACTTAGAATTTTAATGACCGTTTGAATGATATTCTTGTTTAAGGAATACCTCCAAATTCAGAATCTAAAACTGATCTAATTTCTAATATTATATAAATAAAGTATATATCTCTAAAAAGCCACTTAGAGTTTTAATGACCGTTTGAATGATATTCGTGTTTAAGGAATACCTTCAAAGGCGGAATCTAAAATTAGTTTTTTAATCATATGAATAGATGAAATAAAATATATATAAATGTGTATAATATTTCTATTTATATTTTTATACCTGCACACAATTATGAGATAATAACAAATATGTAAATTGAATAACTTATCTTAAATAACTTTTGACCAATTCTTTTCTTCAAATATCAGAACTATTGATTTGGAAGAGAGAAAGCTTTCTGAGGAAAGATTATGTAGGCAATGAGAGTATAAGCTTTTCTTTAATCTGAAATTGGTAATTTAAAAATAAAGAAAAGCTTTTCTATTTATAGAAAATCTGGGCCAAGGACATTTTCGAAATATTGAAATATTTATTTTGAAATCAATGGCCAAGATTGATTTTTAATAAAAAAGATGGATGGGATGTAATCTTGCAATTTCACGCGGATTGGTGTGATACACCGCCCATACAACAATCTTATTTATGTGCCCAAGCTCAACAATTTTGGTCAGCATGCTTTAGGCGAGAATTTTGCCCAGCAAAGCAAAACATCTCACAATCTCTTGGGTCCCACTAAAACCAACGGTAATAAGCAAATAAAGCAGCCTTCTCTTTTCTTTTAAAATGACATGTTTAATTTCTATGGGCCCCATTATCTTGCTTATTATTTCCAAGCCAAATCTTCTTAATTTTCGGTTTAAGCAAGTCAAAGGTTTATGGACTTTTAAGCCAGCAGCTTTTTCGGATGATAAAAAAGGATAAAGTCATTTTGGGAGTTTAAATCAATATATATAGTATATATATTATTTCTGAAATAATTGAGTTGAAAAAGATTTTAAAAGTAGGGATTCTCCTTGCCTTAGGAATTGTTACTATTTGAATTAATTTTTTTTAACACTTGATATTAATTTATCAAGGTTAATAAATAAAATTAATTCAATAAAAAAACGTTTTTGAAATAAATAATTAAACATAATTATATTATATAAAACTTATAGAGAGGATTCTAACTAATTTTATTTTTTAATTGTTATCTTCAAAATACACCAAAAATTGGAAACCTATCATACTTCAATCTATATTACCCTCATTTATATAGTTCGACTAAATCTAATTAAAAATTTACTAGTGAGATTAAGGATCCCATTTCAAATGTATATAGACTTGTGTGTGCACAACAAACGATATATAAATAAATAGGTAGACAACTCTTGTCAATTACATCGACATGTAACTCCTTGTATTCTGCCTCTTAGATCATAATGGTCAAGTGTGTGCACATCCGAACTAAAATGATTTAAGGTATGTCCAACCTAGCACTCCATATATTCAAAAAAGAAAAATATTATCCTTGTGTGTGCACAACAAAATAATATTATTCAATTAACTTTATAAGCATCAAATGTGATTAAATTAATTTCTTAAATACGCAATACTTGCCTTGTGTGTGCACAACAAACTCGTATTAAATATTTAATACTCTATTAATTTATCATGCTAGAAGGCGATGTTCGATATTCCAAATATCATTGAACGCTTTAGACTTAATATAATTTTTTTGAGAAGTTTGTTATTATTTGTCTCATCTTGTTTAGCGCGCATGCACATATATATATAAAATACGCCTTATTTTATTAAAACATGCGAAACATATTTGCATAATATATATATATATATATATATATATATATATAATACTTAGCATGCACATATAAAATACTATATTATATCCGGATTGATTATGGACATTTATTCTAGTTTGGTTCAGTAGAGCTACCAAGTGAACCAAAAGGTCAAACCTGAGAGTGCAAGAATTTAAATTTAAACGTAACTATTACATTTAAACCTGGCCTCCATATAAACGGGTCTTCACGCGCTCCTTGGTCTCCAATTTATTCAAGTTAATTCTAACTATTTCTATTACATTAAACTATTTAATTTAAATGAAAACCTTGATCAGCAGTCAGGGGGAAGTAAATAGGAGGGAGATATAATTTTACATCAAGAAAAAAATCAGAGAAGACGAGATATGCAGACCCCATTTAATAAAACTCATTCATTCAAGCATTCAACTAAAATAAAATTTAATCACATTGGTCAATAGTCCATAATCAACCCTATTTATTATCATACATATCACTATATGTATCAATAAATAAATATTCATCTCATAAATTAAAACATTCTATATATATATGAGTATCATTTAATGAGCAATTTTAAATTGCATGAAATCTAATTTTAAAATTAAAATAAACTCTTTATTTTAATTATAAAATTATTGAGAATATTATTTATATATATATATATATATAAAGTGAATCACTTTGATTCAAAAAGGTCCTGCATGGTCACGTTAACATACATATAATATATATATATATTAGGTACCTAGAAAGCAGCTTGATTAGTAACGAAAATCCTTTTGAAACCTGCAGTAGCTGATTTCCTTTTGAATCACATGATCCCAAGTTACCTTCCCTTTTAAAAAAAATCGTGACTCACCAAAACAAATTGCGTGACTCTCCCTTTAAAAATATTCGGCAGGTCCCTTTTTTCAACAGTAACCCCCAAAGCCACGGAATGCAGCTAACGAGGGGAAAAAAAAATCGTTTCCGTTTTATTTTTCTTTCTTCTATAAAAATAATTTTAAACAATTAATTATGTCCAATAAATTATTTTAAACACATATCCATATATATATAAAATTAAATAATTAATAAATACATAAAAGGTTGGCTCTAATGCCACTGTTGGGCTTGTACGAAATCATGGCGTATCAAATTGCAAAATTGAGCGGAAACATGGTATATCAGAGTTTAAAAATTTATACAAAATCATTACTCAGATCATCATTTATGCAAATTATTAATTTAAAACGATAAATAAGAAGTTATGAAATTATACCCTTGTAGAACAAAGCTTCCACAGGTACGAGTTCAACTCCTTGTTCATCGTGATCTCCTTGAATTTTCGGGTTAGATTCCTTCTTTTGATTAACGTTAGCCACCCAAGTATTTGGCCTCTAGAGGTGATCCACCAAAAAAAAAGAATTATCAAGGAGGGTGGTTGGATAAACCCTAGTTTTCTATCCTCTATAGAAAATGAGTACTCTCCAACAATTGGAACTGCATCAACTAATATCTATTATAAGACTCCTCTTATATAGATATTAGTCAACCCTTCTAATCCTATTAGAAATAGGTCCTCTTATAATTTAATTAAATTCCTTTAATTATTTAGGCTTCCCAACATATTGGGATTAATTAATTTAAACTCTTTTAATTAATTAGTCTTCTAATCTTATTAGGAATAAATGAGAGTACTAATATTAAATTAATTCTTAAACTCCTTTAGAAATTAAAATAATAATAATTATAATAATATTAATAAGACTCCTTTTATTAATTTATATTTAATATTTTCAAAATATTAAATAATAAATATTAAGCTATTTAATCTATTCTATCACTATAAATTAAATTAATTACACTTAACGCATTATTGCGATTATGCCATTATCTTATTAAATAATTATTCTTCCTTTTATGGTGTGACTCTTTAAGTTCTCCATATTAAACCGGTTATGAATAAATCAATTAAAATATTTCTAATCTTATTTAAATAAATAAATTAAACTAATTATCTATTTAAATAAATAATATTTATTCTACAATAGGGATAAGTCTCTTTAGCGTTCAACGACTTTCCAGATAATATAGATTTTAACATTAATCATATAAGAACCTGTGAGTAAATAGTTACCGTTCAATTCAATCCTTCCACCATACAATGTCCCAATTAAATATAAGAAATGGAATTACTGTCAAGTCTTATTTTATTTAATTATATGTATTTCGATTAAAAAATGCACAACTCCAAATAATGCAAATTAGAGACTCATTTCTAATTTCATTTTGCCTTGACCAATGACTACTTGGTTGTCATTTAACGAATCACATAGGACATATCTCTTCTTTTACTAGAAGTGGTAGATTCTTTATTGATCATTCATTATCTCCATATGTAACTAATTATACCCAAGCATACCCTTTGATATACTTTAAGGGATTTTAAGGAATAACTCAAAGTATAATTTATTACATACAAGATACTATGATTATCTCAAATCTAAGGATCACTTGTACTACTATCACATTAGGAATTTCTATTGACAGAAAAGTAAAACTCCATTAGGTATGCCATAGCGAGTCATGTTCAGTGAACTTATTCTCCAATAAGCACCTACATACTTACTTTAGTGTCTCCACATAAATGATCATGAGATCAATCTTTCTCATCCAATGAGCAAGCAACATATGTACCAATTTATCCGAATTTACTAATCCCTATTTAGTAATCCATCGATTGGGAACTATTTAAGTTTTAAGCTTTCAAAGAATTTAGATCTCATTAGCATGATCAACTTTATGATTCTAAAAGCATTGCTTAAAACTACGGGTTGTTTACATATTGTAAAAATAACATCATGTAGAAAATTAAATGCCTTTAATAAGTGAATATTTTTATTAATAAATAAATAAGATCGTCTTCAAAGTATATGTTTTATCATCATACATGATTGGCTTGTATGCATACTACTTTCACATCTATGAAAGCACTCATATCTGCAACCAGGCTTTGTGTATATGATCTGAGTGCAGTGTTGTCCGCAATATAAACATCCCGGGTAGCTATGGCCTCGTCCCTCTCAACATAAGCGGCATCCCGGGCGACTATGGCCTCCTTAATCTCCTCAAAATCTGCATCTCAGGTAGATAGAGCCTCGTCTCTCTCAACAAATGCTGCATCCCGGGTAACTCGAGCCTCGTCTCTATCAGCAAAATTTGTATCGCTGCTAGAAAGGGCTGTCAACCTCAACGCCCTAGCCTGATCTCTCTCGAAAGTCATCCGAGCTAATGAATCAACAAGAGCTGGATCTGTCCCGGAAGGAACGCTCGGAGGGTCACTAACTAGAGCCGCTGTCAAATCGGTAAACAAATCATCCTCCGTGGGAGAATCAGGATCCTCCATAGGCTCCTCCTCATCTGAATCTACACTCAGAGCTGATTGGATAACCACAACTGTTGGTATATCGACCTCCAACCATGTTGAATACTCTAGAGAACGATCTGGACGGCTAGTAGAGAAATCAGCCCTCTCCCTGTGAGTCCAACACTCATAAGTGCTGATCAAGTCAGCTGACGACAAAGATGAAGCTGATGTCCGCTGATCCATAGCCCCCTCAAAGTGGTGGAGGCTCTAAAACTGATCAAACTGACCCATGACTGCCCACGGATGATATGTGGTCACCCCTCTCAAACCCGCTAGGGGGTAGATAATCTATGCCAACTGTATGAGTGATAAAGCTGTAAGGGGAACTCAGCCCAGAGCAAGGCAAGATCGAAAAGGGATGCTCGATCTCCGATAAAAAGGCTGACCATGATGCCACATCTGAACACTCCTCTAGACGGAAAGAGTAAGAAGTTGTTATCTCGTGCATAAAGCAATACCCATGATGTCGGAAAGTGCCAATAGGACTCAAATGTGTCATGAACCACATATACAGCAGAACGGCGCTGCCCCTAAAAAAATCCCCCTGGATGGGTACTGCAGAAAGTAGCCGACCTCAGAGTCTCGGCTAATACCATAAGCAGAATTATACAACCTTGTTTGAGGGCACGAACCACTACTATCAGGCCGGTATCTAAGCGGTCCATAGATAGTGGCATGTATAAATAAGCAGTAATGCACATCAGTAGAACCTCCACACGTGCAAACTGCCAATTATCTGCAGGAATGATGAAATCTTTAGAATATCGCTCATAGCTGTCCAGCCTACCAAAGCGATCAATCAAAAAGTCCATGGACACCACATGTCCTGCAGTAACCTCCTTAGTGACGACTCGGCGCCTCAGACCCATCATAGCTATGAATGGTCGCCTTATATCACTGATGACTGTCATAGCACAAGGAAGATCTAGTGCCAAACCTGTAAGGCGCTCATACTCCTCTAATGTAGGAGTCAACACGTGAAGCCCAAACCATAAAATTTGGCGCTCGAGTATCCAGTAGGATAACATACCATCCACAAATCCCTATGGTACTTGGAAAGCTAAAAGGGCTAGAGAGTGATCTAGCATCTGGTCAACTATCCCTCTGGCTGTGAGAGGCAGACTATCATACCACAATCTAAGCGAAGATGCTACCAAAGACGGAGGCGAATGCACGATACGGCTAACTGTGGATGACGACATCTGTATAACCGTATCATGAGACCATCCAGGGGTCAAATCCAAACTCACATGTCTAAATGCATATCCATGACATAATACATGCATAATGACAAGGATAAAATGACAATAGAATGCAATAGATAGGAAATATCATGCATTTCTAAAATATACTATCTACTGAAAGCATCATCTCTGTCTGTTTATAAAATACAAAATAAAAAGTACCGGATATGGAGCACAGCCGCCCAACAACTAGCAGAAGCCTATCAAAAGATATAGCAAGAAATGGGGCACAGTCGCCCAATATCTAACAGAGGCCTATCAAAAGATATAGCGATAAAAGCTATCAGAAGAAGTCTATAACATCTACATCCAGGCGGTCGACCTACTCCAGCTCCTCCTGAGTGACAAAATCTCGGCCAGTGGGAATTTTCAGTAGATATAAAGGAGGATCAGCACCTGCATAGCTACTAGAAAATGGACCTGCTGAGGGGCCAGCTCTAGAGCTTGAAGGATCAAAAGAATCTACCTCGGATGGTTCCCGACCAAGGTGCCTGATGAAGAAATGAGCCCTCTCCAACCGCTGGGTCAATCCTGAAATCTGCTCCAGATGAGTCGGCTCTCGGAGGCAAGCTATCCAGTCTATTATCATCACAGACCCTGGCACCATGTCTGTTATAAACTGGGTAGCACGAGTCTGAGCCTCAATAGTACGGGGACTCCACCAGCTGTGAAATGCCTACTGGCTGTAAGGACCCTCTGACAGGGTGAGGCTATATATGCCCACCAGTGGAATGTCTGTGAGTGGCTGAGCTAATAACCAATGATGCCAAGCAGGAGGAATGAAGGGAATGCATATATCTTCTGTGATGCTTTGAATAGCGCGCTCTCCTAAATAGAGCTCCCATACTCCCTCAATCAAGAAAGGAACCCGACGAGTGGAAAATGCAAACTCTTGGCAAGTCGGAAAGCCATCCTTGAACCCGACTGTCAAATAGTCGTAGGTGTAAGGAACCCATGAGATCGAATCGGTCGTCAACAGCTCTAGCTGCAAGCGGGAGTGGGTGAATCCCTCGACTACAGGGACCTCCATCAACGTGGAGTGATGCCAACGTCGTCCCCTTGGATAAGTCTCCAGACCCAAAGTAGTGGCTGGGCGTAGGCAAGGGAGCCTCTCATATGCCCAAAACTGGCAATGCACAGATCAAAAGTCCTCAGTGGTAAAGACTAAAAAACATAAATGAGGAAATTGAAAGGTGAAAGAGAATGTACTCACCAGCAGGAATGGGTAAAATCCTAGGCAAGCCTCTGTCACGCCCTCCGAGCGCATGCGCATCCATCGGAGAAAATAGGCAAAGGTGTAGGTACCCCAATCAAAATCACTAAGACGCTCCACGTATCGAGTAGCTCTGATCAGGGCGAAAGACACCGTCGAGGAGTTGTCTGCAATGAAATAACCCCTGATGATCACCAAAAATAGTTGCCAAAGAATACGATCTCTAACCCTCTGATCATTAGGCAGAGGCTTGGTTAAAGCCCCACTCTGGGTGTCTACGCTCAAGGGACCAGAACGAACTGTCTGACCCTTGATGGCCATCACAGGAACTCCCAAAAGGGAGGGAACGGCAGTAGGTGAAATGTCAGCCACCAACGGCATTGGCACGCCTGCAAACTCTATCCCGGGGATGAACCTCCAGTCCATAGGTGTCATCATCACCTCACAGTCCAACAGATGGAGAGATTGGGTTTGGTGGAACCAGTGCTCAGACAAAGCCCTCATATAACCACAGGGGCAACGGCGGGGAGGAATAGAAAAGAAGGCCTTGAACCCGCAAGTGTTGACGATGGCCCGATACTCCGGATGCAGAGTATGATATAAGGAGTGGACGCTGAACCAGTTCCCTCTGAGTTGCGTAAAGCCAGGAACCTGCATCAAATAGCCAGTCCAGATTAAACCTATGCCCTAAAATGGCAAAAGAAAGAAAGAAAGAAAATCTATAATGAAAACTTCAGTCACCTCATTGGCATGAAGGTATATCGATGGATGGCGTCTTAAATCGCCCAGAAGCTTCTGAATTGGCACAACAATGGATGAAAGCTCCCTACGTGGAGCATGAGCTGGGGCAGGATCAACAAATGGGATATCCTCATCGTCCACATCAACCGGCGGCTCAGCCTGTATCGAACGAATCATAGACTCAGCCAAATGGTGAGGCGAACGGGCTGAACGTGGCTGAGGAACCTCAGAAGTTCTTCTCCGTCTCACACCTGAAGTGACTCTGTTAGCACTGCCGGATCTATCTGGCTCCATATCCTAGACAAAGTCTCCAAATCTCCTCAAAAAGGGTGAAGTAAGCCTTAAACCTGTGGCTTATTTAATTAAATCATTACTTCATGCATTTTGAAGTCCTAAAGCATGCATATATTAACAAAAAACCCCAGTAAAAGTTAAAATGGCATGTTTATTAAATGCTAAAGATTTTGAAAAAAAATTCGCCAGAGTCTCCTTTGTAAAATAGACTGTCCGCATGCACTTAGGCATGACTAGGTGGCCATCAGTAGCACACCTACCTAAAAATAGAAATAGTTCATATTTATAAAAAAAATCAAAATCAAACTCAACATGGCAGCTAAATTACCATGTGCAGTTTTAGTTGAAAATCCAGGCTCATTTGGCCTAAAAAGGATGAGTAAACTGATCAAAAAGGGCGTCAATTGACCATCTCAGAAATTAAATTTTTTTACATTAGAATGTTCAGCACAGTAAAATATGCATATTTACTAAGTTTGAAATTTTTATCAAGTCATATAGGCACGCCTATTCGCTATATTGTGTTTAGAAGCATAATATGTGATATCTAACATTATAACGGTCAAAATTGGAAAATAAATTATGTAAACGTTATCGAAGATGTGTAGAACGTTTGTACAGTGACGAAATTTGAAAAAAGCAGCTTGAACTCCGTAGATCTGAAGAAGAAATTCAGATTTTCTTTAGATTTCGAATTTGAAAAGCCACGGGAGCCCAAGTTATAATCGCAAGGAGTAACAGCCCCACCTGTGGTTGCCGCACCTCTACCTATGGCACCCTAGGGTGGGCCCCACCCCCTCCGGTTGGGTCCAGTTTGAGTTGAAACGGAGTTTACAGAAGCAAAAAAGTTAAATTCATAAAAAACTGCTATGCGATTGAGCGGATTGACCTAAAATCCCGCGTATAAGCGGCAAGTTCTTGACAAAGGAAGGAACTTCATGCAAGCCATTGGTTGAGACCCTGAAGTGATATCCGGAGGCCAATGATGAAAAATGCTTAAAAATCTGCTGAAAACTACCTCTGACAGAGCATCGGGAAAGTCCGACGTTATGAACAAAGGGTTTTGAATGCGTCAAAGTATCCAGATTCGTCCGAGGGTATGACTTACCAGAAATATCATCCCCACGTCAAGATCAATTGGGTCTGACATTCCAGTCATTGGTGACAACTCCAACGAAGCATCGGGAACGATCCAGTGGTGAAACCGTTGAAAACAACTTCAGCAAAGGTTAGAGGGTATGACATTCCCGCCGTTAGCGACAACTCCAACGAAGTATCGGGAACGATCCGGTGGTGAAACCGTTGAAAACTACTTCAGTGAAGGTCAGTGGGTCTGACATTCCAGCCGTTGGCAACAACTCCAATGAAGCATCGGGAACGATCCGGTAGTGAAATCGTTGAAAACTACTTCAGCAAAGGTTAGAGGGTCTGACATTCCAGCCGTTGGTGACAACTCCAATGAAACATCGGGAATGATCCGGTGGTGAAACCATTGAAAATTACTTCAGTGAAGGTTAGAGGGTCTGACATTCTAGCCGTTGGTGACAACTCCAACGAAGCATCGGAAACGATCCAGTGATGAAACCGTTGAAAGCCACTTCAGTGAAGGTCAGAGGGTCTGACATAACCAGCCGTTGGCGACAACTCTAGCGAAGCATCGGGAATGAGCCAGTGATGAATACTGTATAGAAATTTATCCCCACAGATGACAAATGATGGAATCTGTTATACAAATCCCCAGCGAGAACACCGGGAAGGATCGGTGGTTCAACCGACCCTGTAAACTACCGTTCGAGTAGGCACCGAGGAGGTTCGGTGATGGTCAAACTCTACAAACTATCCTTCGAGTAGGAATTAAGTCAATATCAATAGACTGTTGTAAACTACCATTCGGGTAGGCCTCGACCAGAACGTCGGCATCGACCGAACAACAATCCAAATCGTTGGCGACAACTCCAACGTAGTGTCGGGAAAGATCCGATGAGATAAGTTGGTGTAAGCTATCATCAGGATAGGAATCATAAATCCCTAATGAGGTAACTTGGTAAAAGAGAAACATCCCCAGCATTGGAAGAAGTTGTAGAGATCTTATGAAGACAGGGAACATTGATAATAACTCCAATGTCAAATTTATAAATGTCCGATGACATCAGCCAAAAGAAAACCTTCCCTACAGAGAGTATTAACGGACGTGGTAACCAATGGCTTCAACCCAATGTAGCCTCGAGAAAGATTCGGTGATGGTTTATACATTGCAAAATACCACTCGAGTAGGCGTCAAGAGAATTCAGTAAGGGATATCATGAATGACGTCATCCACGGCAAAGAATGGTGCAAACAGCTAGTGATAGCCAAACGCCCTGAAGGCATCTAACATTCATAACATGTCATACCATGCATTGCATTACATTTGCATATGTCATATTTCCAGTGTCTAGTAGTCTTTATCCTGTTCATTCCATTGCATTGCATAAACATGATAAAGAGGGGCATCTATATACACTCAATTTTTTTTGCTTTCTTGTTACTAACCCTACAGGCCAAAGATATTCATTTGTGTCACCAGTGGTCATGTTCATCTCAACACCTGTCATCTTTGCACTACGGCCAAAGATATTCATCAGGTAATCATTCATCTTTGCTCTACAGGCCAAAGATATTCAGTTATATTACCACTTAGGACTGAGGATGATGAAAAATCATATAAATAACGAATCCAGTGAAATAAAGGATAAGATTAAAGATTCGTATTTTAGTTTATTCAAGTTCAAGAATATTCCATAATAATACTTTGTGGAGAAAAATTCAAGAATAAAGCTCAAAACTTAGATCCAATCAAAGATAGTAACCATAACAGACAATTTGGACCAATAGAAGAAAATTTAATTTTTCCGTAAATAGTGCCGTATACGTGAATAGTGCCGTATACGTGAATAGTAATCCCGACGGAAAAAGTAAGAATTTCATAATAAAATTCATGCCAATATTTTGGTATAATGATATCGAAAAGAATAACATCATTTGCGAAAGAAAATAACATCCCTTACCTCAAAAGAATAGTACTTCTGACTGGAGTATCGGATATAATACCGAAGGAAATTTGCACTGAATAGTAATACTCAAAGTATCTAAATACTCACAAAAATACGTTCGATATTATAGAGAGAGAAAACTTCTGATTCTGGTCTGATTTCCAATTCTAACCTAAGCACCCTATTTATAGGAAAAGTTTAGGATGTCAAAGTAGACTAAATTAATAAAACAATATTTTTTAAAAAAAAAAATCCGCCGCCGGCTGCTTTCAAAAAAATTAGAATTTTTCAACAAAACAACAAAAATGGGGCCCACCCATTAAAAAAAATATTTATTTTCCGAAACTTCAATAATTCATAATAAATAGCCCTTTTATCAGAAAAATACAAATTCTATGTTCTTCAATAGGAAATTTAATTCTCTACAACTTTGTGGAAGGAAGTTTTTCCAAATTCCAAACATAAATTATCCGAAATCCATAAACGGATGATTTTTCACACTAAAATACTAATAAAAACACATCAGCACTAATTCCTTCTTTTATATTCACAAAATAAATATTTTCTTATCATATAAATCAATAATTAATTATTCACAAATAATATTACGGAACTACAATATTGACAACCAGGTCGTTCCCAGAAAAAAGGGGGCCTTTCGATAAGGACTTCTCCTTACTGGCGCGCAATTAAATAACCCCTCCTAGACAGAACTTCCTTAGACATTGTCAATAATGCTATCTAATAATATTATTCAAATAATATGAATTATTGAGTTGATAATGTGAAATACTGTGCAGTGACAATTATTGAATCAATCATAGCAACGTAGCAATTATTGATATCAACTATCAACGTAGCAATTATTGAATCAATAAAATATCATGCAATTATTGAATCAATAATATAAAATATTGAACAGTAATTATTGTAACAATAATTGAGTTAGTGCCTTCTCACGCAAGACTCAATAATTCAAAATACTGTGCAATACCGTGTGCTACTGTGCAACACCGCGTATTACTGTATTTTAATCACCGGGTATTTCAACAGTACGAACGGTAATAACTACGCCGTTATTTTATAAAAAGGTTATTTCTGTCGCTTTCTATATCCGACAGTTATTTCGTTGTGGGGCCCACAAATAGCTGCGCCGTCGTACGAATATTCCTCGACAACAAGAATATTACACGACCAAACGAATATTCCCCGACAACAATGAATATTTTATAACCACTTGCTTACTTTAAAATATTTGCACATTTCACCCATAACTTTTCACATTTATCAAATCAACACCTTACTATTTCGAAATAATATATAAAGAAAATTAAATCTTTATTCATAAAAGTTGGGGTCTTACAACCTCCCCTCCTTATAAAATTTCGTCCTCGAAATTGACGTGCGTACCTGGTATGTCGAAAAGGTGAGGATACCTCGCTTTCATTTCCGATTCTAACTCCCAGGTCATTTCCTCAATAGCATGGTTTCTCCACAAAACTTTAACTTGAGGTAAAATTTTCGAGCGTAGGACATGCTCCTTCCTATCCAAGATCTTGACAGGTACCTCCTCATACGTGAAATCTTCAGCTATCTCGTCTGGTTCTAACTCAATAATGTGGTTTGAATCTTTCACATATTTACGCAACATGGATATGTGAAAAATATTATGAACACGAGACATGCTTGGAGGTAAAGCAAGTCTATAAGCCACATTTTCTACTCAGTCAAGGATCTCAAATGGACCAATGAATCGTAATTTGGTGTCCATAACTTTCTACAAACTGACCCTTTGGCACTCGATGCTTCGTCTTGACACGTTAAACACCTCGAGATAAACTCCGCGATCTCTTTCTTCATATTGCTCCACCAAATTATATGTTGACGATCACGATACATTTTAGTACTCCCAGGATGGATTGCAAACGATGTGTTGTGTGCCTCCATCATGATTCTATGCTTCAAGTCGGAATCGTTAGGAACACAAAGTCTGGAGTTGACTCGAAGTATTCCCTCTTCATCGCTTCTTGCTTCTGGAATAGCATCTTCTTGCACCTTCTTCTTCATATTCGTCAGCTCCGGATCTGTAGATTAAGCAGCTTTAACTCTATCCATTAAAGCTGGTTCTACGCGTATATTTGACATCATTACGTGGGTCTTTGGAGTCTTTAACTCTATCTTCATCCTTTGTACTCATACAAAATGGGCTTCGTGTTAACAATATCGCACTTGTACCCGCATACGATCTTCTACTCAACGCGTCAGCTACTATGTTCGCTTTTTCTAGGATGGTATTTTCATAATCTTTTAACAGCTCGAGCAACGTCGTTGTCGCATTTTGAGTTCCTTCTGAGTGAAGAAATATTTAAGGCTCTTATGATCCGTATAAATCTCCACTTTCTCCCCGTACAGATAATGTCTTCAGATCTTCAACGCGAAAACGACAGCTGCCAACTCTAGATCATGAGTAGGATAATTCCTCTTATATTCTTTGAGTTATCGCGAGGCATAGGCTATGACTTTCCCATGTTGCATGAGAACACATCCTAACCCTTTGCCCGAAGCATCGCTGTAAATAACAAATCCATCCGAACCAGATGGTATTGTCAGAACAGGTGCCAAAATAAGTCTCCTCTTGAGCTCTTGGAAGCTCTTCTCGCATTCCTCGCTCCAAACGAATTTTGTATCTTTTCGAGTCAACTGAGTTAATGGAGTAGCGATTCGAGAAAATTCCTCTACGAACCTCCGATAATAACCAGCTAAGCCCAGAAAGCTTCGTACTTCGGTCACCGACTTAGGTTGCTCCCAGCTTTGTATTGCTTCAATCTTCGTAGGGTCAATAGATACTCCACGTTTCGATACCACGTGCCCAAGGAATGCTACTTCTTCAAGCCAGAACTCGCATTTCTTCAGCTGATGATATCCAGAACGAAGATCGATCTTTGAAAAGAATTGTGCCCTTACAACTGGTCGAACAGGTCATCGATACGAGGTAGCGGATACCTATTCTTGATGGTGACATAGTTCAACTCCCTATAGTCAATACAAAATCGCATACTCCCGTCTTTCTTCTTTATGAATAAAATAGGAGCACCCTAATGAGATGTACTAGAACGAATAAAATCGATGTCTAACAACTTTTGTAGTTGGACCTTTAACTCCTGAAGTTCAATAGGAGTCATTCGATATGGGATTTTAGAAATTGGTTTTGTACCGGGTTCAAGGTCAATAAAGAATTTAACTTCACGTTCTGGGGGTAGACCAGAAAGTTCTTTGGGAAATACATCAGGAAACTCATTAACAACAAAAATATCATTTAAATCTGATGTATTCTGATTTAAATCAGTGACATGGGCTAAGAAATCTTGACATCCGTTTTTCAATAAACGAATAGCCTTATGATTTGAAATGATATTGACTGATTTTAGTGGTTAGGTAGTTTGGATTCGCACAACAGGTTGATTAGGAATATGAAAACTGACAACCTTACGAAAATAATCAATTTTGGCATGGTAAGTGGTTAACCAGTAAATTCCTAAAATCACATCAAATGCAAGTATTTTCAAAGATATAAGATCAACAGGTAAGGTAAGGGTACCAATCTGAATCAAGCAAGATTTGTAAACAATAGATGTAACGAAGGTTTCACCCAACGGAGTTTCAACAGATAAGTCAAAGTTTAATTTCTCGAAAGTTAAGTTCAAACGTTGAGCACAAGTAGGTGAAATAACAGAATGGGTAGAACCGATATCTAATAAGGTATAGATTTTGCAAAAATTTATTATTAACTAACCCGTGATAAATTCATTCGGGTCCCTCGCGTTTTGGACAGTCACTACAAATGCTCTTCCAGGAACCACCGACTTTGATTTGTCTGGGACAGTCTTTGGTGTCACTATCCCAACTGGTCTTGACTTTGCTATAAAGCTCATTCCACCCTCAACTGCTTCGTCACACTCCTGATTCATGATTTGAATCATTACTCTTCGATCCATATCGAATTGGGGTTGACCGCTATGCACAGGGTAATTCCAAACTCGATGTTGGATTCTTCCAATTGCTGTCCAAAAAGTGAAATCCATATCGTCTATTTTGGCCTTCTTGGACCGGACGTCTCTTTCTAAAATATCAACGCGTTGTGCGGCTTTTACCCATGCATCTTCAATTCTCACTCGTTCAGTTGCTTCTTTTTTCAGATGATCGTTGACATTTGCATTTTCAGATTCCAGCTATAATATCATATGTTCTACCAGAGAGAGCTTCTGTTCAAGCCTCGCATATCGAGTAGCAAAATCTTGAATTTCTGTATCCCTTTCTTGAATTGTTGTATCCCTTTGTTCCACAGCTGTCTGTCGTTCTTCACCCTGCTCTTCTAACTCATGAATACGATCTTGCAGTTCAACATTTCAATCATAAAATTCTCCTAACAAATCCTCCTCCTCAGGTTCCTCTTCTTCTTCACTCTCAGCTGCTACCTCTGCGACTAGCTCGGGTGTAACTATTAATTCTTCACTCACCACATGGATATTTCTAATTTCTTCTTCTCTCGCCATCACATTATCCTGGTTAGTGATTAAAGGTGTCTCCACGGTCTCATTCACTTCCTTGTTAACATTCTCAGCTGCCATTTCTCAAATACTTCCATAAAACAAGGGTTAATTAAACAAATTAACATATCACATATTAACCTTATGCTCCGACTGACCAATTAAATACCACATAAGCTTAGGTAGGTCATACTAGTGAAGGATTTACTCGTCTCTCCCCTCCTAGTTCTATTCCCCGATCTCCGCCAAAGATCATATCCTTAAGCTCTGATACCAACTGTGACGCCCCCAGAATAGGTCCAGTCAACCCAACCCATTCTGAGTCGCCAAATACATGGTACATAATTCAAATACAAACTTTATATCACACGGTCGTGCAAAATACGACCACACAACTGTGAGTGTCAATACAAATCGTATATAATACGAAATATTAACATTCAAATTCATTCTTTATTTATTACAATTATTATCCTACTATTTTACAAAAATAGCGAGGACTACTACTGCTCTAACTCGGACCATCACTCTGTCCCCTGACTGGTTCTCGCAACGTTCTCATTTTCTGAAGAGGACAACAGATGAAAAGGGTGAGCTCAACTAGCCCAGTAAAGAATATTACGACTAAGATAATAAAAAATAAATTATCGTTAGCCTTCAATAAATCAGATAAAATATAATGGACAACAGATTTTAGATCATTATTTGCAGCGGAAATAACAATTCATTAGAAGAGTTAAGTAGAGAATGAAGTCTACTATCTTCTATGATTTAAAAGTCCATCATCAATATTTTATCCCTTGTAACATCAATCAATATACATCTCGAATCAATATTCATCTTTGCACTACAGGCCAAAGATATTCATTTGTATCACCAGTGGTCATGTTCATCTCAACACCTGTCATCTTTGCACTACGGCCAAAGATATTCATTTGTATAACCAGTGGTCATGTTCATCTCAACACCTGTCATCTTTGCACTACGGCCAAAGATATTCATCAGGTAATCATTCATCTTTGCTCTACAGGCCAAAGATATTCAGTTATATTACCACTTAGGACTGAGGATGATGAAAAACCATATAAATAACGAATTCAGTGAAATAAATGATAAGATTAAAGATTCGGATTTTAGTTTATTCAAGTTCAAGAATATTCCATAATAATACTTTGTGGAGCAAAATTCAAGAATAAAGCT
The DNA here is from genome assembly GCA_020205555.1 of Panax stipuleanatus. Lineage (NCBI taxonomy): Eukaryota > Viridiplantae > Streptophyta > Magnoliopsida > Apiales > Araliaceae > Panax > Panax stipuleanatus. The sequence goes on along the minus strand of CM035115.1, from coordinate 55,270,149 downwards.
CAAAACTTAGATCCAATCAAAGATAGTAACCATAACAGACAATTTGGACCAATAGAAGAAAATTTAATTTTTCCGTGAATAGTGCAGTATAAGTGAATAGTGTCGTATACGTGAATAGTAATCCCGACGGAAAAAGTAAGAATTTCATAATAAAATCCATGCCAATATTTTGGTATAATGATATCGAAAAGAATAACATCATTTACGAAAGAAAATAACATCCCTTACCTCAAAAGAATAGTACTTCTGACTGGAGTATCGGATATAATACCGAAGAAAACTTGCACTGAATAGTAATACTCAAAGTATCTAAATACTCACAAAAATACGCTCGATATTATAGAGAGAGAAAACTTCTGATTCTGGTGTGATTTTCAATTCTAACCTAAACACCCTATTTATAGGAAAAGTTTAGGATGCCAAAGTAGACTAAATTAATAAAATAATATTTTTTCAAAAAAAAAATTCCGCCGCTGGCTGCTTTCAAAAAAATTAAAATTTTTCAACAAAACAACAAAAGTGGGGCCCACCCATTAAAAAATATTTATTTTCTGAAACTTCAATAATTCATAATAAATAGCCCTTTTGTCAGAAAAATACAAATTCTATGTCCTTCAATAGGAAATTTAATTCTCTACAACTTTGTAGAAGGAAGTTTTTCCAAATTCCGAACATAAATTATCCGAAATCCATAAACGGATGATTTTTCACACCAAAATACTGATAAAAATACATCAGCACTAATTCCTTCTCTTATATTCATAAAATAAATATTTTCTTATCATATAAATCAATAATTAATTATTCACAAATAATATTACGGAACTACAATATTGACAACCAGGTCGTTCCCAAAAAAAGAGGGGGCTTTCCGATAAGGACTTCTCCTTACTGGCGCGCAATTAAATAACCCCTCCTAGACAGAACTTCCTTATACATTGTCAATAATGCTATCTAATAATATTATTCAAATAATATGAATTATTGAGTTGATAATGTGAAATACTGTGCAGTGACAATTATTGAATCAATCATAGCAACGTAGCAATTATTAATATCAAATATCAACGTAGCAATTATTGAATCAATAAAATATCATGCAATTATTGAATCAATAATATAAAATATTAAACAGTAATTACTGTAACAATAATTGAGTAAGTGCCTTCTCACGCAAGACTTAATAATTCAAAATACTGTGCAATACCGTGTGCTACTGTGCAACACCGCGTATTACTGTATTTTAACCACCCTGTATTTTAACAGTACCAACAGTAACAACTACGCCGTTATTTTATAAAAAGGTTATTTCTGTCGCTTTTTATATCCGACAGTTATTCCGTTGTGGGGCCCACAAATAGCTGCGCCGTCGTACGAATATTCTCCGATAACAAGAATATTTCACGACCAAACGAATATTCCCCGACAACAATGAATATTTTATAACCACTTGCTTACTTTAAAATATTTACACATTTCACCCATAATTTTTCACATTTATCAAATCAACACCTTACTATTTCGAAATAATATATAAAGAAAATTAAATCTTTATTCATAAAAGTTGGGGTCTTACACTACGGGCCAAAGATATTCATCAGGTAATCATTCATCTTTGCACTACAGGCTAAAGATATTCATCAAATAATCATCCATCTTTGCACTACATGCCAAAGATATTCTTTTGTATCACTATTTAAGACTGAAGATGATGAAAAATATTTTTTTTAAAAAACGAATCCAGTGAGATAAAGGACAAAAATTAAGGATTCGTAATTTAATTTATCCAAGTTCAAGAATACTCCATAATAATTAATTGTGGAGCAAATTTAAGAATGATGATCAAAACTTGGACCCAATCAAAGATAGGAACCATAATAGCCAACTTGGATAAAGAAAAGAAAATTTAATTTTTCTGTGAATAATACCGTATTCGTGAATAGTGTCGTATACGTGAATAGTAACTCTGAGGGAAAAAGTAAGAATTTCACAAAAATGCATGCCAATATTTTGGTATAATGATATTAAAAAGAATAACATTATTTACGAAAAAAAATAACATCCCTTACCTCAAAAGAGCAGTACTTCTGACTGAAATATCGGATATAGTACTGAAAGAAACTTGCACTGAATAGTAACACTCAAAGTATCAAAATACTCACAAAAATACACTCGATATTATAGAGAAAGGAACTTATGATTCTGGTGTGATTTTTAAATTCTAATTCAGCATCCTATTTATAGCAAAATGCTTAGAACGCCAAAGCAGAAAATTTAATAAAATAATATTATTTCAAAAAAATTTCTACGCACACCATTGACCAAAATATCAGCTCACCAAGTGGGGCCCACCCATTAAAAAAATATTTTTTGTGAAAAAAATATTTATAATCCCAAAAATCACTTATTCCGGAACTTCAATAATTCATAATAAATAACCCTTTTATCAACAAAATACGAATCTTATGTCCATTCCATAGGAAATTTAATTCTCTACAATTTTGTAGGAAAAAGTTTTTTTTAAATTCCAAATATAAATTGTCCGAAATCCACATACAGATGATTTTCCACACCTTCATTTTAACAAAATACTTATAAAACACATCAGCACTAATTCCTTCTTTTATATCCACAAAAATAAATATTTTTTTATCATATAAATCAATAATTATTATTCACAAATAATATTACAGAACTACAATATTGACAACCAGGTCGTTTCGAGAAAAGAAGGGGCCTTCCGATAAGGATTTCTCCTTACTGGCGCGTAATTAAATAACCCATCCTAGACAGAACTTTCTTAGACATTGCCAATAATGTTATTTAATAATATTATTCAAATAATATGAATTATTAATTTGATAATGGAAAATACTGTGCAATGATAATTATTGATTTAACAATAATATAAAAATACTGTGCAATACCATATGCTACTGTGCAATAACGCGTATTACTTTACTTTACCCATCGGGTATTTCAACAGTGTTAACGGTAACAACTACACCGTTATTTATAAAAAACTTATTCTTGTCGTTTTCTTCATCCGATAATTTTTTGTTATGGGGCCCACAAATGGCTGCGCTGTCGTATGAATATTCCCTGACAGCAAGAATATTCCACGACCAAAGGAATATTCCCCGACAACAATGAATATTTTATAACCACTTGCTTATTTAAAACATTCGCGCATTTTACCCATAATATTTCACATTATCAAATTAACCCCTGACTATTTCAAAATAATATATAGAGGAAATTCAAAAAAAAATTCATAAAAGTTGGGGTCTTACATAAACCCCCACCCTTGGAAAAAAGAGAGAAAAAAATAGAAAAACACTCTGAAACTCCACCCATTTCGTCCCTTAGCCCTACTTCTAGTACTCCAAACTTAGATTTTATTCTTCCAATACGTTTGTATACGTATATTCTACAACATATCAAAAATTAACAGGTTGAAACGTCCATTTGAAGCCTACCGAGTGGCAAAAAGCCCGTGGAGCAGTCCATTGTAAGTTTTTTTTACGATCAGAACTCATTTCTTACTTTATTACGTATATGTGAACGTGCATATAAAGTTTCATCTTCTGGATTTTCCCGGAACTCAGTTACGTGGCCTTTTTAGATTACTTTTTAGTGTATATAAGTATATATATATACGTTTTTTTTCGTTTGCACAGCCTGGATCGTTAATCCGTGGATTTTACTCGCTTTTATGTATGTATATATATATATATATATATATATATATATATATATATATATATATATATATATATATATATATATATATATACACACTAAGTGTTCGGCTTGGATCGCTGATTCATGGCCTTTTCAACTTTATTATACATATAATTGACTATATATATATACTAACTTTCAATTCAGTCGGGCCTGGATTGCAAATTCATGACCCTTTTACTGCTTTTACATATATATAATTATAGATATATAATTTTTCTGACTTTTTTTTGGCCTGGATTGCTAATTTGTGGCCTTTTTCACTTTAATATATATATATATATATATATATATATATATATATATATATATATAAAGGCGATAAAAAGGCCACAGATTTTTAATCCAGGCCAAACTGAAATATAAATGTTAATATAATATATACCGTTAGTATATATATATATATATATATATATATATATTTATATTCTGTCGAGCCTAGATTAATTTGTGGCTCCTTTACAGCTTTTATAATATATATATTTACATTCAGTTGAGCCTGGAGAAATTCGTGGCTTTTACCGCTTTTATAAATATATATATATATATATATATATATATATATATATATATTTATATATTTACTTTTCTGTCGAGCCTGGATTACTTCGTGGCTCTTTTACAGCTTTTAAAAATATATATATATAAATTCCAGCCAGGCCTGGATTGGAAATCCGTGGCCCTTTACAGCTTTCGCATAAATATAATTATATATATATATTCTTTATTCATTGTGATTAAATATCTGCTTCAATTAGTCATTTGATATGAATTTGTTTTAATATAAATTCGGCAAATTAGATTTATTTAAATCTAGCCCTTTCTACATTTCAAACGGTTCAAAATAGGTCCAACCGAAATCGGGAAGCTAGAATGGCTAAGATTTATTTAAATCTAGCTTTCTTTCTAGTTTTGTTAAATATTTAAAGCGACCTCGCTACCCTAGATCTATATCTAGCGTAAACGGGAAGCTTTAGCTACGCGCATGCAAGGATTTGACTGATGATTCCTTTGTTTTTGCGACGTCTATAGTACAATACGTATTTTCTGTGAATATCTGTGCTGTGCAAGTTTTCTTGGCTCTTTTCTGTGAGCCTAGGAATCGTGGGATTCATGATCAAATGGATCAGAATCTAATTCTGACGATGGACAACTCCACATTACAAATGTATCCTGCCAGTTTTTCTGTAAAATGTACATCCGAGGGACCTTAATTCGGTTATTCAGATTTAAGGTCTCAAACATAGTGAAATATAGTTTGTCGTGCCAGAGTCACTTCGATGGCTATCGTGTCCATAAGAAGACCGGCACTTGTAAATATTTTTAGGTCGAGGATGCTTCGCATCCCGACAAATAAACATTACAATCGAGTCAAAGGCTAAAAAGAATAAAACATTAGTATCAACATGCTTCTATTCCTATGCGAGCGTAAGGGTTTGAAAACCAACCTTTCAAAATATTATTTTCGTATCTTGTCTAAAAAAGGACTTTTCAAATAAAATCAAACCCTCCGTATATAGGTTCAATGAAGCACGACAATACTTTCAAATCAAATAAAAGTAGGCTCAATTACTTCCAGCATACACACACATTACAAATAAAAAGAAAAATATTAAAAAGATGTGGTACCGTGTTTCACGGGAGTCGGGGGGTGCCTAACACCTTCCCCCCCCCCCCCCCCCCCCGCTTAACCAAGCCCCCAAACTTTAAGAATATCGGTTTCAAGATCAAGTTTTGATAGTGTCCAGTAATTGGGCCTACTTACAAAATCAATCAAAACTCGGTTGAGTTGGTACAACCATTTCCAAATCTATCAACTGGCAACTCTGTAAACCGTTCAAATCGTCGACAATATACATGTTGGCTTTTTCGTAAAAACTTCACCCTTCATAAAACAGATAAGACAAATAAGGGTTGAAAATAAAAATTAGGAAGAGAAAAAGATCTGTCCAAAGCGACAAGATGTTTTCCCGACGTCGACATCTGGGCCTCAATCGGATTCATGGAACCCTGAAAGTTCGGCTGTCCTACCGCTTTGAAGTCCTTAAATAAAGTAGCTGGAGCTTGAGGCTGATTCACAAGTGCTTCCGTTAACAAGTTTACCAGTTGCTGAACCAGATTGGCATTGGCCTCATTATTGTTGTTATTCGTAGACCCCTTTTGAGCTTGATGACGTGTTTGTCTTCTTCTAGGAGGCATCTTTCTGTTAAGACATACGCTTATTAGATCATTACTCAATTCCTGAATTAGTTAAGACTTAACTCACACATTTTAAGATCAACACTTCACACATAATAGTTTCAAGAAACTCATATATTTTATTAATTCATAATCTTAAAACATAGGAAAAAGGATAACATTTCTGCTATTTACATCAACTTTCCTGAACTGATAAAGTTTCAGGACTACATCATCATCTTATCCCATTATTTACCTCAAAATTTGGGATTAACATTTATTTAATACATAAATAACCACATAGCTTACTACTCTTCTTATCTAGGCATATCAAGACGTCGCACAGCCTCTCTACGCTCCTCTTCCATCACACGAAACACTGTTCTACGATGCACCATATACCATGGTAAATCTTCGAACTGAGCAGGGTAATAAGAGACTCGATCATGGGCCCTATCAATGGTTGAATGAAAAGCATAGTCCATCTCATTCATCCTGGCCTTCTTCGCCTGAAACTTATCTTCAGCACGATCTGCACGTTGGGTAGCCTTCATCCAAGCATCTTCTGCTTTAACGCGCTTTGTCGACTCCTCTTTTATGTCACCCTTCAATTTCTCAACCTCAGCTAGCAAATCATCCTTTGACTCTCTGTTTGAACCAGCTTCCACTCCACGTTCCCAGGACGTTCATCAAGATCTTAGATTGTGTCATCCCTCTTCTCTATAGTGGTCTGCCGTACATCTGCCAGCTCCCCAACTCTATCCTGCAACTCTATATTGTAGTCATATACCTCCTCGTACATCCCAGCATCGATAGAGTTAGGTGGAAACTCTTCGGGATCCTCATATTCCTCTATTTCCTCCTCATCCTCCTGGTCAAGTACAGGCTCATACTCCTTACCCACAACCGTGACTGCTCCTAGACAGTATGGATGTCTCGGGGCTCCTCATCTCTAGGCAGCTGGGGTATCTCCTCCCTAGCCTGACTGGATTCTCCAATAATCGTCATCCTGACAACAAAATTTTAAGTTTTAATTATTACGTGATGCTATTCGACACTCGCAAGCACATAAGTTATAACAAATAAACACATAAGTCTTTTATTATTTATCTTTCTTAGAACTCGATAAGAGTTCATCACCACTATGTTTTCGATCTTCTATAAGGCTACTACCTAAGGTTCCCCACCCAAGGTTCATAACCTAAAGCTCTAATACCAACTTGTGACACCCCCAAATCATATTACTTCATTCCCACATGTCTTCGTGTTCATTGTTCAAATATCAAATTTTAACCACTCACAATAAAGAATAACATTAAAACATAAACCTTGGTAAACTTAAATGATAATCTTACCCATTAAAGGGTTACAACTTCTTAAACTCAATCCCAGGTAATCTAACCTTAAAACCATCATCATTCAAAATCGGAACAATAAATAATATAGTCTCAACACATATACGAAACAAATAAAATAAACAAGTTTTCAACACTTGTTCATCCTGCCCTTGCCCTTACTCGTGGACAGCTCGTCAACTTTCTTCACCTTAGCTGCAATATTATTATTTGCAAGAGTGAGTAAAGCAAAGGTCACTAGAATATTTATGAACAGTAACAAAATATGAAATCATAATGAATAGCAACATCTGGAAAATTAAATTTTTCCTACCATTGATAAGAACAAACTGTTAGGTTTGTAAGATTCATGGACACAATCAAATTGCATAAAATAAGTTGAAGCATGAAAAATTAGAGTTTTAAAATTTTACAAACAATATACCCGGATCATCCTTTATGCATAGTTATTAATTAAACGAAATAGATTAAGAATAAGATTTATACCCTTGAAGATTCCAGCTTCCTCTGGTACTATTTCAACTCCAAATCTTTTCTTGCTCTCCTTGAATTTATCAGGTTAGATTCATTCCTTTGATCAACGTTAGCTACCCAAGTGTTTGGCCTCTAGAGGTGATCCACCAAGGAATAATGTTTACTCAAGAAGAATGGTGTTTGGCTAAACCCTAGTTTCCTCTTGGAATAAAGTGTCTAACCTTGTTCTATAATAAAACTTTCTTATTTATAGATATAAGCAACCCTCCTAAACTATTTAGGATTAGGGTTTCATATTAATTAATTAAACCCTTTTAATTAATTAGGCTTCCCAATCCTTTTGGGAATAATAAAACTCTTTTAATTAATTAGTCTCCTAATCTTATTAGGAATATATATATGAGAGAGTATCTTATTAATTAATTCCCAAACTCCTTTAGGAATTAAATAATAATAGTAATAGTAATAATAATAATAATAAGACTCCTCTTATTAATTTATATTTAATATTTCTAAAATATCAAATAATAAATATTCAGCTATTTAATTTATTCTATCACCATAGATTAAATTAAATACTCTTAACTTATTATTATGATTATGTCATTTTATTCTTAAATAAATATTCATCTTTTTATGGTGTGACCCTTTAGGTTCTCCATATTAAACCGGTTGTGAATAAATTAATTAGAATAATTTTATTTTTATTTAAATAAATAAATTAACTATTAATTTATTTAAATAAATATTTATTCTACAATAAGGGTAAGCCCCCTTAGCGCTCAACGACTTTCCAGATAATATATATTTCAACATTAAACATAAAAGAACCTTTGAGTAAATAGTTACCGTACAATTCAATCTTTCCACCATATAATGTCCCAATTAAATATTTGACATGGAATTACTATCAAGTCTTATTTTATTTAATTATATGTATTTTGATCCTAAATGCACAACACCAAATAATGCAAATTATAAACTCATTGCTAATTTCATTTCACCTTGGCCATGGATTCTTGGGTTGTCATTTATCGAATCACATAGGACATTCTCTTTTTTCTTTTTTTACTAGAAGCGGTAGATTTTTTATTGATCATTCATTATCTTTATATATAACTTATTGTACACAAACATACCCTTTGATAGACCTTAAAAGTCTTAAGGGACATGCCAAAGTATAACTTATCATATACAAGATACTATGATGATCTCAAGTCTAAGGATCACTTGTATTATTATCACTTGAGAAATTCCTATTGATAGGCAAGTAAAACTCCATTAGATATTTCTCAGCGAGCCACGTTGAGTGTACTTATTCTCCAATAAGCACCTACATACTTTTTAGTGTCTCCACACAAATGATTATGAGATCAATCATCCTCATCCAATGAGCAAGCAACGTATGTACCAATCTATTTGGATTCACTAATCCTCTTTTTAGTAATCCAATGATTGGGAACTATTTTAGTTTTAAGCTATCTAAGAATTTAGATCTCATAAGCATGACCATCATTATGATTCTAAAAGCATTACTTAAAACTATGGGTTTATCATATTTTATTATAACAACATCATGTAGATAATTAAATGCTTTTAATCAAATAACTCTTTTATTAATAAATGAATAAGATTGTTACAAAGTATATGATTTATCATCAAACATGATTGGCTTGTGTGCATACTACTTTCAATCTCCCACTTTCACTAAAGCCAATCATCATGGTATCTAATACCCTTCTTCTCTAAGTTACGTTATCCTACTACTGGATATGCTTCAGTAAATGAATATATAATGTTGTTCTTGAGAATTCACTATCTCTATAGTGACTTCTCCTCTTTCAATGATTCCTTTAATCAATTGAAAGTGCCACAACACATGTTTAGATCCAAGATGAGACTTAGGAACTATTCTTAGTTCTGTAATGAACTTTTCATCCAAAACAACAACTTGCAGGTTCATTTACAGCTATATACTTTGTCTTTATCACTAAATCAGTGACTTTTTGCTATTTGGAACCTTTTTAATTTATTACACCACCTTTCAAGGTAACGACTTACACTAAAGTGGATTTGTTGTCTTCTTGGTCAGTCTAAAAAAAACTTGAGTCTGCTTAGTCCTCTAGTTTTAATTCAGACCCATCATGATTACATCCTTAGTGTCGGTTAAGTACTTTAAGATGTTTATCACTGTCTTATAGTGATCTTCTCCAGAATATAACTGATCAACATCAAGTCTCGTACATTTCATTGCATACATGATAGTTACTCATGCGATCTCTCTTTTATTGAGGATAATTTTAGAGAGATACACTCCATGGTTCATCATCATAAAACATCTCTTGGAGTTTGCCATGCTAAACTTCTTTAGCATCAAATGAATATACATTCCTTGGGTTAAGCCGACCATCCTTTTAAATCTATCTATATAGATTTATATCCCCAATTTAAGATGTTCTACCCAAATCATTTATGGAGGAATGTTTAGACAACTTTATCTTTACTGATTATAGTACTGGTATGTCATTCCTTATCAGTAGTATATCAACATATAATACTAGGAATGTCACAGCGCTCCCACTGACCCTTTTGTACACACTAGTTTCATTTTCATTTTTGATAAAATCAAACTCTTTTGATTGTCTCATCAAAATGAATGTTCCATCTTTGAGAAGCTTGCTACAACCTATAAATAGGTTATTGTAGCTCATATACATGATTTTTTTCTTCAACCATTGAAATAAATCCATCTGGTTGTATCATACATACATTCTCCTCTAATAATATATATTTGAGGAAGGTCGTCACCGCGTCTATTTTGCCAGATCTAGTAATAATAAGCTACAATTGCAAGTAAAATCCAAATGGACTTGAGCATTACTACCGGTAATAAGATTTTATCACAGTCAACTCCTTGACTTTATTTGAAAACCTTTTCCAAAATGGTCTGGCCTTATAGGTCTCTATCTTGCCATTTGCTCTAAAGATCCATTTCAAATTTTATGGCTATCTACCATTTCTTTGAGTGTCTACAACTCTCAGCCTTATTGTGTATTACTGGATCATCATCCTCTATTATGCTTGCCTTATCATCATCATCTATGATGAAGCCATACCTCTCAGGTATCTTCAGTACTATTCTAGATTCACAATTTTATTGTGGTACAATAGGTCTATCTACAGGTTCCTCCTTTTGACTAATAGTGATTTGTGGTTCTTGAACTCCTTCAAGATCTATTATCCTCCCACTAGCCCTTAAATGATAAACATTTTATCCTAAAAGGCAGCGTGTTTCGCAAGAAACACCTTTTGCTAAGTAGGATTATAGAACATGTACCCTAAACTAACTTTAGGATGTCCCACAAATCTGTACTTGTCAAATCTTGTCCCAAGCTTATCTTTTTGAAACCTTTTCACATAAGTTGGACAACCCTTTATCTTAACATACTTAAGATTAGGAATCCTCCCTGTCCATAACTTTTATGAAGTCTTGGGGAAGGATTTTGAGGTTACCTTATTTTGAAGATATGCAGTCGTTTTTAGGGCATTACCCCATAAGGATACTGGAATGTTGGTAAAATCATTATGGACCACACCATGTACAACAAGATACGATTTTTCCTTTTAGATACACCAATTAATTATTGTGTATCAGGAAGCGTTCATTGTGAGAAAACCATTTAAGATGATCTTAAAACTTATTGCACAAGTATTTTTTCTCGATCGAATCAAAAAATCATAATACCTTACCAATTAGTCTTACTTTTGAATTCATTGAACCTTTCAAATGATTCAGACTTGTATTTCACCAAATATAAATATGCAACTCTTTGAATGATTATCTCCTTTTCATTTACTAGTTTGTTCAATTTAAAATTATTTTCATGTAAGTCAAGTATGAAAAGTCCATTAAGTAAATTGTTAATTATTTAAACTAATGGACTTGCCCGTAGGCAGCGCTAAACAATAAGTTCATACAGTTAATGGAACAACTTTTGCTCCATTCCCCACACGCAGGAAGACTTCCCTTTGTTTACCTTTCTACTTCTGCTTGGTCCTTTCATAAATCTGTATTTATGAGAACCATAGTCGGTATTCAATACCCAAGTAGAAACTTTACTTACTGAAAGATTTATTCCAATTATGAAGAAACCTGTATATGTAACCGAAGCTTCACTAAGCTTCTTCTGTTTAACCTCTGCAAAATACTTCTCACAGTTCCTATTCTAGTGTTCAGGCTTATTGCAGTGGAAGCAAACTCCTTTGCTATCCGTATCAGTTTTTGTTCTTATTATCCTTTGTATTTGCCTTTCTATTTACCTTCTTTGAACCGTTCTTCTTTTCAGAAGATCCTTTGGCCCCTACCAGTAAGACTTGGTCTTTCTTGGTTAGAAAGTGTCTCTCAACAGTTTTTCAACAAGTTTAAGCAAATCAGCGAGGCTGACATCTAGTTTGTTCATGTAAAAATTCACAACAATTGTGATAAGGAGTCCAGGAGTGAGTGCAAGATCAAATCTTGGCTCAACTCTCCATCCATAACAAAATCATATTGTCCTAATTGTTCATTCCAATTGATCATCTTTAGGACATGTGTCTATATTGTAGTGTCATCAGTCATTCTAGATTGGAAGAGCTCCTTAGATATTTGATATCTAGTAGTCCTACTTTCCTCACCATTCAACTACTTGAAATGCAGTAATATAGTAGGAGTATCCATAGTTTCATGCTGACGCTGAAGCTCGTTACTCATGGATACGAGCATGATGCATTGAGCCAACTATGCATCATCTTGCTACTTTTTAAAAGTAGCAATCTCTTCCTCAGAGGCATTGTTTGCAACCATTACAAGGATAGACTTATTTAGGACATAAGATAGCTTTTCAGCCCTCAGAACTATTCTCAAATTTCTTAACCAATCCGTTTAATTCTATTCGATTAATTAGCATCTAATATTCTACGCAGTGATAGTGATTTAGACATTGTAAAATTCTGTAAATAAATTTATAATTAACAACATTATAGCATACATTCTTTTATTAATTACCAAAATAAATTAGGTCTTTTTTAAATTGGTATCTCCCACTATTTTCATCAAACTTTATTACCCTCATAATATATAGTCCGACAAATCTAATTAAAGATTTGCTAGTGAGAATAAGGATCTCATTTCAAATGTATATAGCCTTGTGTGACACAACAAACGATATATAAATAAATAGGTGGACAACTATTGTCAATTTTATCAACATGTAACTCCTTGTATTGTGCCTCTTAGATTATTTTGATTAAGTGTGACACATCCAAATCAAAACATATCCAAGTTAAGTCCAACCTAGCACTTTCATATATTCAAAAGAAAAATACCGCCCTTGTGTGACACAACAAAACAACATCATTCAGTCTATTTATAAGCATTAAATATGATAAATCAACATCTTAAATATTTAATACTTGCCTTGTGTGACACAACAAACTCACATTAAATATTTAATACTCTATTAATTTACTATGTTATAAGGCGACATTAGATATTTCAAATATCTTTGAACGCTTAGGACTTAATATAAAATCTTTGAGGGGTTTATTATTATTTATCTCATCTTGTTTAGCGCGCATGCACACACACACACACACACACACACACACACACACACATATATATATATATATATATATAAAATACGCGTCATATTAATTAACATGCGAAGCATGTTTTATAATATATATAATAAGTATGCACATATAGAATACTACATTCTATTCGGATTGATTATGTGCTTTTATTCTAGTTTGGTTCACTAGAGCCACCAAGTGATTCAAAAGGTCAAACCTAGGGGTGCAAAAATTAAATTTAAATATAACTATTACATTTAAATCCCGGGCTCTATTACAAACGGGTCTTCATGCGCTTCTTGCTCTTTGGTCTCCAATTCTTCGAGTAATTCTAACTAATCCTATTACATAAACTATTTATAATAAATAGAAACCTTGATCAGCAGTCAAGAGAAAGTACATAGGAGGGAGATAGAAATTACATCAAGAAAAATTAGAGAAGACGTGGTACGCAGACCTCGTTTATAAAACACATACATTCAAGCATCCAACTAAAATAAAATGTTATCATATTGGTAAATAGTCCATAATCAACTCCATTTATTATCATACACATCAACATATGCATCGATAAATAAAACATTCATCTCATGAATAATAAATATTCAATATATATTGATATCAATTTAATGGGAAATTTTAGTTAGCATAAAATTCAATACTGAATTAAAATAAACTCTTTTATTTTAATCCAAATTTAAATCAAAATAAACTTTTTATTTTAATTTATCCATTTTTGAATAAAATAAACTAATTTATTTTTAATCAAATTATTTAATCAAAATAAACTCATTTATTTTAATTAATATGAAATCCAATTCCAAGTTAAAATAAACTACTTTATTTTAATTTTTAAAACTGTTATGAAAAAAAACAAAATATATGGAATCCAATTCCTTATCAAAATAAACTCCTTTCTTTTGATTAATATGAAATCCTATTTCATATCTAAATAACTATTTTATTTAAAGAAATATGAAATCCCTTTTCCTAATCACAAATAAACACCTTTATTTTTAGGAAACATGGAATTCAATTTCAATTCCAATTAGTTATCATGGAATCTAATTTCAACTCTAATTAGTTAGCATGAAATTAAATTCTAATTAAAATAAACATCTTTATTTTAATCCAATTTTAAATAAAAATAAATTACTTTATTTAAATTTAGAATTACTGAAAAAACATGGAATTCAATTTTTAATTTAAAATAAACCTTTTATTTTAATTAAAAGTCAAATAAATAAATAAAATAAAATTTTTATTTATTTTCTGGATACCGGCACTGCAGTGCCGTGAATCAACTGATTTCAGGCGCTGTGGCACCGAGTCACCCAGTCCAGAGATCCGACCCAGCGCTGCGGCGCCCCAATTACTTTGTAATCAGGCGTTGCGGCGTTGGTTTATCAGACAAGCCCTGGATTCGGCGCTGCAGCGCCTAGATTACTAAGTAATCCGGCGCCACGACGCCAGGCTCCAGATTCAATTTTCCTGTTGCGAATTATACAGTTTTTCTCCAAAAAATATGATTTTATGCCAATAATTATGCCAAAATATTGTTCTAAACACATATCAACATGCATATCAAAACTGAACAATTAATAACTTGTATAAATGTTTGGCTCTGATGCCACTCTTAGGTTTGTAAGATTCATGGACACAATCAAATTGCATAAAATAAGCTGAAGCATGGAAAATCAGAGTTTTAAAATTTTACAAACCATATACCCGGATCATCCTTTATGAACAGTTATTAATTAAACGAAATAGATTAAGAATAGGATTCATACCCTTGAAGATTCAAGCTTCCTTAGGTACGAGTTCAACTCCAAATCTTTTCTTCCTCTCCTTGAATTTACCGTGTTAGATTCCTTCTTTTGATCAACGTTAGCCACTCAAGTATTTGGCCTCTAGAGGTGATCCACCAAAGAATAATGTTTACTCAAGAAGAATGATGTTTGGCTAAACCATAGTTTTCTTCTCTCTAGAAAAGGAGTGCTATCCCAACTCTTGGAATAAAGTGTCTAACCTTGTTTCATAATAAGACTTTCTTATTTATAGCTGTAGGCAACCCTCCTAAATTATTTAGGATTAGGGTTTCATATTAATTAATTAAACCCTTTTAATTAATTAGGCTTCCCAATCCTATTAAAAATAATTAAACTCTTTTAATTAATTAGTCTCCTAATCTTATTAGGAATATATATATATATATATATATATATATATATATATATATATGAGAGTATCTTATTAATTAATTCCCAAACTCCTTTAGGAATTAATAATAATAATAGTAATAATAAGAAGACACCTTTTATTAATTTATATGTAATATTTCCAAAATATCAAATAATAAATATTAAGCTATTTAATTTATTATATCACCATAGATTAAATTAAATACTCTTAACTTATTATTACGATTATGTCATTTTCTTCTTAAATAAATATTCATCCTTTAAGGTTGTACCCCTTTAGGTTCTCCATATTAAACAGGTTGTAAATAAATTAGTTAGAACAATTCTAATTTTATTTAAATAATTAAATTAACTACTAATTCATTTAAATAAATATTTATTGTACAATAAGAGTAAGCCCCCATTGTGACACCCCCAAATTCGGGTACTTCGTTTCCACATGATTTGGTGTTCACTTTCTAATATAACATACATCTACCCAATGAATAATGCAAAGTAACTACAACTTAAATTAAAATAAATAAATCTCTCTTACAACAAGGGATTCAACCTTTGTAAAATAAAGCCCGGGTTACTCTAACCCTGACATGAATATAACAAAGTGCGAAAATAAAAACATAACATTCAAGTCTTATTACAATCATTCTCAATTAAATAAAACAAGTCTTCACTTGCTTTGCTTTCCCTTGCCCTTACTCGTAGACGGAGCATCAGGGTTATCAATCTTAACTGAAATTGTTATTAAATGCAAGAGTGAGCAAACCACAGCTCACTGGAGTTTAAAAATAACATAGACATGAAAGGATATCTTTAAAAAGAATCTGAACAACTTAGCTTGCTTCAATAATAAAGAATTGAATAATAATTCTCTATCAACATTAAAATTTGAATATAGAATTTATTTGAGGGTCATAAGACCTTTGAACTCTTGTCCTAGGTTATAAATATTTTTATTTAAACCTTTAACAGTTAATAAGACTATGGACCTTAACTCGTACTTAGGGGGATCAGCCCTTTGTACCATGTATTGTGCACAAACATCTTAACGCTATGCGTAGTAACCTCCCCTAGTAAATAGGGTTGTTCAACTCAGTAATTTGAATTCAAGTCCGCACCAAAGAAAGTTTGGTTTGGATAAGCTTACAAGGGTAATTTAGAATTCACGTTCATCAACTAAGGATTAGTTGAATCGACTTTCAATAATTCATTAATAAAAGAATTATGAACTCATATATGCTTTAGAATCAGCTTAAAGCATTTAAAATAATAACTGGATCTTATTTGAACGATAAGTTAAGATCATCTCAATTAAATAAACAATTGTCCAATACAGAAATAGAAAGGACATTCTCAACAATGAATATATGAATTCAAGGAATTATATATCATTAACAAGTTTAAGGTTAGAAGACTTGCATAAAAATTAATACAAGATCAGGGTTTAGAAAACTTGCATAGAATTAACGAGTTTAGGATTTAAAAAACTTGCATAGAATTAACGAGTTTAGGGTTTAGAAAAAGCGCAAGCTACTTAACTCAACCACGTACTTAAACACTTCCTATACATATTCAATTATAATAATCTAAATTAGTTAATACATAACTAATTCACATAAGTGGTTAACCCTCATGGTTAACTCACTCTAATTAAATAAATAATAATAATCAACTATCACATAGTTAATTACATCACATACATATTCACATAATTAAATCAATTATGTATTTAGCTAAATTATAATTAAACGATTATAATTCAAACAGTTAATCAAATTATAATTACTTAAATTATAATTATCATTTAAATTATAAATAATTATAATTTAAAATCAATTAAACCACATTCATGCATTTATAATTACACAATTTATAATTAATCATGTTTTTATCAATTATAATCAATAATTAATTAAACTATAACATGTATTATAATTACACAATTTATAATTAATCATGTAATTATCAATTTAAAATTCACAATTAAACATGCATTTATTAAATTATAATTACTTAAATTATAATTTAAATTAACATCTAATTGATTAAAATAAATCAACTTCTATACATTATAATTTCATAGAATTATAATTAAACATTTACTCTTAATTATAATTAATCAAATTATAATTAAGTAACTTATTTTACAATTAAACAATTATAGCTTATAATTTAAATATTATATTAGGTTTTTAAAACTTCCTTCTTTGTTTTCTTCTCAAATTATGAAATTACCAACTTCGTGTTAACACATGTTATAGCAGCTAGATATATGCTTATTATCTTAGCAATAATGTAACTTAGGCATGAAAACAATCTGCACAATTGTTTAAAACACACTGCCACTGCACTGAACCCGGCGCAGCTGCGCAGCCAGCTGCCTTAAACCCAGCGCAGCTGCGCAGGTAAAGGCTCTGGTAAAAGCAATCGGCGCAGCTGCGCTGCTCCTGGCCTTGCTGCCAGCGCAGCTGCGCAGCAGCTTGGCCAGACGCAGACAGCCACGGCTCCCTGCTTTACCGGACAACCCATACAAGCCAAAAATACAGTAACATAGACACTATAAATCATATATATGCTGTAATACATATATCTAACATGCACTCAAAACATAAACTCATTTAAACAACGAGAATCAATAGTTTTAAAAATTCAATTTGGCCATTTTCATGAAAACTCATATTTTTTCATAAAATAATCTACTGTAATAGAATTTCTCAAGTAATTCAACTTATAACACATGAAATCTCTTCATAATTGAATATAACATCATAATCAATTCTAATTAGACATACTAACACATACAAATTCCTAAATTTTCCATTCTAAAACCAATCAATATACATAAAACAATATGAACAAAACTTTTTCCATGAAACTTGTTTTAACAGTAATTTAATTCCTGAAAATCCTCTTATGTCATACAATTACCACAATCAACACATGGATACAATACATACATATAAAATTTATGATTTCACAACTTCCATGAAAACTCAACTTTTGACAGAGAATAAAATACATGAAACATATGAATTGAGTTCTATAATTGTAAGAGTAAAATTATAGATTATAACCTTTTTGCTAATCGTTCATGAAGAAGATGATGATGCTTAAGCTCTTCCTTTTCTTCTTCTTCTCTCTTCTCTAACTCTTCCTCTGTTCTTTCTTTTCTCTCTTACACTGATATTCTTTCTAACGTAGTTTAGACTAACGTATAATATAATACGTAGTAATAGATATAGGCTTAATTATATAATATAACTGACAAATATATTAAGTATAATGTCAGTTACAACTTTCAGAAAGCCACAATGCCTTGTTTGGCAAAACAAGGTTATTTTCAAAAACAGATTATTAATGCTAAGGCCATGTTTGGTAAATAGTTTATTTAAATAGCTTTTTGATAGTTAGGGCCCCATTTGGTAGAAATATGTTTAAAACAATTATAAGGGCCTTGTTTGGTTAAAATAAATTTAAAAATCCTTTTCTTTATTTTAACAAATTATTTAACACATACTTTAATGTCACATTTTAATTAATTAAATATCAATAATAATTTAATCAATTAAAATCTAACATCAATAAATAACATAAAATTATCACATAATTATAAGTACTCGCTAATTATAATCCATGTAACACTTCATCACATATCTCATCTAATTTAATTATCTCAATTAAATTAGAACTATAATATAAAATTAATATACATTAATTAAATTAAATATTGCACATTCATTTAATTAATATATACACTTAATTAAATCACTCCATAAATCACATAATTTATTTATTTAACTCAATAAATAATTCACATAAATATTTATTTAATTCAATAAATATTTAAAATTAAATATAAAATCTCAATCGTTACAATCTTCCCTCCTTAAAAGGATTCTGTCCCCAGAATCACACATAAAAAAATTCTCGTCTATTACATTCTTCCCCCCTTTAAAGGATTCTGTCCCCAGAATCAGTATATAAGGGGTTATACACAACTAAGCAAATAAATGCGGATAAGATTTCATCATAACATCTTTGAGTTCCCACATAGCTTCTTCAGCACTGTGGTTCCTCCAGATTACCTTAACAGAAGGTATCACTTTATTCCTAAGTACTTGTTCCTTTCTATCAACTATTTGAACAGGCACTTCTTCATATGTTAAGTCTTTATCAAATAGCAAAGGTTCATATTCTATTACATGTTTATAATCGTGCTTGTAAGGTCTTAACATAGAAATATGAAAGACATTATGTATATTCTCGAGCTCCGGAGGTAATGCAATCTCGTAAACAACCTCGCCCACCTTTCGTAGTACCTTAAAAGGACCAATGAATCGGGGACTCAGCTTCCCCTTCATATCGAATTGAATTTTCCCTTTCCAAGGAGATACCTTCAGGAAAACGAAACTTCCTGGTAAGAACTCTCGATTTTGTCGATGAAGATTAACATACTTCTTTTGTCTGTCTTGAGCAGCAACTAATCTTGTTCTGATCAGCTTCACAATTTCGGCTGTTTGTTGTACCAATTCTGGTCCCAACAATTGACGTTCACCGACTTCATCCCAGCACAAAGGAGTTCTGCATTTTCTGCCGTATAATGCTTCGTAAGGCGGCATGCCAATACTCGCATGATGACTATTGTTGTAGGCGAACCCTACCAACAGTAGATGATCCTCCCAGCTTCCTTTGAAGTCCATCACATAAGCTCTCAGTATATCCTCAAGCGTCTGAATCGTTCTCTCGCTCTGTCCATCAGTCTGAGGATGATACGATGTACTCATTCGCAATTGCATTCCCATACATTCTTGCAAATGCTTCCAGAATTTAGACATAAAACGCGGATCTCTGTCAGACACAATCGACACTGGAACACCGTGTCTAGAAATAATTTTCTTGACGTATAACTTTGTTAGCTTATCCAGGTTGTACTTAACCCTGATCGGCAGAAAGTGGGCTGACTTCGTCAGTCGATCCACTATAACCCATATCTCATCAAATCCCTTCTGAGACGCTAGAAGACCTACCACGAAATCCATCGTGATATGCTTCCACTTCCACTCTGAAATTTCTAACGGTTGCAGCAGTCCACTTGGTCTCTGGTGTTCTGCTTTTACTTTCTGACACGTCAAGCACTTCGCAACGCATTCCGCAACGTCCCTCTTTATATTCGGCCACCAAAAATGATGCCTAAGATCCTGGTACATCTTCGTACTCCCAGGGTGAATAAAATATCTAGAACTATGAGCTTCGCTCAGAATCTCCTCTTTGACCTCTGGTACTGGCGGTACCCATATTCTACCTTCAAACCGTAACAGACCTTCATTATCGATCTTGAACTTGAACTCTTCACCAACGGTTACCCTCTTTCGTACTTTCCCGCATTCTTCATCGTGAAGTTGTGCTTCTTTCACCTTGTCTACTAGAGTAGAACCAGTGGTTACTTGAAACAACATCTCATCCGATTCCTTCGAAAACTTCACTTCCAATTCCAATCTAGCCATCTGTTCTATAAATCGGTCCTGATTAGTTAGCACGTTCAGCTTCTCCCGACCTTTTCTGCTCAAAGCGTCGGTAACAACGTTAGCTTTACCCGGATGGTAAAGTATCTCGCAATCGTAGTCTTTAATCAGTTCCAACCATCTTCTTTGGCGCATGTTCAAATCCTTCTAGATAAATATATACTTCAGACTCTTGTGATCTGTGTATATTTCACACTTCTCTCTATATAAGTAGTGCCTCCAAATCTTTAGGGTAAATACTACTGCCGCCAATTCTAGATCATGGGTCGGATACCCTTTCTCGTAATCCTTCAGCTGACGTGACGCATAGGCAATGACTTTGCCGCTCTGCATCAACACACAGCCTAATCCTTTATGTGAGGCATCACTATATACTACGAAATTCCTCGAACTATCCGGTAAAGACAATACAGGCGCAGTACTCAGCCTCTTCTTCAGCTCTTGAAAACTTTCCTCACACTTCTCCGTCCAAATAAATTTAATCATTTTACGAGTCAAATTCGTCAACGGAGTTGCGATTCTAGAAAAGTCTTGGATAGATCTACGGTAATAACCTGCCAATCCCAAGAAACTCCTCACTTCGGACGGCGTCTTCGGTTGATCCCAACTCATTACGGCCTCAATCTTCGACGGATCTACCGAAATACCATCCTTGTCGATCACGTGGCCAAGAAATTGCACACGTTCCAACCAAAATTAGCATTTCGAGAATTTAGCGTAAAACTTCTCTGGTCTCAGGGCTTCTAAGGTTAGTCGTAAGTGTTCAGCATGCTCCTCCTCGGTCTTGGAATAAACCATGATGTCATCTATGAACACTACCATGAATTTATCCAGAAATGGCTTGAACACCCTGTTCATTAAGTCCATAAATGCAGCTGGGGCATTCGTGAGACCAAATGACATCACCAAGAACTCGTAATGACCATATCGAGTCCTAAAAGTCATTTTAGGTATATCTTCCTTCCTCACCTTCAATTGACGATACCCGCTTCTCAAATCGATTTTTGAGAAGTACTTCGCACCCTTCAGTTGATCAAACAAGTCATCGGTCCTAGGTAAAGGATACCTATTCTTGATCATAACTTTATTTAACTCCCTATAATCAATGCAAAGAGGCAACGATCCATCCTTCTTCTTCACGAATAACACAGGCGCTCCCCACGGTGAAACACTCGGTTGGATATACTTCTTGTCTAGTAATTCTTGCAATTGAACCATCAGTTCCTTCATCTCGACTGGAGCCATTCGGTACGGAGCCTTCAAAATCGGAACAGTTCACGGCGCTAAATTGATCACGAACTCTGTCTCCCTATACGGTGGAAGTCCTGGCAAATCGCTCAAAAAAACGTCTACAAACTCCTTAACTACCGATATTTCCGCCACCTTCGGGCTTTCCTTATGCGTATCTACTATGTAGGCTAGATATCCTACACAGCCTTGCGTCAGAAGTTTCTTGGCTTGCATAACCGTTAGACAACTCGCTTGTCTAGGCAATTTGCTACCATAGAACACCAACTTCGACGGAGTCGTAAGATTCACAGACTTCTTCTGACAGTCGACTATCGCCCCATGGTTGAACAACCAATCCATACCCAATATAACGTCAAATTCCCCAAGTTTAATCGGAATCAAATCTACTCTAAGTTCCTGACCCTTAATGTCCAATCTACAGTTCTTATAAACGCTCCTAATAGGAATAACCTCCCTATTCGCAATCTCTATGTTCAAAGGGTAAACTAACTCCTCTACAGGTAAGTCTAAGGTTTTAGCAAAATCATCAGATATGAATGAACAAGTAGCACCCGAATCAAATAATACATATGCATTTATACTATTGACCGGAATAATACCTGACACCACGTCTTTTGATTGCACAGCATCCTGCACCGTGATATTGAATATCTATGCAGTGGGTCGAACAGTTTGCAATGGTGCAGCGATAGTAACGGTACTGCCACTTCCATTCCCTCTGCTCCCTGTTGACCCTGCCGTCAGCTTCTTCAGGCAGTTGCGAGCCATGTGATCTTTGGATCCACATGTAAAGCAAGTTCCCTTCTTCGGGTTTGGGCAATTAGGTGCAATGTGGCCTTCCTGGCCACAGTTGAAGCACACCCGCTTCCCCTTCATGCACACGCCAGTGTGATTCTTACCGCATGTAGCACATGCTTCAAACTTCCTCTTCTGCTGGCTTCCTTGCTGACTCCCAGCAAAGGTATTATCAGACCACTTCCTCTTCTGGTTCACAGCGCTGCTACCCCAGTCTTGGTTTCTACCTCATTCTTCTTCTTCTTATCTTGGTTGAACTTCGTCACCGCTTCGCTTCCTCCCTCAGCAAGTATGGCTTTCTCCAGTACCGCTGCAAAGGTATTCAGCTGGAACATGGAAACTTTGCTGTAGAGTCAGGGCTTCAGTCCCCGCTCAAACCTTCTCACTTTCCTAGCGTCAGTGTTGACCTGGTAAGTAGCGAACCTGGCCAATTCGTTAAACTTAGCGGCATACTCGGACACCGTCATTCCTCCCTGCTTAAGCTCTAGGAACTGGACCTCCATCTGGTCCTGCTAACTCACTGGAAAGTACATCTCGTAGAACATTTCCTTGAAACGTTCCCATGTGATGACTCCCTCTCCCTCTCGGGTCTTGTTAGCCTGCCACCAAAAACTAGCATCCGACTTCAACATGAAAGCCGCGAACGCTGTCTTTTGGTCTTCCCCTACCCTAGCCACGTCAAATACCTTCTCTATTTCCATAACCCATGTCTGAGCTTCGATAGGGTTAGTCGATCCTTTGAACTCAGGCGGTCCTACTGCCTTGAATTCCTTGAACGTTGTTCCCTGCACTTGCGGCTGATTCGCAAGAGCTCCGGTCAACAGGTTCACCAACTGCTGAACCGAGTTGGGGTTCGTCCCATCGTTATTGTTGTTGTTCGTCGAACCCTCGGGATTTTGACGTGTTGATCTTCTTCTAGGAGGCATTTTCTGTTAAGAAAATATTATTATTAGACTCTCTATTCAACTATTAAGTATCCAAGTTCATACTTAAACGTTTAAATGGCTCAGTTCATATAGAACACATAGCACGTCAAATAACTTCTTTTATTAATTACTCGTAGTTTAAAAAACATCAAACAGATAGCATTTCTGCCATTTCTATCATTCTTCCTGAACTGGAAAAGTTACAGGATTACATTATTAACTCATCCCATTCTTATCTCAAATTATGGGATTTACATTACTTATTACAAAAAGCAATACATAAACAAAACTCTACTAGTGCTACTGCCTAGGCATATTAATACGTCGCACAACCTCTCTGCGTTCCTCTTCCATTACCCGAAATGCCGTTCTTCGGTCCACCACATACCACGGTAAACCTTGGAATTGAGCTGGGTAGTAGAAAAAACGGTCGTTGATTAGCCCTCAAGCTTGACTCTTCAGCTCTGGCACGCTTCCTTGACTCCTCCTGGATGTCTTGCTTCAGTTTTGCCAGTTCAAATCGAGCAGTATCTCTATCAACCTCCATATGTATCAGGTTCCACTGTGCATCTCCTAGGTCACTTGCCATTTCCTCGATCGTCTCGTCTCGCTGCTGAATAGTCTCCTCGAGATCTTCTACTCGTCCATGAAGCTCCACATTGCTATCGTAGACTGCCTCATACATCTCAGCACTAGTAGAGTGAGGTGGGAATTCCTCTTCGGGATCCTCTTCCTCCTCTTCAGACTCGTCCTCGTCCTCATCCTCTGGAATAGGTGTCAGCTCACGCTCCCGACCAGCTATGGTGATCACTGGAGATGGCTCTCTCCTACCCAGCTGCTCCCAGACAACATGTACGTCACGGGGCTCCTCATCTCTAGGCACCTGAGGTACATCCTCTCTAGCCTGACTAGGTTCTCCAACGTTTGACATCCTGACAAAAGAATTTTAAAGTTCATTATTACGTGATATCGAGTTGTCACTCTTCGAATACTATAATGTAAACACATAGCACATAAGGTAGTTTATTATCTTTATCTATCACATCTATCTTTTTGATCTTACCTATAAGGCTACTACCTAAGGTTTCCCCACCTAAGGTTTCATAACCTATAGCTCTGATACCAACCTGTGACACCCCCAAATTCGAGTACTTCGTTTTCACATGATTTGGTGTTCGCTTTCTAATATAATATACATCTACCCAATGAATAATGCAAAGTAACTACAACTTAAATTAAAATAAATAAATCTCCCTTACAACAAGGGATTCAACCTTTGTAAAAAAAATCCCAGGTTACTCTAACCCTGACATGAATATAACAAAGTGCAAAAATAAAAACATAACATTCAAGTCTTATTACAATCATTCTCAATTAAATAAAATAAGTCTTCACTTGCTTTGATTTCCCTTACCCTTACTCGTAGACGGAGCATCAACGTTATCAATCTTAACTGAAATTGTTATTAAATGCAAGAGTGAGCAAACCACAGCTCACTGGAGTTTAACAATAACATAGACATGAAAGGATATCTTTAAAAAGAATCTGAACAACTTAGCTTGCTTCAATAATAAAGAATTGAAAAATAATTCTCTATCAACATTAAAATTTGAATATAGAATTTATCTGAGGGTCATAAGACCTTTGAACTCTTGTCCTAGGTTATAAATATTTCTATTTAAACCTTTAACAGTCAATAAGACTATGGACCTTAACTCGTACTTAGGGGGATCAGCCCTTTGTACCATGTATTGTGCACAAACATCTTAACGCTATGCGTACTAACCTCCCCTAGTAAATAGGATTGTTCAACTCAGTAATTTGAATTCAAGTCCGCACCAAAGAAAGTTTGGTTTGGATAAGCTTACAAGGGTAATTTAGAATTCATGTTCATCAATTAAGGATTAGTTGAATCGACTTTCAATAATTCATTAATAAAAGAATTATGAACTCATATATGCTTTAGAATCAGCTTAAAGCATTTAAAATAATAACTGGATCTTACTTAAACGATAAGTTAAGATCATTTCAATTAAATTAACAATTGTCCAATACAGAAATGGAAATGACATTCTCAACAATGAATATATAAATTCAAGAAATTATATATAATTAACAAGTTTAAGGTTAGAAGACTTGCATAAAAATTAATACAAGATCAGGGTTTAGAAAACTTGTATAGAATTAATGAGTTTAGGGTTTAGAAAACTTGCATAGAATTTAACGAGTTTAGGGTTTAGAAAACTTGCCTTAAGCGCAAGCTACTTAACTCAACCACGTACTTAAACACTTCCTATACACATTCAATTATAATAATCTAAATTAGTTAATACATAACTAATTCACATAAGTGGTTAACCCTCATGGTTAACTCACTCTAATTAAATAAATAATAATAATCAACTATCACATAGTTAATTACATCACATACATATTCATATAATTAAATCAATTATGTATTTAGCTAAATTATAATTAAACGATTATAATTCAAACACTTAATCAAATTATAATTACTTAAATTATAATTACTATTTAAATTATAAATAATTATAATTTAAAATTAATTAAACCACATTCATGCATTTATAATTACACAATTTATAATTAATCATGTATTTATCAATTATAATCAATAATTAATTAAACTATAACATGTATTATAATTACATAATTTATAATTAATCATGTAATTATCAATTTAAAATCCACAATTAAACATACATTTATTAAATTATAATTACTTAAATTATAATTTAAACTAACATCTAATTGATTAAAATAAATCAACTTCTATACATTATAATTTCATAGAATTATAATTTAAATTAAACATTTACTCTTAATTATAATTAATCAAATTACAATTAAGTAACTTATTTTACAATTAAACAATTATAGATTATAATTTAAATATTATATTAGGTTTTCAAAACTTCCTTCTTCTTTTTTTCTCAAATTATGAAATTACCAACTTCGTGTTAACACATGTTATAGTAGCTAGATATATGCTTATTATCTTAGCAATAATGTAACTTAGGCATGAAAATAATCTGCACAATTGTTTAAAACACACTGCCACTGCACCGAACCCGGCGCAGCTGCGCAGCCAACTGCCTTAAACCTGGCGCAGCTGCGCAGGTAAAGGCTCTGTTAAAAGCAATCGGCGCAGCTGCGCTGCTCCTGGCCTTGCTGCCGGCGTAGCTGCGCAGTAGCTCGGCCAGACGCAGACAGCCACGGCTCCCTGCTTTACCGGACAACCCATACAAGCCAAAAATACAGTAACATAGACACTATAAATAATATATACGTTGTAATACATATATCTAACATGCACTCAAAACATAAACTCATTTAAACAACGAGAATCAATAGTTTTAAAAATCCAATTTGGCCATTTTCATGAAAACTCATATTTTTTCATAAAATAATCTACTGTAATAGAATTTCTCAAGTAATTCAACTTATAACACATGAAATCTCTTCATAATTGAATATAACATCATAATCAATTCTAATTAGACATACTAACACATACAAATTCCTAAAGTTTCCATTCTAAAACCAATCAATATACATAAAACAATATGAACAAAACTTTTTCCATGAAACTTGTTTTAACAGTAATTTAATTCCTGAAAATCCTCTTATGTCATACAATTACCACAATCAACACATGGATACAATACATACATATAAAATTTATGATTTCACAACTTCCATGAAAACTCAACTTTTGACAGAGAATAAAATACATGAAACATATGAATTGAGTTCTATAATTGTAAGAGTAAAATTATAGATTATAACCTTTTTGCTAATCGTTCATGAAGAAGATGATGATGCTTAAGCTCTTCCTTTTCTTCTTCTTCTCTCTTCTCTAACTCTTCCTCTGTTCTTTCTTTTCTCTCTTACACTGATATTCTTTCTAACGTAGTTTAGACTAACGTATAATATAATACGTAGTAATAGATATAGGCTTAATTATATAATATAACTGACAAATATATTAAGTATAATGTCAGTTACAACTTTCAAAAAGCTACAATGCCTTGTTTGGCAAAACAAGGTTATTTTCAAAAACAGATTATTAATGCTAAGGCCATGTTTGGTAAATAGTTTATTTAAATAGCTTTTTGATAGTTAGGGTCCCGTTTGGTAGAAATAGGTTTAAAACAATTATAAGGGCCTTGTTTAGTTAAAATAAATTTAAAATCCTATTCTTTATTTTAACAAATGATTTAACACATACTTTAATGTCACATTTTAATTAATTAAATATTAATAATAATTTAATCAATTAAAATCTAACATCAATAAATCACATAAAATTGTCACATAATTATAATTACTCGCTAATTATAATCCATGTAACACTTCATCACATATCTCATTTAATTTAATTATCTCAATTAAATTAGAACTATAATATAAAATTAATATAAATTAATTAAATTAAATATTGCACATTCATTTAATTAATATATACACTTAATTAAATCACTCCATAAATCACATAATTTATTTATTTAACTCAATAAATAATTCACATAAATATTTATTTAATTCAATAAATATTTAAACTTAAATATAAAATCTCAATCGTTACACCCATAGCGCTCAACGACTTTCCAGATAATATAGATATCAACATTAATCATAAAAGAACCTTTGAGTAAATAGTTACCGTACAATTCAATCATTCCACCATACAATGTCCCAATTAAATATAAGACATGAAATTACTATCAAGTCTTATTTTATTTAATTATATGTATTTCGATCCTAAATGCACAACACCAAATAATGCTAATTTGAAACTCATTTCTAATTTCATTCCACATTGGACAAGGATTCCTGGGTTGTCATTTATCGAATCACATAGAACATTCTCTTCTTTTTCTAGAAGCGGTAGATTATTTATTGATCAGTCATTATCTCCATATATAACTTATTATACCCAAGCATACCCTTTGATATACTTTAAAGGTCTTAAGGGACATGTCAATGTATAACTTATCATACACAAGATACTATGATGATCTCAAGTCTAAGGATCACTTGTACTACTATCAGTTGAGGAATTCCTATTAATAAGCAAGTAAAAATCCATCAGGTATTCCTCAGCGAGCCACGTTCAGTGTACTTATTCTCCGATAAACACCTACATACTTGCTTTAGTGTCTCCAGACAAATGATTATAAGATCAATCATCCTCATCCAAGGAGCAAGCAACGTATGTACCAATCTATTCGGATTCACTAATTTCCTTTTTAGTAATCCAACGATTGAGAACTATTTTTGTTTTTAGATATCTAAGAATTTAGATCTCATTAGCATGATCATCATCATGATTCTAAAAGCATTGCTTAAAACTATGGGTTTATCACATTTTATTATAACAATATCGTGTAGATAATTAAATGCCTTTAATTAAATAACTCTTTTATTAATAAATGAATAATTTTGTTACAAAGTATTTGTTTTATCTTCAAACATGATTGGTTTGTGTGCATACTACTTTCACAGAAAGCTCATTAGAAACTCAAATTTCGAATCAAGAATAGAACATAAGTTCAAGAGTATGTCTGAGGGTTGTATGACCACGAACTATGTCATAGGTTGTCAAGTATCTCTACTTTAAACATTTAACACAGTCATAAGACTATATGGACCTTATTTCTCGTACTCAATGGGATCAGACCTTTATACCATGTATTGTGCACAAATATTTTAACGCTAATGCGTAATTAATCCTCTATAATAGGGTTGTTCATCACAGTTTTGACATTCAATTCCGCACCAAAGAAATTTTGGTTTGGATCACTTTCTAAAATAGTTCTAGAATTTTAGAATGCTTCATCAATTATGGACTAGTTGAGTCAATAAGGTTCACTAGCCATATAGGAGTTTTATATAATATTAAAGAATTAAACAATGATACTTATGATCAAAGATTAAACAATAGCTATGTACAATCGAACAAACATTGTACAATCAAGTGTTACTTTCAAAGAATTAGGAAATCTTGTTAAAAACAATGAAATTTGAAGAATTTAAGCTTTGGAGAAAAGAATCATTAGCTAAGAAACATGCGTAAGATAATAAGTCAGGGATAAAAACATTTGGGCAATGTAAAAGTAGGGTTTAGGAACTTGCCTCGTGCGTAGATTAGACAATTTACTACTCACGTTCACCAATTAACCCTACATTCCATTTAGAATCATAATACCAATCAATTATTAATCGACTAACATCATTGGCATACTTTCTTTTAACTTATCTTTATAACTCATAACTTAAATCTGATTATACAAATCACATATACAAATCTTACTGTTAAGCATATTATCAAAAATTACGAACCATGACTTTAGGTTTAAACTTGATTTATTAATGAATCCCTTGAAATCATTCTTTACATGTTACAATCTGTTTAATTATCTCATTATATGATTAACACAATATTCAGGATCATTAAATACAATTAAATTAACATCCACAAAATTTGCACATTAAAATAACCATCACTTGGCCAATCTGCCAAGTGGCGCTGGAACGCCCTGGATTGAACTAGAAACTGGCGTTGCGACGCGACCAAGGTGCTGCCTCTCAACACATACCTACAAACGGGGGCTGCAACTCAGGTATGGCATTGCAGCGCTCTATTTACTCACAGAACAGACGCTGTGGCGCCATTACTTGACGTCAGATACTACCAAAGCACTGTAGCGCTCTGTTTACTCATGAAATAGGTGTTGCGGCGCCACGACAGAGCAACACGCAGACACAGCTGGCGAAGAACAAAATTTAGGCCATAAAAAGGCCATAAACTGTGCTCAAACAACAATCTATGCATACCCAAACTATATAGACTTCACAGAATCATCACTAAGCATATAGAGCATGATTAAAACTAACAAAGCAATATAAACAATCAAATTAGAACCTTTAAATTCTATGTTCTTGCAAAAATTACATTTTTAAACATTCTTAACAAAATCAATCACTGTGAACTTGTTTTTCAACTAAATTACTTCATTCAAATTGTGTTCTTTTCATTTCTTGATGTTTTAACACAATCAGAAGTCAATTTACACATTAGAATACGAATTGAACACTAATTTTGGTATAAAATAAGACATATACAAAAATACTTCACTGTAATTCACTGTAAATATGATTTCTTCATATTTATCATCTTTTCATGGATTAATCAACTCTAAACCACATACAAACCAAATAAAAATAGATTATATATTCAAATTAACATATATAACCTATATCTGCAACAAATTACTCCTAAAAATCAATTTTTAATGAAGAATAATGAAGAACATAAACTAATAATTCAAGGTTAGATTACTACCTTCAAGTTCTTGTTTTTACTCTGTTAGATGATAGAGAATTGTTTTAACTCATTCTTCTCCTTCCTAGACTCTTAGAACTTAGCTTCAACTTCACAAAGAATGTTTTTTTCTCTTTTCCTTTTCTCTATATTCTCTGTTTTTTGTAGAGTAAAGCTTAACAACTGATAAAACTTAACGTAAAATATATACTTAATACAATATAATACATATACTTATTATTTATCAGTTAAAAAGTTTTGAAAATCAAAAGTCATAAGGCTTTGTTTGCATAAAACTAAATGAATATAAGAATTCAAAAGCTATAAGGCTTTGTTTGGTAAAATTAGATTAAACCTCTTTAATTTATTTTAATAACTCACTTACTATATAGTTTAACTATCACACTTTATTTAATTAAATTCTAATATTCAAATTCAATTAAATTATAGTTAACATTAACACAATAAATCAAATTATCACATAATTATAATTTCCATTATAAATTATAACTTATTTAACAAATCACTAAATCTCCAATTTAATTATTAAATTAAATTAGAACACATTATAATATTAAACAACTCATTTAATTTAATTAACATAATTAAATTAAAACTTTACACTATAAAATTATCCTACATTTACTTAAGTAACATACCACAATTAAATTAATCTACAACAATTCCATCAAATAATTATTTAACTCAATAAATAAATCAACTAAAATATTTATTTAATTCAATAAATATTTAAAATTAAATACAAAAATCTCATTCGTTACACGAACTAGCAACCGATCTAACTCGCTGTGAAAGATAGTGTAGACGAGACGGAAAACTAGTGTGTTAGTTGTTTGTAGGAAACCACTCAGCGTACTATATTGAACACTGTTAGAGACTCGATGTGTGCTAGGTGTAAAGTTGTGGATACATATGGTGATAATGTGATTCTTTTCACATATGTAGATGTAGAGGATGAGTTAAGTCCTAGAAATATTATAAGAAGAATATGAGAAAGTTAATCTATCATAAAAGATGATTATAAGGTTTATGTCATCTTCGTATGTCATAATACCGAATGAATAAAAGTAAAGTTGGTCGCGTAGACTTAGATTACAAGAACGCGAGCCATAGGAAGTAAAGTTAAGTTTAAACCAATATTATCTGCGACCAATATTATTTACGACTGCCGTATTCAGTCGCTAATATCAGACTTAGCAACCAATATTAGCGACGGTTATCCAAAGTAGTCGTTATTTGTAATTAGCGACCACCTTGCGATCGCTAACTGGTCTCCGAGTTGAGTTTGCCACCTTAAATTTTGGCGCCTGAGTTGGCGGAGGAAATTAATTCAAGTCTACGACCGCACTCGATCGCAGATCGTGGTCACAGAACGGTTTGACTTCCTCAGCAGCTCGACCGTCAAGTCAATTAAAATCAGCGACCGCGTGCGGTAGCCAAAGGCGGTCGCTGATCCTTTTTAAATACGATCAGCTAGTTCTTCGGTAGAAGATGTGAACAGAAAATAAAAAAAGGGAGGAAAGGAAATGAGAAGATGGAGTTGCCACCTGGCCGCCCGGAGACGCCGCCCGCCGTCTGCCGTCGGCAACCCCACCTAGGTATTCAATCTCTCTCTCTTTTATTTATATATATTTTTAATTTAGATTTGATTTGAAATTATATATATTGCATATTATGTGTTTATATATGTTTGATTTGACTATTTAGTTTGAATATAGGTTAGATTTATATATATATATATATATATATGTGTGTGTGTGTGTGTGTGTGATATTTAGTTTCAATTTAGCTTTAATTTGTGCAATTTCAGTGCATGCATATTCATAATATGATATTGAGGCTTATGTTAGTGTATTATTATATAATAATAGTTACTAAAATATATAAATTAAATATTAATCTACATTAAATTAAATATAATAACATATAAATATAATAAAATAACAGAAAATAATACAAACTAAAGTAAAGAAAATAAAAAAATAAATTTCCTTAGTTTACTTAATTTTTCTCTACTAAAATCAACTAAGTAGCTTTTACTTAGTTTTCACTACTAAATTTATAACTAAATAGTATTTACTTAGTTAATATTACTTAGTTTTCCAATACAAATTAAAATAAATTAAGTAATATTAATTTACTTAGTTAATATTACTTATTAGTTTCTCAATACTAATTAAAATAAATTAAGTAGTATTAATATTACTTAGTTAATATTACTTATTAGTTTCCCAATACTAATTAAAATAAATTAAGTATTATTAATTTACTTAGTTAATATTACTTAGTTTTCCAATACTAATTAAAATAAATTAAGTAGTATTAATTTACTTAGTTAATATTACTTATTAGTTTCTCAATATATATTAATTAAAATAAATTAAGTAGTATTAATATTACTTATAAAATAATGCTACTATCATATAATTTGGGTTACATAAAGCTCACATACACATAGTATGCATGTGTGTGTATGTGAGCATTATGTGACCCAAAATTATGTGATAGTAGCATTGTTTTATAATATATTACAAAATAAATAAATAAAATATTATGATTTAATTAAAAAAAATAGAATGACAATGATTTAATTAAAATAAATAAAAGAGAGAACATACTCTATCAATAACTCAACTGCAGCATCCTTAAAACCGACTTATTTCGAATATTTTGTAACCAAATATCAGCATTTTCTTGAAAAATACTTTCTCTTATAATCCCTATCATGAAAGTATAATATGAATCTGCGATCAATTAACGTCTTTAGTCTTGAATCTGACTCCACAAATTAAAGCAGTATCTCTGAAATATATACAACAAAATTGGAGAAAGTTAAAAGTGTGCACTTGCTGAAATATAACTTGTCACAATTAGATGGAAACTTCAAGTTATATATAATGTAAAACAAATACATACCTTCATCATCGCCTATGAGTAATGATTACTAGGATAAGAGTCAAGAACTTCCATGTATGCAGGATTCGACATAGCAGTTGCAGCTAATACTCCAATAGGTTCCTCGGCAGCCAAAAAAATATGGGTCGTGTAGTTCTTATTTGTGTCTCATACTCGAATAATAAGTTATTTGAATTAATGCAGACATTCCTCACTGTCCCATTATAACATATGACAACATCCCTAAGGAGTGCCATTAAATTGTTGAATAGAACGTCAAAACCTATTTTTCAGTGAGAACTACCCATCTGAGAAATTCAGAGTGGTTAGAAGCTGTCTATGTCATGGATTGGACCCATATCAGGCGATGATTCATATCAATAAAATAAATCATCGCTTGATATGGGTCCAGTCCATGACATAAACAACTTCTAACCATTCCGAATTCCTCAGAAGGGTAGTTCTCATAGAAAAATATGTGAGACGTTCTGTTCAACAGCTTAATGGCCCTCCTCCGGGATGTTGTCTTCTGTTATGATGGAATATTGAGGAATGTCCGCAGTAATTCAATTAACTTATCATTCGAGTATGGGATACAAACATGAACTACACAACCTATATTTTTTTGGCTGCCGAGGAACCTGTTGGAGTATTAGCTGCAACTGCTATGTCAAATCCTGCATACAAGGAAGTTCTTGACTCTTATCCTAGTAATCATTACTCATGGGCGATGATGAAGGTACGTATTTGTTTTACATTATTTATAACTTGAAGTTTTCATCTAATTGTGACAAGTTATATTTCAGCAAGTGCACACTTTAATCTTTCTCCAATTTTGTTGTATATATTTCGGAGATACTGCTTTAATTTGTTGAGTCAGATTCAAGACTAATTACGTTAATTGATCGCAGATTCATATTATACTTTCATGATAGAGATTGTGAGAGAAAGTATTTTCCAAAAAAAAACTGATATTTGGTTACAAAACATTCAAAATAAGTCAGTTTTAAGAATGCTGCAGTTGAGTTATTGATAGAGTATGCTCTCTGTTTTATTTATTTAAATTAAATCATTGTCATTCTTTTTTTTTTAATTAAATCGTTGTCATTTGAGTATATAAACATATATATCTTTCTTTATTTTATATACACATCTTGATGATATTATATTGTGTGAACAAACAGATTGCGACTTCTCATTCACTATAGATTCAAGACTAGCACGATAAATTTTCCCCCCAATACTTCTTGATAAGTGTAAAAGCTAGTTTGTCCCACCTTTCCATGAAATCAGGAAACATCCTCAGTTTTAAAGCCCTAGGCCTGCCAGCTGTTACTCCCGTTTTTGCAAAATCAACTTCCATAGAGTGAAGGGTTGTCAACTTAGAAAATTTTTACTCGTAGTCTTATCTGACTCAAGGATTGCGTGTAATATGAGAGACTCCCTGAGAGTTGCATAAAATTCAACAGTTCCCAATAAGTGGTTCAATTAATTCAACTTTACTTCCTGTTGAATTCCTGAACAAAGTGGTTAAACGGTTCGGGAATTAACACGTTCGGGAATTAACCACTTTGTTTTGGGAATTCGAAAGGAAGTACAATATGGTGAAATACTTATTGGAAATTATTGAATTTTCTACAACTCTTCCTTTGTCTCTCATACCTTGGGTGCAATCTCTATTACTGCACATTTAGTACATGCAGACCTTGAGTCAGATAAGACTACGAGTAAAAAATATCGTATTTGACAAACCTTCAATCTATGATAGTTGATCTTGCAAAAACAGGAGTAACAGCTAAAAAGCCTAGGACTATAAAAACTGAGGATGTTTCCCGATTTCATGGAGACGTGGGCCACAACTAGCTTACATTTCTCAAGGAGTACTGGGGACAAACTTTATCGACGACGACCGACTATCAAGATCATAATCTACTTCTTACACTTGGCGCGGGCATTAGCTAGCTTATGCAGTGGTGAACGTTAACACAACAGCAGGATATCGATGATGATGCCGAGGTAATTTGGTCATGAATATAATTTAGCTTTATGCATGTTTAGTTACTTATGGTTCTTCTATTGTATCTTTTCTTCAGGAAGAGTTTTTTTTGTAGGAGGTCTATAAATATGACTGGTAAGAGTTTCTAATCGTTTGTTTGTTAAGTTGTTTGATGTCAAAGGCAATGGAGTCAATTATAGTTTTAGATTCAATATATATATTTTTATATAAATTTTAGTTGCTCGAGCGATTTGTTTATTGTGTTGGTTAATTTATGGACGTGGATCGATTAATTTAAATAGTTTTGGTGATTTATATATACTGCTGTGTGTTGAGATATAAAACAGGTACAAAAAGGTATAATTTTTTTTGGAAATCCACAAAACATGAATTTTTTATTTATTAATCAGCGATCGCATCCAGTCGCTGATACGTATCAGCGACCGCGGGTGACTTGGGGATATCAGCCAACGGGGTGGTCGCTAATGGTAGTCGCGGACACGTGGGCCACATCAACAATGAGACGTGACTCAGCTTAGCGATGACATCGGTCACTATATGTCAGTCGATGTCACTCCGATCGCTACCACTCCGGTTGCTAAAACTGGTCGCCGCCGTGCAGTCAGCGTCCAGAATATATGCGACCACTATGAGCGACCGTATTCAGTCGTCGATAGCCACCTGCGACCGGTAACGATCGCAGATGGGCGGTCGCTAATAAGCTTTTTTCTTGTAGTGGAACATAAGGTCAAGAGTATGTCTGAGGGTCGTATGACCACGAACTATGTCTTAGGTTGTCAAGTATCTCTACTTTAAACCTTTAACACAATCATAAGACTATATGGACCTTATTTCTCGTACTCAGTGGGATCAGCCCTTTGTACCATGTATTGTGCACAAATATTTTAACACTAATGCGTAATTAATCCTCCATAATAGGGTTGTTCATCTCAGTTTTGACATTCTAGTCCGCACCAAAGAAATTTTGGTTTGGATCACTTTCTAAAATAGTTTTAGAATTTTAGAATGCTTCATCAACTATGGACTAGTTGAGTCAATAAGGTTCACTAGCCATATAAGAGTTTTATATAATATTAAAGAATTAAACAATGATACTTATGATCAAAGATTAAACAATAGCTATGTACAATCGAACAAACATTGTACAATCAAGTGTTACTTTCAAAGAATTAGGAAATCTTGTTAGAAACAACGAATTTGAAGAATTTAAGCTTTGGAGAAAAGAATCATTAGTTAAGAAACATGCGTAAGATAATAAGTAAGGGATAAGAAAATTTGCGCAATGTAAAAGTAAGGTTTAGGAACTTGCCTCGTGCGTAGATTAGTCAATTTACTACCCACGTTCACCAATTAACCCTACATTCCATTTAGAATCACAATACCAATCAATTATTAATCGACTAACATCATTGGCATACTTTTTTTTAACTTATCTTTATAAATCATAACTTAAATCTGATTATACAAATCACATATACAAATCTTACTGTTAAGCACATTATCAAAAATTACGAACCATGACTTTAGGTTTAAACTTGACTTATTAATGAATCCCTTGAAATCATTCTTTACATATTACAATATGTTAAACTATCTCATTATATGATTAACACAATTTTCAGGATCATTAAATATAATTAAATTAACATCCGCAAAATTTGTACATTAAAATAACCATATCTAGGCCAATCTTCCAAGTGGCACTGCAGCGCCCCGGATTGAACTGAAAATTGGCGTTGCAGCGTGACCAAGGCGATGCCGGTCAACACATGCCTATAAACTGGCATTGCAACTCAGGTATGGCGTTGCGGCGCTCTGTTTAGTCACAGAATAGGCGCTGCGGCGCCATTACTCAACTTCAGATACTACCAGAGCGCTGCAGCGCTCTGTTTACTCATGAAACAGGCGTTGCGGCGCCACGACTGAGCAACACGCAGACATAGCTGGCGAAGAACACAGTTTAGGCCATACAAGGCCATAAACTGTGCTCAAACAACAATCTTTGCATACCCAAACTATATAAACTTCACAGAATAATTACTAAGCATATAGAGCATGATTGTAACTAACAAAACAATATAAACAATCAAATTAGAACCTTTAAATTCCATGTTTTAGCCAAAATTCCATTTTTAGACATTCTTAACAAAATCAATCACTGTGAACTCGTTTTTTAACCAAATTACTTCATCCAAATTGTGTTCTTTTCATTTCTTGATGTTTTAACACCGTCAGAAATCAATTTACACATTATAATACGAATTGAACACTAATTTTGATATCAAATAAGCCATATACAAAAATACTTCACTTTAACATGATTTCTTCATATTTATAATCTTTTCATGGATTAATCAACTCTAAACCACATACAAACCATATAAAAATAGATTATATATACAAATTAATATATATAACCCATATCTTCAATAAATTATTCCTAAAAATTACTTTTTAATAAAGAAAAATAAAGAACATAAACTAATAATTCAAGGTTAGATTACTACCTTCAAGTTCTTATTTTTACTATGTTAGATGATAGAGAATTGTTTTGACTCCTTTTTCTCCTTCCTAGACTCTTAGAACTTAGCTTCAACTTCACAGAGAATGTTTTTCTCTCTTTTCCTCTTCTCTCTATTCTCTATTTTCTCTAGAGTAAGGTTTAACAACTGATAAAACTTAACATAAAATATATACTTAATACAATATAATACATATACTTAATATTTATCAAGTACAAAGTTTTGAAAATCAAAAGCCACAGGGCTTTATTTGGATAAAACTAAATTAATATAAGAATTCAAAAGCCATAAGGCTTTGTTTGGTACAACTAGATTAAACCTCTTTAATTTATTTTAAAAATTCACTTACTATATAGTTTAATTATCAAACTTTATTTAATTAAATTCTAATATTCAAATTTAATTAAATTAAAGTTAACATTAACACAATAAATCAAATTATCACATAATTATAATTTCCATTATAAATTATAACTTATTTAACAAATCGTTAAATCTCCAATTTAATTATTAAATTAAATTAAAACACATTATAATATTAAACAACTCTTTTAATTTAATTAACACAATTAAATTAAAACTTCACACTATAAAATTATCCCACATTTACTTAAGTAACACACTACAATTAAATTAATCTACAATAATTCCATCAAATAATTATTTAACTCAATAAATAAATCAACTAAAATATTTATTTAATTTAATAAATATTTAAAATTAAATACAAAAAATCTCGTTCGTTACACGAACTAGCAACCGATCTAATTCGCTGTGAAAGATAGTGTAGAAGAGACGGAAAACTAGTTTATTGGCTGTTTGTGGAAAACCACTCAGCGTACTATATTAAACACTGTTAGAGACTCGATGTGTGCTAGGTCTAAAGTTGTGGATACATATGGAGATAAGGTGATTCTTTTCACATATGTAGATGTAGAGGATGAGTTAAGTCTTAGAAATATTATAAGAAGAAGATGAGAAAGTTAATCAATCATAAAAGATGATTATAAGGTTTATGCCATCTTCGTATGTCATAATACGGAAGGAATAAAAGTAAAGTTGGTCACGTAGACTTAGATTACAAGAACGCGAGTCATAGGAAGTAACGTTAAGTTTAAACCAATGCGTAAGTCAAATATATGACTAATTGGTGTATGTGCTATTTCCTTATGTGATACATAGTAATTGCGGTAAACAGTTCAGCGTAAACTATAAGTTGTAGCTGTGCTTAATGCAAGTTTTCTAACTTCATTCATATTTCAAATGAATGTTAGTTTCTTAACTTTCTTAGATGTTGAACATGAGAAAGTATTTCGTATATGAAAATGTGTGATATTTGTGTGAAGTGTATATGTATGAGGCCTTGTGCCGAACGTTCAATACTTATGTGTTTTTGTGAAATAAACTGTTCTACGATTGAACGGTTTAATGTGATGTGGTTCTATTTGTGAACTGCTAGGGTTAAGTCTGTGTTAATGATTCTAGCCAGACTGAAGGTAGGATATGTGAAAGTAATTGTGATTAATGTTTTAAAATGATAGGATTCAGAGTTTTTTCTATTATTTGAACTACTTCATAACCTTTGATCGGTTATTGAGGTTTTAAAAGAATGCATGATTCTTGATTTTGTGGTTATACAACTACTTTAACTTGCTGAGCAATTGAATGCTAGCTCTTGCTTTCAATAAAAACATTTTCAGCAAACAATGCTAGAATGAACTTAAGGATCCTGTAAAGATCAAGTTGACCGGTGTTCTGATGAAGTGTTGTTCATTATATGAACAAACAAGAAGATCAAGCCAAGACTTGTAATGTAGAACAGTTAATTAGACGGTAGAGTAGTTTAATGAACTGCTATGTATCTTTTGTGGTGGATAAAAGTCACTCTTGTAAGATGTTAAGAATAATGTAATTACCATTTTTTGTAATGAACGAGGATTTAAGGTAATATAACTTGGGATTTGAAGATTTATGTTGTTATATTTAGTTGTATAATGATGTATGTTTGGGATGAGTAGTACCGTGATGCACGAAACTCGAGTTTAAAAAATAACCCGGATTTTGGGGCGTCACAGTTGGTATAAGAGCAGATAGGTTATAAACCTTAGGTATGAGTACCTAAGGCTATAATATAAGAGAGAAGGTTAAGAAAATCGTTGAGTTAAAAGATTAAGGAAGAAGATCACTACGTGATCTCATTAAATCGTGAATAATAGATTTTCTATTAAACGATGAATGATGTATAGTTGAAGCTATCAATGAAAGGTACTATAAACTTGTACGAGAAGAAGAACTCAGAAAAGTTGTAGAGGATAAGGTACGAATTAAAGAAAATTTGTATCAAGTAAGAGAAAGTTAGAATGTTGTAAGATTTCGATTGAGGTCTCATGTGATAGTAGAGTTGTACGAACCTTTGTGTGGGCAGGGGTTTGTGACTACTTAGTCTATTACAGTGATAATCATTGGAATATTAATGTCGCGCTATCAATATGTATATGATGAGAAGGTGAATCTTTTCCCATGTTATATTGGATAGTAGAATATATTAAGATAGGTGCGAGTTCTTGAAATTCATACTTACGAAAAGTTTGTGACTCATAGTTATATGCTATGTTTTTGAGCCTCTAAGCGTATGGAAAGTCCTTGATTTGTTCTTGGATTACATATTGCAAAGATAAGTTCTTAAACATATATGTTTGTGGAAAGTTCATAAACACATTAAGTGTGGTA
This sequence comes from Panax stipuleanatus, assembly GCA_020205555.1. Taxonomy (NCBI): domain Eukaryota; kingdom Viridiplantae; phylum Streptophyta; class Magnoliopsida; order Apiales; family Araliaceae; genus Panax; species Panax stipuleanatus. Next base: position 55,228,560 of record CM035115.1, on the reverse strand, counting down.
AGTTGATGAACTATACTATGGTATATGAATGTTTAGATTGAAAATAAGTTATTTTCCTTATAAGTAGCATTGAAAGTGCTAGAAGAAGTTAGAATTATCACAAGCATGACAATGAAGGAAGATGAAGAAAGTAATTACTCCAAGTCTTCTAGCTATGCTAGATTTCAAAATTTATTGACATCGTGCTAAAGAGTACATGTTTAAGAAAATGATATTGGTTTAACTTTTGGAATCAATGGATTTTAAAAGAACTATTCTTTGTATGTCTATGCTAAATCATTTGGGCTAGACAGAAATTGATTTGAAATATCAAAATGAATTTTGTATCATCAGTGCATTTGATGCAGAGATGGTAAAAGATGGAGTTATTAATGCATTTGAACCTAGTATTGGATGTGATCTTTGGATCAACAACCCGCTATGGTATGATGTAGAATGACGAAGTCCTCAACGTACTATGAAATAATACGGTATCATGACGTCATAAAACGTTTTGAAGTATTATTAAAGAATTTAAAGAAGTAGTCTATGTCAATTGATTTGACTAGACGAATGTTTTAGTTGATGTCCAAATTATTGGTATGGTCTAAGCTATTTGATTTGGCTAGACGAATGGTATGTCATGTTTAAAAGAAAATTGAGCTTTCTTTGAGAAGTTATGCCAAACCAAATTATTTTGGTGCAGAATCTGATGATTAAGTTTTAGGTGAACAAACTTCGAAATGGGGTTATACGATAGGTTGATCAGCTACGTATGGAAGAGGTAGTTTACTTTCTTGGTGATTGTAAATCGGCCGTGATAGAATGGTTTACTATGAAATGCTGTTAAACCTAGTAAGAGTTCATGGTCAATACGACCCCTCATCAAAGTATGAAATATTTTAAAGGAATCCTTATACTCCTCGTTATTCATTCAACTTCATAATTCTTAATAAATTGTGGAGACTTTAGAATGTTTGAAGGATGAGAACTTCTTTGCAGAGAAGTTGAGAGATTAGTATGCTAAAATTTCGAGGATGAAATTCTGTGAAGAAGGGGTGAATGCGATATCCCAAAGGATTGTAAGAATAAAGCATTCGGGTATGGATGTGGTTTTAGAAATTCGGAGGATGGAATTTTTATAAGGGGGAAAGAATGTGACAACCCAAAAAATCGGATTGTCCAGAAAATGAAGTATAAAGAATTATTAATTAATAAAAAAGATTTTTATTAATTATATTTTGTGTTATGTGTTTATTAATCGTTCTAGGACCTAGGATGATTATAAAACGGGAGGATTCTGGCTACGAGCTAGACTGAACAAGTAAGAATTTTCAAGAAGAAAATAAAAAAATTTCGGGAATAAAATATTTCTGAGAAAAAGATGAAATAGGCACTATTCACACGACGAAACCTACGATTTAGGGTTTGAATAACCTAGGTCATTCTGAAAGTTCGGTATGTCGTAATGACGTTCTATCTGGAGATTTGACAGTAATATGCCGTGAAAAGTTATGCTAGCCGATAAAAGTTTTTCTCAAAAAACGTGCAGAAATAAGACGAAATAAAAACGACAAAAAGTGCTGTTATATACTTTTCATTCGTTTAACTACATTATGGAAAAACGTGAAGGAAAAAGCTAATCATCAAAAAGTGTTTTTCATTTTTTTGAAGTTTCGAATAACGCTTGAAAGTTAGTCTGTAGAGGAAAGACGAAATATCTAAAAATATTTGGATTCCGAGAAACGCAATTTTTTAAACTGTCGGACGAATTCTGAAAGTCAGAACAACAAAGCTTCCACGAGAAGCTTCGTGAATAGTTAAGAGGTGTGAATAGTGAGGAGGTGGGGGTAAAATGGTAAAAAGTCGCTTAATGACCAAAACACCCTAGCCTTGGTTTTCTATGTAATCAAGCATTAAGCTCATTTGTTTGGTTAGAAAATTTCAACCAACACTTGTGAGAGAGAGAGAGAGAACTCGAATGGGGGAGAAGAAGGAAAGGAAGAGGAAAAGCTAGCCCGCGTGCAAGCTTTGTCCAACGGCAGAAGATTAAAGAAGAAAGGTAACCCAAAAACCTAGCTTCAATCAAATTTTCTTTAAGTTATCTATGTCAAAACACATAGCTTAATGAAAAGAAAAGTTAAAGATGTTAGGAATGAATTTTATATTGTTGAAATCATGGTAAAAGGAAGTAAGAAGAATTAAAAGTTAGTTTATAATTTCTTTAAAAGCTTTCATAGAAAGTATGAATTGCTTGATGTTAATGGATGATTCAGATGAGTTATATGAACTCTACAATGTTATACGCGTGAATTATCAAACTTATATCGTTAAAATACGAGAAAATATAAAATTGTAATCATAATATCGATTAAAAATGAAGAACAAACGAAGAACGTGAAGAACGCGAAGAACGAACAAAGAACGTGAAGAACGTGGTAAGAACGTTGTTGATGGACAAATTCAAAATAATCTAATTAGAGCTTGTTGTTGATGGACAAGTTTAAAACGATCATATATATATATATGCTTGGTTAGGAACAGTAGAAACGTTTATGAAGAACGGATTGAAATTAGCCGATAATGAAGTTATGTCAAAATTTCGTAAAAGACGAACGAAAATGTAGAAAGTAAGTTAATGAACCCGAATGAGTATGCTTTCCTAAGAATGTAAGAAAACGTGGAAAACGTGAGTCGTGGACTCAAGAACGAACGAATTTTGGGTTCGGATGAATGAATTACGGACGAACGAAAATTTAACATAAAGTTGAAAAACTTAGCGAGGGAGGACTTTCGAGCAAATTTCAAGGTTTGTTAGAAACTCAAAAAATTAATTTTATTTGGGGGGATGTGTATTAGGTGTTGTAAGGTTTCTAACGCCTCCGAAATGGACCGATTCCAATATCGAGAGAGGAAGTTATGAGATGTCAAAGTAGGTGTCTCAAACTTGCTCAACACTTAAAAAAAATTATTAGTTTTAAGGGAGGCGCCGCAGCGCCGCCCAGTAAAGGGGAAGGTGCGCCACAGCGCTAGCCCGGGAGCCCCAAGCACTACCACCCTGCGCCGCAGCACCGGATTTAACAAGAAGAGTGGCGCCGCTGCGCCTTTAAGAAAATTTTCTTCGACTGGAGATTTTTATTTTCCAACTTTTTGGATGGTAATTAAGGGGCAAGCATGAATGTAATATTCATGAAGAGAAATGACTAGAATAATGAGTAAAACCTTGAGTTTGACGATGAAACGTTAAATAAAGGTTATAAAACGACGAATGCAAAATACGTAACCGATATCCGGGGACCGTATTCGCGTTAAAACGAACGTGTGGGATTGCTAGGGTTGTAATTCCTTAGACGTTGAGTGACGAGGGTGACTTATAACATTTTGATGTTATAATGCCGTAATTAAAGTTAGGTGTAAAGCGTATAGACGCTATTCTCGCAAAGTAATTGCGATGAATGATCGGTCTTAGCATACAACGAACAGTATGGCTTAGACATTATGAGATGGCGATGAACGTGATGTTCATGTAACAGTTAACAAACGAAAGCAATTAAAACCTTAAGTAAAGGTTGAATGGAGGTTTAAAAGATGAACCACGTGAACATCGAATATGTAAACGATCCTCGTGAATCGTATTCGCGTCTGGCGAACGTTCCAAGTATACATTGGTTGTATGACTTAGACGTTGACGAAAGTAGAAAGTAAAATGTGTAATTAACAAGAAAGCCATAATGAACAGTAATGAAATAATGGAGGTCCGAGTGTGAATCGGATAACAGATGTAGAAAGACACGTAAACATTAAACACTAGAATCGACGTGAGGGTCTTGATTATATGCGTATATTAAACTGGCATAACCTACACACCGTGTATGATTTGAACGTAAGAGAATGAAGAGTAATGAATGACGTAAACATTGAACAAGTCGAGTTAGTAATAATAACTTAAATAACATTACGAGTCAAATGGACCGAGCATTGTAAGATATGAAGATAAGATAATGTAAAATGTTTAAAGGCTATGAACGCATTGTCTTGACTTTGAGGATTCGTTCTCGGAATATAAATGACTATATGACATAGACGTTAATGAAGAAATTCTGAGGTATGGCATTTAGTTGCCAGAAAACCATAAGAAATGGGAAATAAACTTAACGAACATTATAGTTTTAATGATTCGGATAAGTTAATGATAAGAAGATAAGGATAAGAAGTTAAGTTTAAGTTGTAGTACAATCGTACTCTTTAATGGTTGATGTATGGTATTTGGGCTAAATGATTCCATTAGAGAGCAACGGTTAATACGAACTAGCAACCGATCTAACTCACTGTGAAAGATAGTGTAGACGAGACGGGAAACTAGTTTGTTAGTTATTGTGAGAAACCACTCAGTGTACTATATTGAACACTGTTCGAGACTCGATGTGTGCTAGGTGTAAAGTTGTGGATACATATAGTGATAAGGTGATTCTTTTCACATATGTAGATGTAGAGGATGAGTTAAGTCCTAGAAATGTTATAAGAAGAAGATGAGACAGTTAATCTATCGTAAAAGATGATTATAAGGTTTATGACATCTCCGTATGTCATAATACCGAAGGAATGAAAGTAAAGTTGGTCGCATAGACTTAGATTACAAGAACGCGAGTCATAGGAAGTAAAGTTAAGTTTAGACCAATGCGTAAGTCAAATATATGACTAATTGGTGTATGTGCTATTTCCTTATGTGATACATAATAATTGCGGTAAACAGTTCAGCGTAAACTATAAGTTGTAGCTGTGCTTAATGCAAGTTTTCTAACTTCATTCGGATTTTAAATGAATGTTAGTTTCTTAACTTTCTCAGATGTTGAACATGAGAAAGTATTTCGTATGTGAAAATATGTGATATTTGTGTGAAGTGTATATGTATGAGGCCTTGTGCCGAACGTTCAACACTTATGTGTTTTTGTGAAATAAACTGTTCTACGATTGAACGGTTTAATGTGATGTGGTTCTATTTGTGAACTGCTAGGGTTAAGTCTGTGTTAATGATTCTAGCCAGACTGAAGGTAGGATATGTGAAATTAATTGTGATTAATGTTTTAAAATGGTAGGATTCAGAGTTTTTTCTATTATTTGAACTACTTCATAACCTTTGATCGGTTATTGAGGTTTTAAAAGAATGCATGATTCTTGATTTTGTGGTTATACAACTGCTTTAACTTGCTGAGCAATTGAATGCTAGCTCTTGCTTTCAATAAAAACATTTTCAGCGAACGATGCTAGAATGAACTTAAGGATCCTGTAAAGATCAAGTTGACCGGTGTTCTGATGAAGTGTTGTTCATTATATGAACAAACAAGAAGATCAAGCCAAGACTTGTAATGTAGAACAGTTAATTAGACGGTAGAGTAGTTTAATGAACTGCTATGTATCTTTTATGGTGGATAAAAGTCATTCTTGTAATATGTAAAGACTAATGTAATTACTATTTTTTGTAATGAACGAGGTTCTAAGGTAATAGAACCTAGGATTTGAAGATGTATGTTGTTATATTTAGTTGTATAATGATGTATGTTTGGGATAAGTAGTACCGTGATGCACGAAACTCGGGCTTGAAAAATAGCCCGAATTTCGGGGCGTCACAGGGGATGAACCGACAATAGAAGGGAGTATAAGGCATGTGCATAAATCATTTCCTCTCTCTTATTTGTCCAAAGTGGGTGAATAACTCCCTTAGTTTGCAACTTATCTTTTAGCCACATTATTTCACCAAGTTTGCAAGTTAAGTAAGAAATAAGAGGGAAGATTGATAGGAGATTATGTACAAATATAGAAACTATATGCATGGAAATTTCTCAACTATAAATTTCTTCCTTTTATTTTGCAAGTGAACTTTTCTTCATTTTTTTTCCTAAGTAAATTAAGAAAGAAATAGAAATATATATATATATATATATATATATATATATATATATAGAGAGAGAGAGAGAGAGAGAGGGTTTTGAGTGGTCAAGAAGGAGAAAGAGGAGTCTTGAAATCCCATTGCCATCTTGTGACGAACAAGATTTTGTAATTTAATTTGAATATTTATTGAATTAAAAAAATATTCTTCGATGATTTAATTATTGAATTATATAATTATGTGATGGAATTATAGTAGATTAATTTAATTATATATGTTACATTGATTAAATTAATGTGGGGAATTTTATTAATCAAAGTATGTATTTAATTGAGCTTATTTGATTAAATGGATTATTTAATAAGCATAATGTTATTCTAATTAATTTAATAATTAATTAGAGATTTAATTATTTGACATAATTAATTAATGAAAATTTTAATTATGTGACTATGTGATTTAATGTGAAATTATTCTATTTTAATTAATTGAATTAAATAAGATATTTGATTAATTGCTTAAATGGGTGTGACATTATTAAACTATATTATAAGAGATTAATTAAATTAATGAGAATGAGTTAGTAGTGGCTAGCCAAACTAGGTCCTAAAGGGAGTTGCACCAGTTAACCCATTACGGATTAACTGACCTACTATATTGTCAGTTATAATACATACGTAATATTATATACACATTATATATATATCATATACATCAGTCTTCTATTTTGATATCATTCATCAGTTAGAGAGAAAATACTTAGAGAGAGTTTGAGAAAAAACTTGAGAGATTGAGAAGTAGAATCTATATCATCACCAAACAGAGTTAGCAAGAGAATATTCTTCATCCCAATTTTGATTTCACGAACTATGTTTTCTCTTTCAAGTTCTCTGTAAAAAGTCTATTTTGTGATTAAGCCATGGATTGATGAAGTATGTGATTCTAAATGATTATAACATGATTTCTATTATCTATACACGTTTTAAAACAATCAAATCCATGTAAATATGTTTTAATTAAGTTTTTCAAAAGTTTTCAGAATTTTCTAATAACGTGTTTTAAAAGTTCTCTGTGAAGAACGATTTTCATGATTTACTTAAGATATGATCACATGTATGCTATTATATGTTAATAACATATTTTATATCATGCATACATGAATTACAGTGACCAACACCATGTAATTATGTTTCAATTGGATTTTTTATAGTTACAGAGTATAAAAGTTGTATATATGGCCTTATGGCATTTACGAACAATTGTATTCCTTGAATTATTTGTTTAAATTAAATTTGACAGTAGACTATAATAATACATGTTAAAACAAAGAAAACAAACTTTGAACGGATGGATTCGGAGTTATAACGAATCTGTGACGTCAAATTTTATGTTTTTCTTCAAAACCTTCAAGAACACCAAGAACAGTGAAACTTCGTGATTTGATTCGAGTAATTCCATGATTTAAGATGTTAAAAATATGTTAGTAACATTGTATGATGTTTCTATGAAGTTTATACTTCATAGAAATCACGGTACTAGTTTAATTTGCATTTAATTGGAGTAATTGGCCTACGATCTGTCAAAAATCGCAAACCAGAGTTCCACCAGTAGCGGGCCCCACCCCAGCGGGTCCTCATAGGCATAAAGCCCCGCCCCAGCGGGGGTGGGTGCTGTCCGAGAACTTTGCTTGGTCTCCAAAAAAAAATTTAGACTGTTTTAACCTCCTGTAGTAAAATAAGCATAACTTCTTCATACGAACTCTGATTAAAGCGATTCAGAATGATTTGGAAAGATAATGAGTAGACCTAAAATTTTCAATATTTAAGTTTTTTAATTTGAAGTCGTTAACAGGGGTCAAAATGGTCATCTTTGTGACTGATGCGTATTCGGAGGCAATCGGAGGGCGTCGGACATGCACGTATGCAAGTGTAGTACTCTCGACAATAAAAGATGTTGCTCTAAGTTATAAAACATGAATATTATGAAATATAATGATGTTTAACATTAATTAATGATATTTTAGACAAGTTGTATAAGTATGTTAAGCGTACGCAAGAGGGACGAATCGGGTGTGCGACGAATGAACGTTGAAACGTCGTGCCAAGTGTAATACAATGCTATAACATACTTGAGGACTTGATGAACATGTAATGCTATGCTATAACATGTTATTAACACATATTATATGATTAAAAGTTCATGTTAATAAACTAAGTTGTTGACATGTATAAGATAATGTGAAGGTTCAAGTTAACAAACTAAGCGCGAACTTGAATATTGTGATTATAAAACTTGATTATGATTGTTTAAAGGATTATACCTATGTGGTAAGCATATTGTGAATTCATACTTATGTTATGTGATTAGTTAATAAGTTATCACTTGGAACCAAGTTGTAAGTTGAACTTAAATGAAAAGTTCAACAATTGAACATAGAAGTTATGAAACTAATCAGCATCGTATGCATAATGTAATGTGTAGGACGTTGAGGAATTGAATTATAACTATAATTATAGCTTGCGCACGAGGCAAGTATTCTATCCCTAACTTATTATCGTTAAGCAAGTTTCTTATCTAAACTCTTTAATTTGAATAAGCGTTCTATTCCGTATTCTTATGTCAAGCAAGTTACTAAATTCAAAGTTTACTTTTATTGAACAAGTTTTTTTTATTCTTGAAATACTATTATTATGCAAGTTCTTATACTTGTTAATCAAGTTGAGATTCCAAATGAGATATTATAATACCTTTTAAAGCATGATTCCAGTTATACAATACTTATTCGATTGTATACTCTTGAGAAGTTATTATTAAATTTGAATATCGTTTATTGTTGAACCTTGTAAGACTAGAGAACCCTTATTGATTCGACTAGTCCATAGTTGATGAGCGTTCTAAATTCTAGAACTGTTATTGAGTTTATCCAAACTATACTTCCTTTGGTGCGGACTCTGATGTCAAACTAAGATGAACAACTCTTTTGATTGGGGATTGATGATGCTTTAGCGTTGAGATATTGTGCACAGTATTGGTACTAAGGGCTAATCCCCCTAAGTACGAGAAGTAAAGTCCATAGTCTATGACTGTTAAAGGTGTAAAGATAAACATACTTGACAACCTAGGACATGGTTCAAGGTCTTATGACCCTCAGATGTTCTTTTGATTCTTGTTATTCATTCTTGATTTAAAGGCCGAGTTTCTTATTCAGAAGTCTTTGATTCACTTGCATGTTATTATATTATTGTTATATTATTATACTTGTGGGCAATCGTGCTCACTCTTGTGTAATAATAACATTGCAGTTAAGAACGAAAGATCTAACGAGCCTTCCACTAGCAAAGGCAAGGGAAAAGTCAACAAGTGATGAAGACTTGTTGTTTAATTGATAATATTTGTTTAAGACTTATGTTAAAGTTGTGTAAGACTTATTATTTATTTACATTTCTGCATTTGAGATTTAAGGTTAGTATGACCTGGGATTGATGTATTTATGATTCAGATGTTGTAACCTCATAAGGGGAGGATTTATTTCTATCTATTGCATGGTTTGCATTTATTATGGGTAGATAGATAGATGATATTTGTACAGTGAACACCAAATCCCGTGGAATTAAAGTACCCGGATTTGGGAGTGTCACATGTTGGTATTAGAGCTGTAGGTTATGAACCTTAGGTGGGGGAAAACCTGAAGGTATTAGCCTTTTAAGAGATCGAGAACATAGTAATGATAAACTCTTATCGAGTTCTAAGGAAGATAATAACTTAACTTATGTGCTATGTGCTTATACTTATACGACTAGCATCACTTAATAACTAAGACTTAAAATTTAATTTGTCAGGATGTCGGATGTTGGAGAACCCAGTCAGCCTAGGGAGGTTGTACCCCGAGTGGCTATTGAGGAAGAGCCCGAGACATTCATATTGTCTGGGAGTAGTTAGTTCGACGAGAGCCATCTCCTTCTATCACAGTTGTTGGTCGAGAGCATGAGCCGGTGTTTGACCCAAAGGAGGACTCTGAGGAGATTGAGGTTCAAACTGAGGCAACCGAGGAGAAGGAGGAAGACCCTGAAGAGTTCCTACCGAACTCTATCAGTGCTGAGATGTACGACGAGTTATATGACCATAACATAGAGTTACGAGATACTATTCAGGAGCTGAAGGAGCAGACGGTTACTCAACAGTCTACCATCGAGTAGAAGGATGGTGAGATGGAGGCTCTTTACACACGTCTTGGAGACGTAGAGTAGGAGTTGGTCCACGAGAAGGGCCAAGGTGAAGAAAAGTCAGAAGAGATAGAGAAGTTGAAGAATGAATTGAAAGAGAAGTCAGCAAGACTTGCCATAGCAGAGGACGCTTCAGTGAAGGATTCACGATGTGCTGATCTTGCAGAGGATAATGTTCGCGCAAAGAAGGCAAAGATTGAGGAGACGGGCTATACGTTTCAGAAGGAAATTGATGAGGCCCAGGATCGGGTGATGTACTATCCAGTTCAATTCAAGGGTCTACCTTGGAATATATTAGATTGTAGGACGATGTCCCGCATTATGGAAGAAGAGCGCAGTAAAACTGTTTGACGCCTTAGTAAGCCGTGATACGAACAGTTTGATTATGTGATATTTATTTGATATTTAATAATGTAAATTCCGATGTGATTATAAACAAGGAATATTTTGATGATTCAAATCCTGTAGATTCTTTATTTCGGGATAGTTGATGTAAATAGCAGTGATGATATCGTATTATGTTAAAACTTTTGATTAAATAAAATATCAGAGTTTATTGGAGATGTTATGTGATTAAGTGATTATGTTTAAATGTTTAAGCTAAGCCTTAGATATTTAAAGAATTGAATAAAGATCTAATAAACGTATATCTTAATAGAAATATGTCGCCGAGAGAACGCTCTAACCGTCGACCAGCCCAAGAAGGATCAACGAGTAACGTGAACCCCATTTAGCAGTTGGTGAACTTATTGACAGGAGCAAGGAATAACCAGCCGCAAGCTCCATCGACTACATCATTTAAAGACTTCAAGGCGGTGGGACTACCAGAATTTAAGGAAACCATGAACCCAATTAAGGCATAGACTTGGATTATGAAAATGGAAAAGGTTTTCGACGTCGCTCGAGTGAGTGAAGATCAGAAAATGGCCTACGCAACATTTATGTTAAAGTCAGAAGCCAGCTATTGGTGGCAGGCAAATAAGGTACGGGGAGGACAAGGTGTGGTAACTTGGAAAAGGTTTAAAGAAATGTTTTTCGAGATGTACTTCTCGATGAGCTCACACAACCAGATGGAGATACAGTTTCTGCAATTAATGTAAGGTGACATGTCTGTGCCAGACTATGCTATAAGATTTAATGAGTTGGCTAGGTTCGCCGCGTACCAAGTGCATACCGATGAGAGGAAGGCTAGGAGATTCGAACAGGGACTGAAGCCCTTGTTGTATAGCAATGTGTCGATGTTTTAGCTGAACACCTTTGCAGAAGTATTAGAAAAGGCTATCATCACTGAAGGAGGGAGCGATGCTATGACCAAGTACAATCAAGAGCTAAAGAAGAAGAAAAGTGAAGGTGAGGGTAACAACAAGGCCAGTGGTAGTAACACTGAGGGAGGTAACAGTCAAAAGAGAAGAGGGAGAGATAGCACATCGACTAGAAATCAGCAAATAAGCCAAAAGAAAAGATAGAAGCATGTCTGACCTGCGGGAAGAATCACCTGGGGGTCTGTATGTAAGGAAAAAGAGTTTGCTATAATTGTGGTCGGGGAGGCCACATATGACCTAACTGCTCTAACCCTAAAAAGGACGCCTGTTTCATATGTGGATCAAAGGATCATCTGGCAAAGGATTTCCCTAGAAAGATGTCAGGAGGGGCAGGAGCAGGAAGAAATAAGGGAAGCATAACGCTCTGAAGATAACGGGACGAACTGCAACCAACCGACCTACTGCCAGGACATTCAACATGACAGTGCAAGTTGCTGTACAATCTCGCGATGTGGCGTCATGTATCATTTTGTTCAATAATGTTAATGCATATGTATTCTTTGATTCGGGTGCTATTTGTTCATTTATATTCGATGACTTTGCTAAGAACTTAGAATTGACTAAGGACGAGTTAGAATACCCCATGAATATAGAAATTGAGAATAAAGAAGTGATCCCTGTTAAGTATGTACACAAGAACTGTAGCGTGAATATTAAGGGTAATGTGATGAACGTAGATATTACTCAGATTAGACTTGGGGAAATCGACAATATCTTGGAAATGGATTGGCTATTCAATTATGGGACTATAATTGATTGCCAAAGAAAGTATATTAACCTTATGACTCCGTAAAAGGTTATGTTTTATGGCAGCAAGTCTCCTAGACAAGCGAGTTGTCTGGCGATGATGCAGGCCAGGAAGTTATTGAGACAAGACTGAATAAGATATTTAGCCTATATAGTCAATAGTCGTAAAGAGAACCCGAAGTTAGAAGAAATACCAGTCGTGAGAGATTTTGTGGATGCAGTTCCGGATGATTAGCCAGAACTTCCAACAGATAGAGAGGTAGAGTTCTTGGGCATATAATTGATAAGGACGGAATTTCGATAGATCCCTCCAAAGTCGAAGCTGTGATGAACTGGGATCAGCCAAAAACACTGTCAAAAGTGAGAAGTTTTTTTGGATTGGCAGGTTATTATAGAAGATTCATTCAGGACTTTTCCAAGATCGCAACTCCGCTGACAAATTTGACTAGGAAATCGGTGAAATTCGTTTGGACGAAGAACTGTGAGGAAAGCTTCCAAGAGCTTAAGAAGAGGTTGAGTTCAGTGCCTGTATTATCTCTTCCAGATAATACAGGAAATTTTGTGGTTTATAGTGATGCGTTGCATAAAGGACTAAGCTGTGTGCTTATGCAAAACGACAGAGTCATTGCGTATGCATCACGACAGTTGAAGGACTATGAGAAGGGGTATCCGACCCATGACTTGGAGTTAGCTGCAGTGGTATTTGCTTTGAAGATCTGGATACACTATCTCTATGGGGAGAAGTGTGAAATATATACAGACCACAAGAGTCTGGAATATATTTTTACACAGAAGGACTTGAATATGTGCCAGAGAAGGTGGCTGGAGTTAATTAAGGACTATGATTGCGAGATTTTATACCATCTGGGTAAAGCAAATGTGGTTTTCGACGCCTTAAGTAGAAAGGGTCAGGAGAAATTAATGTTGTTGACCGCTCAGGAGGAGCTAATTTCAGTGATTGAGAAGCTGGAATTAGAACTTGAATATCCGATGGAGATTGACGAAAAGCTATTCCAGATACAGGCTGGTATAACTCTATTGGATAAGGTTAAGGAAGCTTAATTTCAGGACGAAGAATGTGAGAAGGTAAGGAAAAAGATATCTGAAGGAACCGAACCGAGATTCAAGATAGACAGTGAGGGACTGCTGAGATTTGAGAGTAGTGTTTGGGTACCGCCAGTGCCAGAGATTAAGGAGGAAATTTTGAGCGAGGCTTATAGTTCACGATATTCGATTCACCCCGATAGTACCAAGATGTACCAGGATCTCCGACAATATTTTTGGTGACCAAATTTGAAATGAGATGTTGCAGAGTGTGTTGCCAAGTGTCTGACATGTCAGAAAGTGAAAGCAAAACATCAGAGGCCGAGTGGTTTGCTACAACCTCTAGAGATCCCATAATGGAAATGGGAACATATTACGATGGATTTCGTGGTTGGCCTTCCGACGACTCTGAAAGGCTTCGACGCAGTATGGGTTATCGTTGACCGATTGACAAAATCCCCACACTTCCTTCCGATCAGAATTAGATTCATCTTGGAGCAGTTGGCAAAGCTGTATGTAAAAGAGATTATTTCGAGACACAGAGTTCCAGTGTCGATTGTTTTCGATCGAGATCCCCGCTTCATATCAATTTTCTGGAAGCGACTACAGAGTGCATGGGAATGCAGTTGAGAATGAGTACGACATATCACCCTCAGACAGACGGAAAGAGTGAAAGAACGATTCAAACATTGGAGCATATGTTGAGAGCGTGCATCATGAATTTCAAAGGAAATTGGGATGATCACTTACCGCTCGTTGAATTCGATTACAACAATAGTTATCACGCTAGTATTGGCATGCCAGATCCACCAAGGACCACCCCGGGAGGGGCAAAACGATCATTTTATCAACTCTCAGTCGATTCGGTCAAAATCGAGCTGAATTGATGCCATCAAAGTCAGAATGAACCATAATGACTATCCCGAGTGTAAACAACGCAAGACAGCTCAACGAATAAACTGCGGGGAATCGAAGACCTGGTTATGAACCCATTTTCTCAAACCCGAAAATGTTTTCTCCTATGTCATTGCGACACTCTCGGCGAGGGCTTTCCGAAAAGGTATCGCACGCCTCAAACGGACGCTCCGATCAAAAGTTAGAAAGTTTCGACTTCGACTGCGAGTTGTCCGGAGTGCCTATACTTTGAGATAAAGGAACTTGGCACCGTGGACCCCACCAGGGGAGCCGCACCTCTACTTACGGTAGCAGTAGGTAGATTGGAGGCTCCCTGGTCTATAAATATGAGGCCACCCCTATGACGCCCCCAAATTCCGGCCACCATGCCTCTAATCCGGTGTGTCACTATCTAACAATAATAACTAAAATCATATAATTACAGCGGATAATCTAGAATAATATACAATGATTTATTATATTTATTCCCCCAAGTCTCGTAACCTACAATACTTAATAGATTATATAATAATATCAAATAAAGACTTATTACATAACCCTACTTAAGTTTAAACATAGTTCTGAATTAGTTTTAATACATTATCATAGTTGTCATAATACAACACAAGAATTTCTAAAACATAAAGGGATTAGCTAGTCGCTAGCCTTGCCCTTGCCCTTATCGATGCCCGAAGGTCCGCCCTGCTCTGCCTTAACTGAAATGTTTTATGAAAAGCAAGAATGAGCAACAAGTTTGCTCAGCAAGTAATATAGCAATAAGGGTGAGTAATATAGTTTTTGAATCCCAAAGAGGTATATCAATAAGGATAGTTCAAGTATAATATAAAGTATCGATAGTTCTCAACAACAGTCGCTAAGGATAGAAGGATATCAATAAGATTCAACACTAAATTAATTTAAGATTTCAAAATAATGAATACTGAGCAGTCACTAAGGACTATGAACTTCTACTAGAATTAACAGAAATATACTGATAATCCAATAAAACAAGTACAAAAGGTGATCAGCCTAAAGTACCCTATATTATGCATAACATTTAATCGTACTCAAGTGCGCACGTCGGTCTCCCGACAATATATATTTCCCTTCAAGAAAGGTTGTTCATCTCAGCCACTATAAGATTTCGCACCAATCAATTGGTTTTGATAGCTTTCAAATCATGATATAGGTCTAGCCGAATTGAATGACATAGACCGCTCTTTTAATGTATATATAAGCACAATTATAAGTTCAAGGAATGTAAACCATTTTGTCTTAGCTTTGAAGTATAAGATATGAATTGTACTTTCAATGTTCTACTCGAACGACCAATAATAGCACAAGCTTAAGAATGCTCAATAAAGAGTAGGGTTATGAACTTGCCTTAAGCGTAGTTTACCAAAGTATAGCTTATCAACGCTTTTCGAATCTTATTATCACACAGTTATGTATATAGGACATTTATAAGTTATGTACATTCGATACACAAGCTTACTATGTAAGTTAAATATACACATATGGTTCTAACTTAGTCATATAACCCTATACGTATGTCACTGCGTATTTATTCATATGTAGCATGAAATCAGATTATAAGACACTATGAACATAGTTCATAACTGTCATTTAACATTTGAGGTTTATAAACATTTTGTCAATTTAATATGGTTTCATTGCTTAGCATGCTCATTGATACTTTGAATAACGTTCTAGACAAGTATTACAGATTAGGACAACCCTACAAGTATGTCTCAAGTCCAGATTATAATCAAATAGGATCTAGCAATTCTGCACATTGGCGCGGCCACGCTTGGTTTGCACTAAGGAGTGGTGCGGCCGCGCTGCTCCTGGTTCAAACCAAGACAGGGCTGCTTCTGCAGAATTTAGGCTTACCCCGATAATGCACTTAGACAATGATTTTCGTAAAATGCACATGTCAGGATGCTTATAACTAGGTTTGACCACATATCGTCTTTAACATAGTTTGTTATATATTCTCATTCAAACAAGGCTTTAAGTGTTCAATTAACAACGTCTCTTACGTTTATTCCTTATCCATATGCTATGAGGTCACTAAGTATCATATACATATGTTCAAATTATTTTAGTCATGCATTTCATGTTCCATGGTTCCACTTCTTTGAAACTGGTCCTAAACCATGCTCAACTAGTTTACCATGCATAAGACTAGCTAGGCATACCTGATAATCATGTTTAGAGGCATATGATATCCTATCATGTCGGTTATAATTTTTAGAATACTTGTAATGTAGTTATCAACAAAACTAGTTTCCAAACTTTTAAGGTTTCTTTTGAAAATCTTATGTTAAATCATTCAACATACAATGTAGCTTCACATATCATATGTCATGCTTTCATATGCATAAATAGATCACATATGCATGCTCACAAATTCATGACTCAAGTGTCTATAGTTTATCAAGTTCGTATGTGAAACTCTAAGTTTCCATTGGAATGATATCAAAATCATTTAAGTATACAAGGTAAGTCCACACATTCTTTATTATGCTTATGTACACACATACTTGACTACATACGCATATTTGCAATTTTCAAAACTCAAGGTATTCTTAGTTCGTCAAGTTTGTTTTTGAAAACTTAAGTTTTATTTAGAAAGTCATCAAAATCAAGCTATGGAACGTGATAATATGCAAGGCCTCCTCTGTCAGTATGTCATGGATCAAAGTAGGCATATTTGAGTTAAAGTAGCATGCTCATTATTTCAGAAGGCACAAAAACTCATCATTTGTTTCTGCACAAGTGTAACGCCCCCAAAATAGGTCCAAACCACCCAACCTATTCTGGGTCGCCACGAAATACACTCAACAAAAATTTTAAATACAAATCTTCAAATTCTAACTTTTAAACTGTCGTACAAAATACGACACAATTAAACTGTGAGTTTCAATACAAATACAGTGTCCATACTCCAAATCAATAATACGTTACAGAAAGGTACAGTCAATAACTGTTTTAGGAATTAAAATCTTTGGAAAATACTCAAGGAAACCTTCGTACATGGGAGGCCATGCATCCATGTTATAATAGATATTGTAGGACTCGAGAATTATCCTTGGTTGACCCAATAGACCCCAAAGAAAAACGAGAAGATTACTATCTTGTTCATTCCAATGGTGGGTCTTCTCTTGCCATATAATTATCTCTGTTGTCACAAACTGAGAATTATATTCTAACCGTACTCCAAGATTATATAGGTAGTGTTCATGGATATAATCAGCCAGTGGATGTGCACAACCCTGTCTTATAATAACACGACGTTGTATGTCATTAGACATCTTGTATAATAGTGACAAAACACCCTTCCAAAGTTGGGTTCACCACACCTAAGTCAGGTCACCAAAATCAACGGTTAAATGACGTATAAAATACGACATACTTATCTAAAATTTTCAACAAAATTATTTTCATACTGTTTGGTGAAAAACTTCAACAGTTATAGACCCTCGTTCTATTCTCCTGTTATTCCCGCTCGAGTCTGTTATACTCTTATTACCTGAAAGGAATTGTGAAGCAAAAGGGTGAGCACAAATAGCCCAGTAAAAAATATTATGACTAAAGATAATTAAATTATCAATAGTCTTCATCAGTGATAAATCAGAGATTTATAACATATGGTAGATGATAAAACTTTTCAACCATAGTTGCAGTGGAACGAGCAATCCATTAGAAGAGTCAAATAGACTATAATGTCTATTATCTTCTCCATGTTAAAAGTCCACCAATAATATTTCATCCCTGTAACATCAATCAACAATTCCTGTCCACAATCATGTAAGTTCATGATCATAATTATCTTGATGAATTCCTCTTCGCACTCAGGACGAAGATAATTCACATCACCTGTCTTTACCTGAAACACCAAAGATCATGGTTATACCAAATCACAGTTCATGTTCATAATCATGCTAATCAATTCATCTTTGCATTACAAGCCAAAGATATTCAACAATTAATCATTCATCTTTGCACTACAGGCCAAAGATATTCACAAGTCACCCGCTCATCTTTGCACTACAGGCCAAAGATATTCATCAATAGTTCATCTTTGCACTACGGCCAAAGATATTCAACAACAGGCCATCTTTGCACTACATGCCAAAGATATTCATATCTCAAAAAAATATCGAATCATTTCAGAATTTATATAACAATAATTATAACCATGTTGATCAATTCACCTTTGCCCTTAAGCTAAAGATATTCAATTGTAAATTCAATGGTCATGAACATACCAGTCAACAATCCATCTTTGCACTACTGGCCAAAGAGAACCCATAGTCATGATCATACCACTAATCTACTCATCTTTACACTCAAGTCAAAGAGAAATTTCATCACCAGGATTATAAAAATGTTATATATGAGAATACGATCCAATTGTCAACATGATAACCAATTGTGGAGTAAAATTCAAGAATAAAGTTCAAAATATGAATCCGATCAAAGATAGGAACCTTAAAAGCAAACTTGGACAAATAGAAGAAAATTTAATTTTTCCGTGAATAGTGCCGTATACGTGAATAGTGCCGTATACGTGAATAGTACCGTATACGTGAATAGTGTCGTATACGTGAATAGTAACCCCGACATGAAAATGTACAAATTTCATCAGAAAAATCATACTTCGTGAATAGTACTCGTGAATAGTATCGTATTCGTAAATAGTGCCGTATACGTGAATAGTGTCGTATACGTGAATAGTAACCCCAACAGAAAAGGTAAAAATTTCATAATAAAATTCATACCAATATTTCGATGAAATGATATTGAAAGCAATAACATCATTTACGAAAAAAATAACATCCCTTACCATCCCTTACCTCAAAAGAACAGTACCTCTGACTGGAATATCGGATATAATATCGAAGGAAACTTGCACTGAATAGTAACTCTCAAAGTATTGAAATACTCACAAAAATACGCTCGATATTATAGAGAGAGAAAATTTTGAATTCTGGTGTGATTTTCAATTCTAACCTAAGCACCCTATTTATAGGAAAAGCTTAGGATGCCAAAGGAGACTAAAGTAATAAAATAATATTATATTTTTTTTAAAATCTCGCCGCCTGGCTGTTAGACAATTCAACATTCAACAAAAAGTGGGGCCCACCATTTATTTAAAAAATATTTATTTTCCGAAACTTCAATAATTCATAATAAATAGCCCCTTTGTCAGAAAAATACAAACTCGATGTCCTTTTATAGGAAATTTAATTCTCTACAACTTTGCAGAAGAAAGTTTTTCCAAATTCCCAACATAAATTATCCGAAATCCACCAACAGATGATTTTTCACACCAAAATACTGATAAAAACACATCAGCACTAATTCCTTCTTTAATATCCACAAAATAAATATTTTCTTATCATATAAATCAATAATTAATTATTCACAAATAATATTATAGAACTACAATATTAACAACCAGGTCGTTCCTAGGACAGAGGGGGCCTTCCGATAAGGACTTCTCCTTACTGGCGCGCAATTAAATAACCCCTCCTAGACAGAACTTCCTTAGACATTGTCAATAATGCTATCTAATAATATTATTCAAATAATATGAATTATTGAGTTGATAACGTGAAATACTGTGCAACAACAATTATTGAATCAATACTACAAAATATCAACTGTAGCCATTATTGAATCAATCATAAAAAATAGCAACGTGGCAATTATTGAGTCAATAAAATATCAATGCAGCAATTATTGAGTCAATAATATAAAATATCAACGTAGCAATTATTGAGTCAATAATATAAAATATCGAACAGTAAATACTGTAACAATAATTGAGTAAGTGCCTTCTCACGTAAGACTCAATAATTCAAAATACTGTGCAATACCATGTGCTACTGTGCAACACCGCGTATCACTGTATTTTAACCACCGGGTATTTCAACAGTACTAACGGTAACAACTCCGCCGTTATTTTGTAAAAAGGTTATTTCTGTCGCTTTCTATATCCGACAGTTATTCCGTTGTGGGGTCCACAAATAGTTGCGCCGTCGTACGAATATTCCCCGACAACAAGAATATTCCACGACCAAACGAATATTCCCCGACAACAAGAATATTTTATAACCACTTGCTTATTTTGAAAAAAATTTACATATATCACCCTTAACTTTAAACTTTTATCAATTTAACCATTTACTAAATAGAAAAATTGAATACTTTTTTTTTCATAAAATTCGGGGTCTTACAACAAGGGCGCTGCCGCGCCCTGTTCGTACTAGGGAGTGGCGCGGTCGCACCACTCCGGTTCCAGCCCAAACAGTTTTCTGCTAGAGCAGAGCTTCAGGCCAACTCAAATTTCTTCATGTAATTAACAATCTTATAAACATGCACATTACACATATAACATGTGTATGGACTCTACTAACATACTAACATCATCTAACATATTCAATTCACAAGAATTCATGAATTATCCTATGAATTGACAATTGCTAAACTTCAAAGTATAATTAAAGCATTATACCTTCTTGAGCTTTGAATTGGGTAGAGCTTCCTCTCAATTATCAGATTATGCTCTCACTCTTTCTATAGCAACTTAGCAATTAACTTAACAAAATCAAATGAGGAGAGGAGGGTTCAATTTATAGAGAAATGAAAGACCATGCTAAGCTATTGCATCATGAATCAAACTAAGAGATGGAAGAAGAACACATTGGGTAATCAAGATTAGGTGTAATAGTTGCCAACCACTCCCATCACCCACACCCTTCTTCATCATAGCCATCATTTGCTAGCTATATTGAGGAAATTGAGAGATAAAGAGGGTAGCTAGCCTTAGGCCAAAGGCCATTCACGTGTATGAGAAATGGACACTCAATTAGGGACAAGTTAAATACTCAGCATTACAAGAATGAATAACATTACACTTAGGTTATATCCATATACATATAATATACATTTAAGTTAAATAAACCTATATGTATACTTAGGTTTTGAAAATCAATTGAGTGTACACATGGGTTTTAATTTTATAATAATATCACACGGTAGCAATTTGGGGGTATATATCTATACACATCATATAACCCATGTACATCTTTATAATACCTAATATAATTTAATTGGGTATTGTCACACCACATTATCACAACATCTATTATTATTTCAATTATATTAAATCATTGAAATAATCATTAAATAACAATTGTTCATTTATTATCACATATTGTCACTTAAACATTATTTATATAACTCACACAATTCATTAATCTTATTATATAGTTTTCATATAATATCGTCCCATGTAGTGTCACACTACATTATATAATATAGTTTGTTTTAATATTGCACAATGTACACATAACATATATTCACATGGGTCCATGTAATTCATGTGATTTACTCCCTCTTACCATATAGTTCCTATATTACATAGTTATATCAAAATGTCACATTATACTTTATATTATATAGTTGTAGTTACTATACAATATGTGATTACATAACCTTACACTTAACAATTATTTGAGTAATCATTATATTAATTATTCATTTACTCTTTAACTGGTTATCATTCATAACCACAATTAATAACCTTATTTTATGGTTAATTATCATATGTATGGCACATAACAAATAATTAAATAAATATAACTCTTATTATATTCATCAATTATTTACTCAATAATATTCTATTACTCATAATAGCAATTAATTAACAATATATTATTAATTTATTATTCACTTATTAATTCCTTCTTTAATTAATTAAATCATTATAATTCTCATCACTATGCCACACAAGGCATTCTTCTAGCTTATAATAAGCTCCACATTCTTCTCAATTATTATAAATTTAATTTGATGTAATTGAGTTAACTCATATCATAACATATAAATATTTATATTCAAATAAATATTCGACTTTCATTAATTTATTCGTTAATAATATTCAAAAATTCTCGGGTATTACATCCTCCCCCCCCCCTTATAAAAATTTCGTCCTCGGAATTGATACAAGGTTACACAAAGGGGATAGTCCCTCATCATCTTATCTTCTAATTCCCACGTCGACATCGTGATTACGCCAAAGTACCTTTACATAAGATATAACTTTATTTTGTAATATCTGTTCTTTCCTATCTAATATCTGGACAGGAATTTCTTCATACGCCAGGTTCTTCTCCACTTGAATGGGCTCGTAGGAGATCACGTGCTTGTAGTCGGACTTGTACGAACGCAACACGGAGATGTAAAACATGTTGTGGATGTGCTCCAACTCAGGTGGTAATGCAACTTTGTATGCCACTTCGCCCACTCGCTTCAAAATCTCGAACGGTCCTATGAATCTCGGACTCAGCTTTCCTCTCTTGTCGAATCGTATTTTCCTCTTCCAAGGAGATACTGTCAAGATTACAAAACTACCGACTTTAAAGTCCCGGTCTTGTCGATGCAATTCTGCGTACTTTTTCTGGTGATCTTGAGCTGCTACCAGTCTGGCTCTTATTACCGTCGCCACGTCTGCGGTTTGTTGTACTAACTCGGGTCCCAACATTTGTCGTTCTCTGACTTCGTCCCAACATAATGGCGTTCTGCACTTCCTTCCGTAAAGAGCTTAGTACGGTGGCATACCGATACTCGCATGATAACTATCGTTATACGCAAATTCCACTAAGGGTAGGTGGTCGTCCCAATTTCCCTTGAAATCCATCACGCAAGTCCTAAGCATGTCCTCCAGCGTTTGTATAGTTCGCTCACTCTATCCGTCGGTCTGAGGATGATAAGCGGTACTCAACCTCAATTATGTTCCCATTCTTTCTTGCAAGCTTTTCTAAAAGTTTGACGTGAAGCGCGGATCTCGATCAGAGACAATTGACACCGGCACTCCATGTCGTGAAACAATCTCCTTTACTTAAAGACTCGCTAACTGATTCAAACTATAGCAGATCTTCATCGGTAGAAAATGTGTGGTCTTCGTTAGTCGATCCACGATAACCCAAATAGCATCATAACCTTTCTGCATGACTGGAAGTCCCACCACGAAGTCCATCGTAATGTGCTCCCATTTCCACTCTGGTATTTTCAACGGTTGTAGTAAACCACTCGGCCGCTGATGCTCTGCTTTAACGCGTTGGCAAGTCAGACATCTACTAACGCACTATGCGACTTCCCGTTTTAGATTGGGCCACCAAAAGTGTTGCCTCAAATCTCGATACATTTTTGTGCCTCCTGGATGAACGGAATATGTCGTATTGTGTGCCTCATGCAAAATCTCTTCTCTTAATTCGGTTACCGCTGGCACCCACACTTTCCCTTCGAATCTCAAGATACCGTCTTTATCCATTCGGAATCTTTCTTCTTCATTCTCTGCGATCCTCTTTCAAATTTTCTCGCACTCCTCATCTATCCAATAAGGTTGGACGAGCTTCCATTACAAATAACTTTTCGTCAGACCTCTTCGGTCCTTTTACCTCTATCTCCAACTTCTCCATTTCTCTTATTAACTCCTTCTGAGTCGTCAAGTGAAACAATTTCTCCCTTCCTTTTCTGCTCAGAGCGTCGGCAACCATGTTTACCTTACCCGGGTGATAAAGAATATCACAGTCGTAATCCTTGATCAATTCTAACCACTTTTTCTAACGCATATTCAACTCCTTCTATGTGAAGATATATTTTAGACTTTTTGTGGTCTGTGCATATCTCACATTTCTCTCCGTACAAATAATGCCTCCATATCTTCAACGCAAAAACTACTGCAGCTAACTCTAAGTCGTGAGTAGGGTATCGTTTTTCGTAGTCCTTTAATTATCGTGATGCATACGCAATGACCTTGCCATGTTGCATAAGCACATAGCCAAGTCCCTTGTGCGATGCATCACTATACACCACAAAACCTCCCGTCTCGTCTGGTAGTGACAACACAGGCGCCTTGCTTAATCTCTTCTTTAATTCTTGAAAACTCTCCTCTCATTTGTCCGTCCAAATAAACTTTATCATCTTCCTCGTTAGATTGGTCAACGGGGTCGCTATCTTAGAAAAATCTTGGATAAATCTTCGATAATACCCAGCTAACCCTAAGAAACTTCTTATCTCTGTTGGTATTTTTGGTTGTTCTCAATTACTTACTGCTTCTACCTTCGCAGGGTCTACTAAGATTTCATTCTTATCCACCACGTGTCCTAAGAATTGAACCTTCTTCATCCAAAACTCACACTTTGAAAATTTTGCATACATCTTCTCCTTCCTTAGCGCCTACAAAATAATTTTCAAATGTTCAGCGTGCTCTTCCTCTGTCTTCGAGTAGATCAAGATGTTGTCGATGAAAACTACCACAAACTTGTCCAAGTATGGCCTGAAAACTCGGTTCATCAAGTCCATAAATGCTGCCGGAGCATTAGTCAATCCGAATGACATTACCAAAAACTCGTAATGTCCATAACGGGTTCGAAACGCAGTCTTTGGTATGTCTTCCTCCCGTACTTTCAGTTGGTGATAACATGTCCTTAGGTCGATCTTCGAGAAATAATTCGCTCCTTTCAGTTGATCAAATAAGTCATCTACTCTCGATAACGGATATATGTTCTTGATCGTTACTCTGTTTAATTCTCAATAATCGATATAGAGCCTCATCGATCCGTCCTTCTTTTTAACAAACAACACTGGTGCTCCCCAAGGAGACACACTTGGCCGTATTTAACCTTTATCTAATAACTCTTGTAGTTATATCATCAACTCCTTTATTTCTACTGGTGCCATACGATATAGAGCTTTCAAAATCGGTGCAATTCCCGGCGCTAAGTCTATTACAAATTTAATTTCTCTATTTGGCGGAAGACCAGGCAGATCGTCCGAAAATACATCTTGGAATTCATTCACTACGGATATATCCTTAATTTTTACTCCTTTTTTTCGAGTATCTTCAATGTAAGCTAAATAACCTACACATCCTTTCCTTAACAATTTCTTGGCCTACATCATTGTAAGGCAACACGATTGCTTAAGCGATGAGCTACCATAAAACACTACCTTAGACTTACTCAGAGTTTGAAGGTTCACACTTTTATTCTGACAGTCAATTATTGCAGCATGGTTATACAACCAATCCATTCCCAGTATTACGTCAAATTCCCCCAATCTAATTGGAATCAAGTCTACGCTTAGTTCATGATCTCTAATGTTTGCACGATAATTTCGGTAAACAAATTCTACAGGGATTACTTCCTTATTCGCAACTTCTATGTTCAAGGGATTTTCTAATCTTTCTCAGGATGTATTAAGTCTACTAGCAAATTCTTCAGATACAAAAGAACAGGTGGCACCTGAATCAAATAATACATATGCATTTATATCATTGATTAATTATACCTGACACCACGTCCTTCGCAGCCACTGCGTCCTGGACGGTCATATTAAAGGTCCTAGCGGTTGAGCGGTTGGATTGTGCCGGTCCGCTGATCATCAGTTTGTTTCCCCCTTGTTGGCTGCTACCTCCGCCACTTCCCTTCTTTGGGCAATCCTTGATTCGATGCTCCGTCGAGCCACAAGAAAAACATCCTTGGATCTTCTTCGGTTTTAGGCAGTTGGGCAAAATGTGTCCCTCCTGGCCGCAGTTGTAGCAAGTGTCGCATCCCTTCCAACACTCTCCCTGGTGATTCTTTCCACATTTTGGGCATCCCTCTGCCCTCTTCTTAAATCCACCACGAAAATTCTCTGACTGATTGTTGTTGTTTTTGTTGTTATTGTTATTGTCCCACTTCTTTTTTCCTAAGTTACTTCCTCCACTACTGCTTCCTCATCCCCGGTTTTCTCCTCCGGTATTCTTTCCTTTCTTCTCCTTGTTATAAAGACTTAAGGCTTCACTGCCACCTTCTGCAATGATCGCATTCTCCAATAATGTGGCAAAGGAATCAATTTGAAGAACTAACACCTTATTAAACAGCCAAGGCTTCAGTCTTTGTTCAAAATGTCTCGCCTTCCTCTCTTCGTCTCCCACTTGGTGTTCTGCAAATCGCGCTAGTTCATTGAACTTAGCCGCGCACTGCGCCACCGTCATATCACCTTGTTTAAGTTCCAAAAACTTATCCTCCATTCTGTTCTTCATGATTTTTGGGAAGTAGTTCTCGAAAAACAGCGTCTTGAATCTCTCCCACGCTATTATCCCTTCTCCAGCTCTTTGTTGATTAGCCTCCCACCAGTAGTTGGCTTCGCCTCTCATCATATACGTAGCAAATACCGTCTTCTGGTCTTCACCCACTCGAGCGATGGTGAAAGCCTTCTCGATCTCTTTTATCCAAGTCTGCGCAATGATCGGGTCGGTAGTACCCTCGAACTCTGGGGGTCCTACACTCCTAAAGTCCTTAAAGTTTGTGACTGGTACTGCTTGAGGATTGGGGCGAATAGGTTCGTTGTTCCTTCCCCTAAGAGCTTCTCCTAACAGATCTATTAGCTTCTGGATCGGGTCTATTTGTTCCCTCTCATTGTTCATTGATTCCTCAGGTGTAGTTAATCTATGTCTGGGCAGCATTTTCTGCATCACAAATTTTTCATTTTATTAATACTCAATTATATTACTTAAGTATTTCTTTAATGCTAAAAGAATAGAATTTACGACACGTTTCTGAAATAAGATCATTTATATTCATATGTCAATTCCTTTTATTACAGATTTTCTCTAGCATACTGCTATAAATGTCATCACATATCCCCTAATATCACAAAAGATGGGGAAAATACCAACCTACTACCCCTCTAACATAAGCTTACCCGGGGTTTACATATATATCCCATACTTTATATAAAAGATTGGGATTACATCACAGTATAAACATCACATACAAAGAACAACTAATACTACTACTAGGCCTACTAAGGGGTCTCATCCCATCATCCCGCGCTCCACAGCGCTCTTGTTCTCGATCTGCACTATGTACACCATCAACTCTCGGCTCATGGTATGTAGGGCCACTAGGTAGTGGTATACACCATCAATCACCCTCTCAAAAGCTAAACGGACCCCATCTTGTTCATCTTCCTCTTCTTGCATCTGAGTTCATCCTCTAAGTCGTCTACCCTCCGTTCGCTGCTTCCCACTTCTCCTCGAAGTGAATCCTATCCATTACCTCCAACTCTAGTTGAGTACGGAGTGCCTCTTTCTCTGTCTTCTCGCTAAGTTCCCTTTGCTCTACCTCTTCCAGCTTTCCTGCCAGATCTACATTCCTAGCCACCGACTTATGAAACAAGGTCCCCATCTGGATCCCTGCCTCCCTGCGGTATGCAATTTCCACCTCTAACTCCTACATCTCTAGCTTCCTCTGATGGTCCTCATCCCTCAGCTTCTGAAACTCGGACTCTCTCTCCTGGGCCTCAGCCTACAGCTCCTGCACTTTACAGTCCAACTCTAGAATACGCTCCTCGTACTCCCCCAGCATCTGCTCCTCTACAGTAGCCTCATCAGAGTCCTCTACGGTCTCATCCTCCATCGGCTTGTCCTTCATCGGCTCCTCCTCTGGATCGGACTCTACCTCGATCTCGTCCCCACGTCAGACTCGAACGGTGCAACTGCCTGCACAGGCACAGCCTCTAGAGGTGCCTCATATACGACGTGTATATCATTGGGCTCCTCCTCTGCCACTCTACTAGGTACCCCCATGTCTGTCATCCTACAATCACAAACACAAGACAAACAAATAGAAACTCCATTAGAATGTTAAATAAAACATAAGTTCATTGTATAGAATGAAGTTACATTTCATAACACACTAAGTGTCTTTAAGAAAACTCTACATGAGTTTTATCTCTTTCTAACTTTCTAAGTTCTCCTAAGTTATAATCTAAGGACACTCGCTCTTAAGGTTTATAACTACAGCTCTGATACCAACCTGTGACACCCCCAAATTCGGGCCACCATGCCTCGAATTCGGTGTCACTATCTAACAATAATAACTAAAATCATATAATCACAGCGGATAATCTAGAATAATATACAATGATTTATTATATTTATTCCCCCAAGTCTCGCAACCTACAATACTTAATAGATTACATAATAATATCAAATAAAGACTTATTACATAACCCTACTTAAGTTTAAACATAGTTCTGAATCAGTCTTAATACATTATCATAGTTGTCATAATACAACACAAGAATTTCTAAAACATAGAGGGACTAGCTAGTCGGTAGCCTTGCCCTTGCCTTTATCGATGCCCGAAGGTCCGCCCTGCTCTGCCTTAACTGAAATATTTTAGGGAAAGCAAGAATGAGCAACAAGTTTGCTCAACAAGTAATATAGTAATAAGGGTGAGTAATATAGTTTTTGAATCCCAAAGAGGTATATCAATAAGGATAGTTCAAGTATAATATGAAGTATCGATAGTTCTCAACAATAGTCGCTAAGGACAGAAGGATATCAATAAGATTCAACACTAAATCAATTTAAGATTTCAAAACAATGAATACTGAGCAGTCACTAAGGACTATGAACTTCTACTAGAATTAACAGAAATATACTGATAATCCAATAAAACAAGTACAACAGGTGATCAGCCTAAAGTATCCTATATTATGCATAACATTTAATCGTACTCAAGTGCGCACATCGATCTCCCGACAATATATATTTCCCTTCAAGGAAGTTTGTTCATCTCAGCCACTATAAGATTCCGCACCAATCAATTGGTTTGGATAGCTTTCAAATCTTGATATAGGTCTAGCCGAATTGAATGGCATAGACTGCTCTTTTAATGTATATATAAACACAATTATAAGTTCAAGGAATGTAAACAACTTTGTCTTAGCCTTGAAGTATAAGATATGAATTGTACTTTCAATGTTCTACTCGAACGACCAATAATAGCACAAGCTTAAGAATGCTCAATAAAGAGTAGGGTCATGAACTTGCCTTAAGCGTAGTTTACCAAAGTATAGCTTATCAACGCTTTTCGAATCCTATTATCACACAGTTATGTATATAGGACATTTATTAGTTATGTACATTCGATACATAAGCTTACTATGTAAGTTAAATATAAACATATGGTTATAACTCAGTCATATAACCCTATACGTATGTCACTGCGTATTTATTCATATGTAGCATGAAATCAGATTATAAGACACTATGAACATAGTTCGTAACTTTCATTTAACATTTGAGATTTATAAATATTTTGTCAATTTAATATGGTTTCATTGCTTAGCATGCTCATTGATACTTTGAATAACATTCTGGACAAGTATTATAGATTAGGACAACCCTATGAGTATGTCTCAAGTCCAGATTGTAATCAAACAGTGTAATACCCGAGAATTTCCTAATAGTATTAAATGAATATATTAATGGAAATGAATATTTATTTGAAAATAAATGATTTTGTGAGTTAACTCAATTATATTAAATTGACTAATTATAATAATTGAGGAAATGTGGAGTTTGCGATAAACTCGTTGAAAGCCTTGTGTGGCATAGTGATGAGGAATATTAATGATGATATTAATTAACGAAGAAATTATTAAGTGAACAATTAATCTATATTAATTATTAATTGTTATTGTAGAATATTAATTAATTGTTATAGAATATTTATGATGATTAATTATGATATGTGATTATTATTGTTGCAAAAAAATATATAATAATAATAATCGACGTGTTTATAAATATTATAAGATTTACATTTATTCAGTGTGATAATTAAATCATGTAAGTGTTAATCAACTATTGTGGAAATTATAATTTCATTGATTAATGAGAAATAGATTAATTAATATTATTATTAATTAATTGATAAGATAAGTAAATTATTAACTTCTATGTACAAGCATACGATATTAAAAGTATAATGTATAGTAGTTAATTATATAGTATGCAAAGTGTAAAGTGTGGTGTGACTATATTGTATAGAAATCATATATTAAGATTTATTAAACTATATTACTTGAAGCAATGTGATTGGGCATATTGAAACTATATGTTATGAATTACATGAAATGCCTATGTGACAATAGGTATGCAAGTATACATTGAATTAATACATCTTGAGAGTATGGTGAACAATGGTTGACTAATAGAATTTAACTAAATAATATCTGAAAAGATTATATCCGGTATTAACAAAATGTGCATGGATTATATGTATTCCAATTTATTTCCTTGCAGTGTTATTTTATGAGAACCCAAGTGTACATGGATGTTATATGTGTAGATTAATTGTACCACATTGCCATGTTAACTAATTAAATATACATTGTAACTCTAGCTAAAATATAGCCTAAGTATGTATATGTGCATGTTGCTAGAATGCTGAACTTCTAATTGGCTTGTCCCTTATTATTAGTCTCATTTCCCTTTTCACGTGCATAGCATCATGAAGCTAAAGCCTATAACCTTAAAACTCAACAAAACCTTTATAGCAATCATACAATGGGGAGTGGGCATGATGATGAACTCCAACAACTAATTACCTACTCTCTATTAACCTCCATACAATTCATAAATCCTGTTAGTTCAAATTATTGGGCAATTGCATTGTCTGTGTAATGGTTTCTCTATAAATACAACCCATCTCCTTCTAAATTGAGTTGCTGAGAATTGCTTAAGTGTGAAATTGAGAGCAAATATACTTTAGTAATATCATTCTAGCAGTGGGAG
This sequence comes from Panax stipuleanatus, assembly GCA_020205555.1. NCBI lineage: Eukaryota > Viridiplantae > Streptophyta > Magnoliopsida > Apiales > Araliaceae > Panax > Panax stipuleanatus. The sequence goes on along the minus strand of CM035115.1, from coordinate 55,197,813 downwards.
ATTTCAGTAGCAGCAAGTTCATTTGCATAGCAAAAGTATAATCACATTCTCATGATTCTCCATTGTTGTTCTCTAAGTTTTCTTGAATTTCTTGATTATGCCAAATTGATTTATAATTGGGTTGTAGAACACTATATAAGTTGTTATATAGGCATAGTAACATGTTTAGTATGCAATGCAGCTTGGTTACAGTCGAAATTATTGTGAAATTTGGAAATTGGGTTTGTAGTTTGTCGTTGCTAGCTGCTCTCTGGTCTGGACCGGCTAGTACAACTAGCGCGCGGCCGCGCCAACCTGCAATTTTTGTTTCCTGTTTAAAAATCTGCTATGTGTTGGTCAATTGATATGGTTTAAAACAGCATGCTAGCTTGAGTAACGTATATATATGGATACGTAGACCTAATGTAAGCATGTTTCACTATGTTTGTATACATGATTAACGAATGGTTATAGTTTCCGAAGTAAACATGAGGTTTATAATTGAACTTTAAACATACATGACTTATGTTAGTATTCTAATTTTTCGAGCATATGTATATGTCCTTGAAATGCATGAAAAGCATGTTGACTTGCTTATATATGTTTCATAGTATAACATGAGCATATGGACTTCATTTGTGAACTTTACTAAGTGAAAGTGTAAGTTTGAAACGTAACTCTTGACATGTTATATCGAAACCTAGATTCTAAAAATCGTGGACATGTTTGATAGTGCCTTCGAACCTCACTAATGTGTCATACCTATATACATGTGTACATACCATGTTAGGTGCCTTGATAGTTAAATAAACACAAATAAAGCATGATTTAAGCTAAGCGACAATACTCACGATGTGTATATGAAGTAGAAACTTGCAAGCATGTCTAAAATGTGATCACTTTACATGTTTACATAACAAGCATGATAACTTACGGGAACTCATGACGTTTCTTGACCCTAAGTCGTTAGAAATCATGATTTAGAACTATAGCAGGTATGATTGAACTTGGAAAAGTTGAACGAACATGGAGAGACTCTTTAACATGTATATATGCTATGTGATATCATATGTTGATACTTGAAACCGATTTTGACGGTTAACTTACAATAATGCTATAATGTGCTAAAAAGAGTATGTTTGCTATTTGTTGTGATCTTATGTGATGTTAATGATATGAGAATATGTTTAAACTCAAAAGAGGAACGTTAAGGATAAAAGTTATATTAATATGATACTATACATGGTATGACAGAATAGTAAGGTTAAAGACTTAGCTTATATGTGGATTGTATATATAAGATAAGATATGATGTTATAATATATGACTAATGGATATCATATATACAGAACTATATTACGATAGGGATTCGAAAGTGTTGAATTACTTTTCGTGGATAAACTACGCATAAGGCAAGTTCTCTAACTTACACTATTTTAAAGTGCAAGTATCCTAAACCTTTGCATTACTTTATTCAACGGACATCGTAAGCAAGTACTTGAACTCTATTCTTATTGAACTCATATTAAGTTATTGCTGTGTAAGTGAGTTATTCAAATTATGACTATCGCGTCATAGTTACGATAAAGTTGATTATATTCTTCGAACTTTAAATCTTGAGATTAAACTTATAATAGTTGTGATCTATGTCATTTGATTCGGCTAGACTTATATTGTTGAAAAGCGACCCAAACCAATTGATTGGTGCGGGATCATGTGTTTTGACTGAGATGAACAACCTTCTTTGAAGGAAAAATATATTTGTCGGGAGACCGATGTGCGCACACTTTAGTACGATTAAACGATATGCATACCGTAGGGTACTTTAGGCTGATCACCTGTTGTACTTGTTTTTAATTGGGTTATCAGTTTAATGCTGTTAATTCTAGTAGAAGTTCATAGTCCTTAGTGACTACTCAGTATTCAGTTATCTTGAAATCTTGAATTGATTTATTATTGAATCATATTAATATTATTCCATCCTTAGCGACTGTTGTTGAGAACTGTTGATATTCTTGTTATCCTTGAACTATCATACCTTGCTATACCTTGTGGGGATTCAAGAATTATATTACTCACCCTTATTGTATATTACTTGCTGAGCAATTCGTGCTCATTCTTGCTTTCCCTAAAACATTTCAGTTAAGGCAGAGCAGTGCGGACCTTCGGGCACAGATAAGGGCAAGGGAAAGGCTACGGAGTAGCTTTATTTATGTAGAACTTTATGATTTGTAATAAGAACTCATGATATTATATATTAGTTAGTTTACATATGCTTAAGGTATGTTTAAGTTATGTAATCGATGTTTAAGTTACGAGACCTTGGGACGTGAATAAATTATACTAATTAAATGTAATCTATTCGGTAGTAGTTGTGTATTATTCTGCTGTGCAATGCGACATTTAGTTGTATTATTTATTGTGGTATTAAGCATTAGAACGTGATGAACCGAATTTGAGTGACCAAGTGGCGGTCCGAATTTGGGGGCGTCACAAACAGGCTCTGGCAATTCTGCACATTGGCGCGGCCACGCTTGGTTTGCACTAAGGAGTGGCGCGGCCGCACTGCTCCTGGTTCAAACCAAGACAGGGCTGCTTTTGCAGAATTTAGGCTTACCCCGATAATGCACTTAGACAATGATTTACGTAAAACGCACATGTCAGGATGCTTATAACTAGGTTTGACCCCATATCGTCTTTAACATAGTTTGTTATCTATTCTCATTCAATCAAGGCTTTAAGTGTTTAATTAACAACGTCTCTTACGTTTATTCGTTATCCATATGCTATGAGGTCACTAAGTATCATATATATGTGTTCAAATTATTTTAGTCATGCATTTCATGTTCCATGGTTCCATTTCTTTGAAACTGGTCCTAAACCATGCTCAACTAGTTTACCATGCATAAGACTAGCTAGGCATACCTGATAATCATGTTTAGAGGCATATGATATCCTATCATGTCGGTTATAATTTTTAGAATACTTGTAATGTAGTTATCAACAAAACTAGTTTCCAAACTATTAAGGTTTCTTTTGAAAATCTTATGTTAAATCATTCAATATACAATGTAGCTTCACATATCATATGTCATGCTTTCATATGCATAAATAGATCACATAGGCATGCTCACAAGTTTATGACTCAAATGTCTATAGTTTATCAAGTTCGTATGTGAAACTCTAAGTTTCCATTAGAATGCTATCAAAATCATTTAAGTATACAAGGTAAGTCCACACATTCTTTATTATGCTTATGTACACACATACTTGACTACATACGCATATTTGCAATTTTCAAAACTCAAGGTATTCTTAGTTCGTCAAGTTTGTTTTTGAAAACTTAAGTTTTATTTAGAAAGTCATCAAAATCAAGCTATGGAACGTGATAATATGCAATGCCTCCTCTGTCAGTATGTCATAGATCAAAATAGTCATATTTGAGTTAAAGTAGCATGCTCATTATTTCAGAAGGCACAAAAACTCATCATTTGTTTCTGCACAAGGGCGCGACCGCGCCCTGTTTGTACTAGGGAGTGGCGCGGCCGCGCCACTCCGGTTCCAGCCCAGACAGTTTTTTGTTAGAGCAGAGCTTCAGGCCAACTCAAATTTCTTCATGTAATTAACAATCTTATAAACAGGCACATTACACATATAACAGGTGTATGGACTCTACTAACATACTAACATCATCTAACATATTCAATTCACAAGAATTCATGAACTATCCTATGAATTGACAATTGCTAAACTTCAAAGTATAATTAAAGCATTATACCTTCTTGAGCTTTGAATTGGGTAGAGCTTCTTCTCAATTATCAGATTATGCTGTCACTCTTTCTATAGAAACTTAGCAATTAACTTAACAAAATCAAATGAGGAGAGGAGGGTTCAATTTATAGAGAAATGAAGGACCATGCCAAGCTATTGCATCATGAATCAAACTAAGAGATGGAAGAAGAACACATTGGGTAATCAAGATTAGGTGTAATAGTTGCCAACCACTCCCATCACCCACACCCTTCTTCATCATGGCCATCATTTGCTAGCTATATTGAGGAAATTAAGAGATGAAGGGGGTAGCTAGCCTTAGGCCAAAGGCCATTCACGTGTAGGAGAAATGAACACTCAATTAGAGACAAGTTAAATACTCAGCATTGCAAGAATGAATAACATTACACTTAGGTTATATCCATATACATATAATATACACTTAAGTTAAATAAACATATATGTATACTTAGGTTTTGAAAATCAATTGGGTGCACACATGGGTTTTAATGTTATAATAATATCACATGGTAGCAATTTGGGGGTATATATCTATACACATCATATAACCCATGTACATCTTTATAATACCTAATATAATTTAATTGGGTATTGTCACACCACATATCACAACCTCTATTATTATTCCAATTATATTTAATCATTGAAATAATCATTAAATAACAATTGTTCATTTATTATCACATATTGTCACTTAAGCATTATTTATATAACTCACACAATTCATTAATCTTATTATATAGTTTCCATATAATATCGTCCCTTGTAGTGTCTGTCACACTACATTATATAATATAGTTTGTTTCAATATTGCACAATGTACACATAACATATATTCACATGGGTCCATGTAGTTTATGTGATTTACTCCCTCTTACCATATAGTTCATATATTACATAGTTATATCAAAATATCACATTATACTTTATATTATATAGTTGTACTTACTATACAATATGTGATTACATAACTTTACACTTAACAATTATTTGAGTAATCATTATATTAATTATTCATTTACTCTTTAATCGGTTATCATTCATAACCACAATTAATAACCTTATTATATGGTTAATTATCATATGTATGGCATACAACAAATAATTAAATAAAGATAACTCTTATTATATTCATCAATTATTTACTCAATAATATTCTATTACTCATAATAGTAATTAATTAACAATATATTATTAATTTATCATTCACTTATTAATTCCCTCTTTAATTAATTAAATCATTATAATTCTCATCACTGTGCCACACAAGGCATTCTTCGAGCTTATCATAAACTCTACATTCTTCTCAATTATTATAAATTCAATTTGAAGTAATTGAGTTAACTCATCTCATAATACATAAATATTTATATTCAAATAAATATTCGACTTTCATTAATTTATTTATTAATAATATTCAGAAATTCTCGGGTATTACAACCCCCCCCCCCCTCATTTTCAAGAATCCAGAAACGCAGTGAAGCTCTGACAGTTCAATTTTTTGACTTTTACACCTCTTCTAAACCCAAATATTTTCACTCTAACACGTAGTATACCCATATACTACCACATATCAAAAAATAACCGGTAGATTTGGACGTATAGAGCCTACGATTTGGCAAAAAGCACGTGTAGCAGTCCATGACGGACTAGATTTATTTAAATCTCGCTAATTCTAGTTTTCAAATGGTTCAAAACCTTCAGACTGAACCGAGAAGCTAGAATAGCTGAGATTTCCTTAAATCTAGCTTTCTTTCTAGTTTCAGCTTCAAAAGCAACCTCACGTCCCTTAGATCGCTATCTAGTGGGAACGAGACACTTTGGCCATGCGGACCAGGATTTACTGAATGAATCCTCGGTTCTGACAATTTTGGGATATTTATCTGTTTTCGTACAAATTTGAACTGTGCAGGTTTTGGCTACTCATATGTGAGCCTAGGAATCGTGGGATTCACGATCAAAACGATAGGAATCTGATTCCCACGATGGACAAACTCCGATTTATAAATGTACCCTGCCAGTTTTTCTGTAGAAATGTACATGTAAACAGACCTTAAAGCGGTTATCCGGATTTAAGGTCTCCAGATAATGAAAAAAATATCGATTGTCGTGTCAGCATCCCTCCGATGGTTTTCATACCCATGAGGAGATCGACACTTATATATTCTGTGGTCGAGGATGCTTCGCAGCCCGACAAATCACCATTCACATGCAGCCTTAAGGCTATAAAGATAAAATTGGAAGTATCAACAGGCTTCAATTCCTATAACAGCGTAAGGGTTTGATAAACCAGCTTTCAAAATATCATTGTTAAATCAATCAAAAGAAAAGCGTTTCAAGAAAAATCAAATTAAATGCTTTTGCAAATCAAATCAAAGACTGATTTTCAAATCAAATGAAAATCTTCGTATATAGGTTCAACGAAGCAAAGCACTACTTTCAATCAATCAAATCAATAGGCCCAATTTTCAAACAGCATTCACTCACGCATTCCAGTTTTAAAGGGAAATATTGAAAAGATGCGGTACCGTGTTTACACGAGAGTCGTGGGGTGCCTAACACCTTCCCCACACTTAACCAAGCCCCCGAGCTCAAAACTTTATTTTCAAAAGATCAAGTTTCGACAGTGTCTAGCAATTGGGCCTCTTTCAAACAAAACTCGGTTGAGTTGGTACAACCATTTCAAATCTACCAACTGGCGACTCTGTAAAATGTTCAAATCGTCGGCATGATACATGTTGGCCTTTCTCCTAAAAAATCCTTCGAAACCTTTTTCCTAAATAAAAAGAGTGAGGGTAGAGAGAACTTAGGAAAAGAGATTAAAAGATCCGGGTTGTGACCCGACCCGCAGATTTTTTAAACCAACGTCGACAAACATTACATTGAAAATGAAATGTCCATCATGGGAATCAAGTTAAGATCTGATCATTAGATCTTGACATCGGGATTCCTAGACTCACACTATTAAACTTAAATATATATGTACAACATATCCTAAACTTGTTATTAGGTGATTTCATCGGTTGAAATTCCTGTTACGCGCCATTAGGACCCCCTCACCTATAGATATAGATCTAGGGCTCTACGGAGTGACCGGGACTGACCAAAAGTAGTAAAAATCTAGATCTACCATGGATTTAAAATGATCTAACATATATGTTAGAGCTTCATGCTCCATAACCACTCCAGGGTTAGATCCGGCTTTAGATCTAGGTAGATATACTCTCCGGACTTTATTTACAATTATATATGCACAAAATAACCGGTAGAAACTCTAGATCTACCAACTACTACGCAAAATATGTATAAAAGAATAAGTTTAACTAGATTTAAACAAGATATAACATGGATCTTGTATTTAGAACATTATTTACAAAGAAAGTGACCCAAAATGAGGGTTTTTCACCTTGGGGAACGCGTGAACAAGCTTCTTTTGGCTCAGGATCAACTTATATCACTCTAGACACTTAAGACGTATTATATATAAGATCAGACAACTTAAATTTGTTAAAGGAATGTCAAACCCGAGGGTTTCTCTCTCTAGAATCTTTCTCTCTCTAACTTCTCTTTTTTTTCTAAATGAGCTGCTGGCTGCTAATTTAAAGCCTGGGAGCCAGCCGCAGGTGGGTCCCGTGGGCCTCACCGCCTCGAAGTTCATTTCTTCGGTCTCGGTCGGGTGAAAGTTGAGCTTCGTACCCAAAAATTCCAGAAAGTCCTTGCGAAATGCTGCGAAATACAGTCGAGTCTGATTGAATCGGAGTCTGGGAAGATGATGCAATAAGCTGAAAGGTATCTTTCGGTTCCTGAGGGTCGTCAATTGGTTTGTCTTTAATAGCTCGTAGTTCAGTGGTTGCTGCGGTGACTTCTTATGGCCACATTCTCAACTTTGCGGTCCTTGTTCGGTCTGCGTTGTATCTGGATGTCGTTGCACTTTGATTTCTCCACGGGGTTGTCTCCGGAGTGAAATGATGTTTTTGCCCTACCTCGGGGTTGTCTTCGAAATGAAATTACGTTTTTACCCTCCTAAAATGTTAGTTCAACGAAAGCAAAATTTCGAGTGTCTACAGTAAGTTAATTTGTGAAATTCAATTTTTTTATAAACATCATATATATAACAAATAGAATATTAAAAATAATGTTATTTATAAAATAAACTTGTGTTTTGTTTTCTTTTAAAAAAAACTAAAATACTAATTACTCTTGTGTCTTTATAAGTTAATCCTAGTTAATTAGTACGACTGTATGTTTTAGTATAGTTATATTATACTAATTATATCTTTTATGTAGTAAATACTAATTCAAGTTGTTTCAGCTTAATATAGTTTACCTATGTCTCCATATTTTAGTTTGTAGATAATTATGATATAATAGTAGAATAATTTATTGCTATATGATATATATATTAACAATAATCCGTAGATGTTTTAATTTAGAATTATGAGAATCAATATTAGTAAAAGACTTCTATAAGAAATAAAATTATTATAAAATAATAAGTTACTCTAAAATTTTTCAGGATTGTTTTGATCCTAGTTAAATTATAGGTTTTAAAAGTGTTTTAATAGTAGTTAATAAAATAAAATCAGGTGACTTTAAAAAGTGTTTTAGTAGTAGTTAAATTCTAGTCTCATACCAAAGCCAATAACCAAAAAACTTAATTTTGTCTTATTATATATGTATGTATATAGATATAAAATACAAATATTGTTTATGAATATGTACTTTATACCGGATATGAATACGGATTTTGCAGAGTACGAATAGTACTATATTGGGTTCTATATACATCCGTTTACAACCCGTATCTTGTGGTTAGGGCACCCCTTTCTTGTCTGATTGGATATTTTCATATGGTTGAATACTGATATTTAATACTCACGTATTTACATATTACTATTATATTTTATCACTTTTAATGTCAATTTAGTCGCAATCTACTTCCAAAATAAAATTAGTCTTCCTATAAAGTATTATTCTTTGTAATGTAACTTGAGTTGCTGATTATGATGTTTATCCAAAGTTGTTTCTTAATAGTTTAAAGTCGCACCATATGTTCCATAGGTACATATATAAATTTATTTCAAACATCAAAAAATAGGGTGAACCCATGTACATTGCAAAAACATTATGACCTTCAATAAGTTATGCCACCAAATTATGCCTCATGATAGAACTTACAAGAGAAAAAAGGAGGCAGTATGGTAAGCTATATGATGAAGAATAAGTGAACAAATACATTCTGAAAAGAATACATGTTGAAGTTCTGTCTTTATACTCTTTAATATCAATCAGTTCTAAATCACTTTCTTGTTGCTTGTTAATCCAAAACCTAAGGAAAACAAAGGGTCATATGAGTTCATCTCAGCATGCAATGGCAGTTGCTCAACACTTTTAAACCATGTGATGGGAAGTTGACCTTGGAATTCGTAATCTCCGAAGATAACATCTGCAATTCCACCTCCTTCACTGCCAGGTAACCAAGCAGCAATTAGAGCATCGACTTTTTCCAGAAGCTGCTGCTCTAAAACCAAGGGTCTTCCTGAGATTAGTATCGCCAATGTGGGCACTTTGTCAGCAACTGAGATCATCAGTTCTGTTCCATTAAAGGGAATGGTGAGCTCTAAGTTATCGCCCCCGGTTTCTACATATGGAGCTTCACCCACAGCTACTATGGCGAAAGAGAAATCTTGTTTAGCAAAAGTGTCTGTGGTTGGATTTTGCTCATATACAATTTCTGCTTTGCCTCCTACCGCCTCTTTAATAGCATCCAAAATAGTTGTTCCTAAAAAGTAAATGATCTTGTAAAAAAATTACTAAAAGCAACATACAATGCAAATACTTAACCTTCTCTTTTAATTTCTCATCAAATACACGTTAGAAATATAAACCATGAGCATGATGTTCAAACAAGAATGAACCTGAATTAGTTACAGAAATGGACCTTTTCTTTCGGTTTGTTTTACGTTGTGCAGCAGGAACAAGTTATTATACATGACATTAGTTTTATGCAGTCTTGCAACAGTTCGAATCATAGTTTGACTAAAAACCTGAATTGGATATAGAAATGACGGTAAATATTGATTTTGATAACAATTTTGTAAGTTGAGGCAGAGGAATTAATAATATATGAAACTAAATATATGCAAGAACTATCTTGCAACAGTGTGCGCACAAATAGAAAATTCTCTAAAAATGATCTTCAATGAGTCCCAATTGTAGTATTTTTCTGTCAAATATCAACTCACATAAATGCAAAATCATGCAAGCCTCTTTAATGTGCCAGCACAAATGTAAGTGCATGCATAATAGCTAACTAATTCTCGTAGTCAAAATTAACAGCTTTTAGTTTTGAAAAATATTACTCACTAATCAAATTCATGTGTGATGTTACTTTTATTCCAATTGAAAGTCACTACATTTTTTGAAGTCATGTTATGTCGAGTATAATGCCATATGGTACTTACCAACAGTAATTCTGCCACTGGTTCCTTCCCAAGTAGCAGTCCACCCTCCGCACTGATATCCAAGATCATCGGCATGTTTTCCAGCCACAAGAATTCTTTTAGCATTTCTATCTAGTGGAAGAAATGGATTCTTTGGATCCTTTCCATTCTTTAGTAGAACCAAGGACTTGCGAACCGCTTCACGTGCTAGCTCTCTATGCGGCTGAAACAATTACACTAATTATAAAACCTATTTAATAACTCTCTAGAATATTTTCCTTTTGCTACAGAACAAAAAAAGGGTATAAATAAGTCAGCAAGTAATATAAATAGTTCTTCATATTTACCTTGCAACCAACAATATCTAGCAAAGATCTATCACTCAGAGGAAATTCAAAAAGCCCGGAAACAAATTTAACTCTCAGGATTCTTTCAACGGCATCATCAATTCGGGCCATTGTTATCTGCCCTGATTCCACCAGATACAATAAATCCTCCAAAAATAATTCATATCTGAAAGGCACCATCACCTGTGAACTTCAATTAGTTAATAATGATGTCAATTACATGAAGGAAACCTTTGTTTAGGATTTGAAATTTAATCTCTACCATGTCAACGCCAGCATTGACAGTAGACAACACAGATTGTCGGTAGTTTGAGCCATGAGGATTGGAAAGTCGGTCGAGTGCTTCCCAGTCTGTAATAACCATACCCTGCAGTAACGAGTGATTTAAGATTTTTTAAGGCAAACACTTTTGACTCTAGAAATTACGTTCAACAAGAAACTAGACCTATTGAAAATTTATGCCAAGCAGAAGTAGATTCCTTCAAAACATAGAGGAAGCTCCAGCAACTTGGTTCTGTTTGGGTTTAGGGAAATGAATGAATCAATTAAGTTTACCTTAAACCCTAGCTTTTCTTTCAAAACTTGGGTTAGCAGAAAATGGTCAGAGTGCAGTTTCCTTCCATTCCAACTAGAGTATGATGCCATTATTGTGCAAACTCCCTGAGCAATAGAGTCCAGATATGGCGCCATATGGACCCTCTCTAAATCTTCATATGATACTAAAGTATCCCCCTCATTTTTACCTTTATCAGTACCGCCATCACCAACAAAATGCTTGGCACATGCAATAACACTGTTTCTGGAATCATAGTGATAAATCAACGCATATATATTTGCATGAACTTATATAAGCAAGAAGAAATTAACTAACAGATTTACAAATACACAATGCCAGAAATAATTAAAGAAACAATTGAGCATAGAAGTAAAATTTATAAAAACAACCACAATATATATTAATTTTAAATATCAAAAGATGTTTAAGAAGCAGGAGCAGCACAATTATCTTTCAGCCTAAACTCACCCTAAATGGTAAAGTTGATTCTAATTTAATATCCCTCTGTTCCATAAAAAGAATCCCATTTGCAAAATTAAAAAAAATTAAAAAAATTATAAAAGAGTCCTCTTTTTAATGATAGTAATACAAAATATCCTCAAGTTTGCCATCATAATTAGACAATCCATCACTACATAACGAACAACTTATTGTAGTGAATTCAACAATTCGTAACTCTTAACGGCCTAATCCAAACTATCAATCTAGCTTCCTCTTCTCTCTTCTTTTCTCTCTTTTTTCTCTCAAACAAAAAACTCTGGCCTCCAATTTTTTTTTTTTTTGGATCTGGGAAGGGTCCTCTCCCTTTTCGAAAGATCCTCCCCTAGATCTCTTCTTCGCTTTCATTTTTTTATTTGATGTGATTTGTGTTTTCCCATTGTATGGGAGTTTGTTTTTTCCCTAGAGTTGAGTGATTTCTTTCTCAATATGAGATAATTTCTCTCTCTTTTGAAATCTTGTTTTCTCCATTATGTGGAATTGTTTTTGTTGATATAAAAGTTAATAGTGAAGATAGATCTGTTCAGACTTGGGTGTGAGATGATTACTGGCAGCATGTTATCGGGTTCTCGTATTGAATAATTATTCAGATCTGTAATTGATTTTGAATGTCTGAATGTCAAGAGTAATTATGGTGTTTAGTAGTTTTTTGCTACCATTGACACATTTTACTGATTTTATCTGTTAAAATGTTTGAAGGGACTATAATTGTATTCATTTATCACTTAAAATCTTTTCATAAATTGTAAGTGTGAAATAGATTTAATATATAATAATAATAACAACTTATTATTTTTAAGGGTAAACGTGGAACAAAAGTACATCCTCAATATTGCAATTGTTGAAAATCGGACGCTTTTTGTGGACCGAAGTAGCAAGTCTTATTAAGTAAATATCTGCATTAGTATATCTAAATATTGATTAAAGAAACGTCATCATGATTTCACTCGGAAAAACTTCTAGTTATAATTTTCTGTCATAATGAACTAGAATAGCATTGAAAGTGAAAAGCTTAATTTGCAAATATTGATCAAAGATGCAAATGTGTTCAATTAAAGCAGCCTACTGTGAAAACGGGTTAGTGGGAGAGCAAATAAATATACAGGTATGCAATAATTATTCTTTTTACCTTCCAGCTAAATAAGGATAGCCCTTTTGGTGTCCTTGTGGTGGCTCCCCCTGCAAGCCTGTTATGATGGAAGTCATCTTTCTAACTGTTTCTGTGTCTTCGCTATAACTCTCATAGCTTCTTCCCCATCTACAATCTCTGCATACCTGCCAGGATCCGTTTAATTCATTGAATTAAAACATAATTGTCCATAATAAAGATACATTCTAGAAAAGAATAACAAGAAAAAAAAGAGGTAAAGTTTCTCCAGCATATATATTTTTATGATGAACCCATTCACAACTTGAATGGTATTATCTCCATTACAAAGAATTTGTATACACTATACCTATTACTCCTGTCCCACAAAGGACATCTAAAGTACAAGAAAATTTTGTACATAAAAAGAAGTCTAAAGTACACGATTCAAATTCAAAAATGTTATATATGAAAGTAGTATGCATACAAGCCAATCATGTATAATGATAAAGCATATACTTTGGAAACGATCTTATTTATTTATTTATAAAAGTATTAACTTATTAAAAACATTTAATTATCTACATGATGCTGTTTTTATAATATGTAAATAACTCATAGTTTTAAGCATTGCTTTTAGAATCATGATGATGATCATGCTAATGAGATCTAAATTCTTAGAAAGCTTAAAACTAAAATAGTTCCCAATTGTGGGATTACTAAAAAGAGGATTAGTAAATCCGGATAGATTGGAACATATGTTACTTGCTCATTGGATGAAGATGATTGATCTCATGATCATTTGTGTGGAGACACTAAAGCAATTATGTAGGTGCTTATTGGAGAATAAGTTCACTGAACGTGACTCGCTATGGAATACCTAATGGAGTTTTACTTGCCTGTCAATAGGAATTCCAAATGGGATAATAGTACAAATAATCCTTGGACTTGAGATCATCATAGTATCTTGTGTGTAATGAATTATACTTTGACTTATTCCTTAAAAACTCTTAGGGTATATCAAATGATATGCTTGAGTATAATGAATTACATATGGAGATAATGAATGATCAATAAAGAATCTACCACTTCTAGTAAAAGAAGAGATATGTCTTATGTGATTCGTTAAATGACAGCTCAGTAGTCCTGGGCCAAGGCAGAATAAAATTAAAAAGGAGTTTCTAATTTTCATTATTTGGAGTTGTGCATTTTCTAATCGAAATACATATAATTAAATAAAATAAGACTTAACAGTAATTTCATGTCTTATATTTAATTGGGACATTGTATGGTGGAAGGATTGAATTGTACAATAACTATTTACTCACAGGTTCTTTTATGATTAATGTTGAAATCTATATTATTTAGAAAATCGTTGATCGCTAGGGAGGCTTGTCCCTATTGTAGAATAAATATTATTTATTTAAATAGATTATTAGTTTAATTTATTTATTTAAATAAGATTAAAATTGTTCTAATTGATTTATTCACAACCGATTTAATATGGAGAACCTAAAGGGTCACACCATAAAAGGAAGAATAATTATTTAAGAAGGTAATGGCATAATCGTAATAATGCATTAAGTGTAATTAATTTAATCTATGGGTGATAGAATAAATTAAATAACTTAATGTTTATTATTTAATATTTTGAAAATATTAAATATAAATTAATAAGAGGAGTCTTATTAATATTATTACAATTATTATTATTTTAATTTCTAAAGTAATTTAGGAATTAATTTAATATTAGTACTCTCATTTGTTCCTAATAAGATTAGGAGGTAATTTAATTAAATGGATTTAATTAATTACTCCCAATGTGGTAGGAAACCTAAATTAATTAAAAGAGTATAATTAATTAAATGAAACCCTATGTCTAATAGGATTAGAAGAGTTGACCAATATCTATTTAAGGGGATTCTTATGTTAGATATCAGTTGATGCAATTCCAATTGTTGGAGAGTACTACTTTTCTATAAAGGATAGAAAACTAAGATTTAGCCAACCACCCTCCTTTTTGATAATTCATCTTCCTTGGTGAATCACCTCTAGAGGCCAAACACTTGGGTGGCTAACGTTGATCAAAGGAAGGAATCTAACCCGAAAATTCAAGGAGATCACGAAGAACAAGGAGTTGAACTCGTACCTGTGGAAGTTTCGTTCTACAAGGGTATGATTTCATAACTTCTTATTTATCATTTTAAATTAATAATTTGCATAAATGATGATCCGAGTAATGATTTTGTAGAAATCTTTTTAAACTTTGATATACCATGTTTCCGTTAATTTTGCAATTTGATTGCGCCCATGATTTCGTACAAACCCAGCAATGTCATCAGAGCCAAACCTTTATGCAATTATTAATTGTTTTGATTTCATATATGTATGGGTATGTATTTAGAATAATTTATTAGGCATAATTAATTGTATAAAATTATTTTTTTTATATAGATGAAAAAAAGAGGGGAAATCGTGAAAAAAAAATCAATTCGGAATTGGCATGTCACATTTTCCTTCATGATTCAATAAGGTAATCCTTTATAATATATATATATATATATATATATATAAGTGACAGCATTCACTTTACACAAATGGTAACAACCTTATATAAATATTATATATATATATATAATATATAATGTGATTTATGAGAAAAAGGAACCAGGAAGGTGCGGATATATATATATATATATATATATTCTTAATAATTTTATAATTAAAATAAAGAGTTTATTTTTTAATCTTGAAATTGGATTTCATGCAATTTAAAATTACCCATTAAATGATATTCATATATATATATGGAATGTTTTAATTCATGAGATGAATATTTATTTATTGATGCATATGGTGATATGTAGGATAATAAATGAGATTGATTATGGGACTATTGACCAATGTGATTGAATTTTATTTTAGTTGAATACTTGAATGAATGAGTTTTATTAAATAGGGTCTGCGTACCTCGTCTTCTCTAATTTTTCTTGATGTAAAATTCTATCTCCATCCTATGTACTTCCCCTTAACTGTTGATCAAGATTTTTATTTAAATTAAATAGTTTATGTAATAGAAATAGTTCGAATTATCTTGAAAAAATTGGAGACCAAAGACCAAAGAGCACGTGAAGACCCGTTTGTATGGAGCCCGTGTTTAAATGTAATAGTTACGTTTAAATTTAAATTCTTGCACTCCTAGGTTTGACCTTTTGGTTCACTTAGTGGCTCTTGTGAACCAAATTAGAATAAAAGTCCATAATCAATCCAAGTAGAATATAGTATTCTATATGTGCATGCTAAGTATTATATATTATATTTTATGCAGACATGCTTCGCATGTTTAATAAAATGACACGTATTTTATATATATATATATATATATGTGTGTGTGTGTGTGTGTGTGTGTGTGTGTGTGTGTGTGTACATGCGCGCTAAACAAGGTGAGACAAATAATAACAAACCCCTTAAGGAAATTATATTAAGTCTAAAACGTTCAATGATATTTGGAATATCGAACGTCGCCTTCTAATATGATAAATTAATAGAGTATTAAATATTTAATACGAGTTTGTTGTGCTATCCACAAGACAAGTATTGCGTATTTAAGATATTAATTTAATCACATTTGATGCTTATCAAGAAAATTGAACAATATTATTTTGTTGTGCTATCCACAAGGACAATATTTTTCTTTTTTGAATTTATGGAAGTGCTAGGTTGGACTTAACTTAAATCATTTTAGTTCGGATGTGCACACACTTGACCATTATGATTTAAGAGGCAAAATAAAAAGCAGTTACATGTTGATGTAATTAACAAAGAGTTGTCTACCTATTTATTTATATATCGTTTGTTATGTTATCCACAAGGCTATATACATTTGAAATGGGATCTTTATTCTCATTAGCAAATCTTTAATTAGATGTTGTCGAACTATATAAGTGAGGGTAATATAGTTTGAAGAAAATAGTAGGAGATACCAATTTAAAATAAGACCTAATTTATTTTGGTATATAAAATTAATTAAATAAATGTTTGCTAAAATGTTGTCTTTCACATGCAGAAATTTAAAAATGTCAAAATCACTAATTTCACTACGTAGCATACTTGATGCTAATAATCTAATCGGGTCGAATTACACGAACTGGTTAAGGAATCTGAGAATAGTTCTCATTGCTGAAAAGATTTTTTATGTCCTAAATTCACCTGTCCCTGAAACTATTCCAGAAATAGCCTCTGAGAAAGCGATTGCCACTATTGTAAAGTGACAAGATGGTACATTTGTGGCTCAATGCATCATGCTCGCATCCATGAATAACAAGCTTCAGCGTCAGCATGAAAACATGGATGCTCCTACTATATTGTTTTACCTCAAGGAGTTGTAAGGTGAACAAAGTAGGACTGCTAGATATGAGATATCTAAGGAGCTCTTCCGATCTCGGATGACCGAGGACACTGCCGTAGAGACTCATGTACTAAAGGTGATCAATCTGATTGAACGCCTAGGACAACTTGGGTTCGTCATGGATGGGTAGTTGAGTCAAGACTTGGTCTTGCAGTCACTCCTTGAGACCTTCTCGCAGTTCGTCGTAAATTTCCACATGAATAAGTTAGATATCAGTTTGCCTGAATTACTTAACATGTTGAAAACTGCAGAAGGTTACTTCTCATCCAAGAAGAACCATGTCTTAATGGCGGATGATTCTTCCAAGAAAAGGAAGAGGCCCAAGATATCTTCTGGAAAGAAGAAATCTAAGAAGGCTAAGGGCAAGGTGAACATGAAGGAACAAAAGAAACCTGATCCAGCTAGCAAAGAAATGTGCTTCCATTGAGACGAGCCGGATCATTAGAAGAGGAACTGTAAGAAGTTTCTAGCAGAGAAGAAGCTTGGAGAAGCTTCGACTTCCAATCAAGGTTTGTTCAAGATTGAAATTAATTTTTCTAAAAATTAAAATTCTACTTGGGTATCGGATATCGGCTGTGGTTCTCACATATGTAATGTTGTGTATAGACTGGTCAGAAGTAAAAAGTTGAACAAGGATGAGGTTGTCCTACGAGTGAAAAATGGAGCAAAGGTTGTTGCATTAGCTGTAGGAACTTTTTGTTTAGCAATGCCTACGGGCAAGTCCATTTATTTAAATAATTGTTATTTTGTTCCGAATATCATTAGAAATATTATTTCTATTTCCGTATTAGATATGGAAGGATTTGACATTATAATAAAGAACAGTTGTTCTATTTATAAAGACAATGTTTTATATGGTGTTGGAAATCAGCGAAATGGACTTTATATACTTGACTTGCATGAAAATATACTTCAAATAGAACAAACTTAGAAAAGAAAAAGAAATGATGTTAATTATACCTATATGTGGCACTGTAGATTCGGTTATAACAATGAAACAAGATTATCCAAGTTGAATAAGGATGGACTCTTAGAGCTATCCGATTATGAATCATATCCAATTTGTGAATCTTGTCTCATGAGTAAAATGACTAAATCTCCTTTTAGTGGAAAAGGAGAAAGAGTAAAAGAATTGTTAGCGTTGGTTCACACAGACGTTTGTGGACCTATGACAACGAATGCACGAGGATGATATTCTTATTTTACTGATGATCACTCAAGATTTGGATATGTGTATTTAATGAAATACAAATCTAAATCATTTGAAAAGTTCAAAGTGTTCAGAAGTGAAATAGAAAAACAAACGGGCAAGAGTATTAAGATTCTTCGATCAGATCGAGGTGGAGAATACTTAAGTGGTGAGTTTCTCAATTGTCTCAAAGATAACGGTATAATCTCACAATAGACTCCACCAGGTATACCACAGTTAAATGGAGTATCTGAAAGAGGAAATCGAACATTGTTAGACATGGTTCGTTTCATGATGAGTTTTACCGATCTTTCAATTTCATTCTGGGGTTATGCCCTAGAAACGGCTGCATACCTACTAAATAAGGTTCCTTCGAAATCCGTCCCCAAAACTCCATATGAGATGTGGACAGGGAGGAAACCTGGTCTTAAGCATGTTAAGATTTGGAGATGTCCAGCTTATGTGAAAAGGTTTCAATATGATAAGCTTGGGACAAGATCTGATAAGTGCACGTTTGTGGGATATCCTAAAGAAAGTTTGGGATACTATTTCTACAATCCTACTGAGCAAAAGGGGTTTGTTGCGAAACACGCTGCCTTCTTGAAAAAAGAGTTTATCCTTGAAGGGGCTAGTGGGAGGAAAATAGATCTTAAAAAAATTCAAGAACCACAAACCATTACAGATCAATTGGATGAACCTGTCCAAGTAGAGACACCTACTATACAACACTCTATTCGTAACTTTGGAAGAGTACCGAAGATACCTGAATGGTATGAATTCGTCATAGAGGATGACGATAAGATACACATCATGTATGATGATGATGATTAATTGAATTACGAACAGGCTATAAGTAAAATAGACTCGGGAAAATAGTAGATGACCATAAAATCTAAAATGTATCTTTGAAGCAATGCTCAAGACCATTCGAATTTTACTTGCGATTGTAACTTATTATTACTAAATTTGGCAAATGGACGTGGAGACGCCCTTCCTCAAATATATATTATTAGAGGAGAATGTATGTATGATACAACTAGATGAATTTGTTTCAATGGTTGAAGCAAATCATGTATATGAGTTACACCAACCCATTTATGGATTGAAGCAAGCTTCTCAAAGATGGAACATTCATTTTGATGAAACAATCAAAAGAGTTTGATTTTATCAAAAACGAGAATGAACCTAGTGTGTACAAAAGGGTCAGTGGGAGTGCTGTGACATTCCTAAGTATTATATAATGATATATTACTGATAGGAAATAACATTCCTATGCTACAATCGATCAAAATAAAGTTGTCTAAACATTCCTCCATGAATGATTTGAATAGAACATCCTACATTGGGGATATAAATCTGTATAGATAGATTTAAAAGGATGTTCGGCTTAACCTAAGAAACGTATATTCATTAGATGTTAAAGGCGTTTAGCATGACAAACTCCAAAAGGTGTCTCGTGATGATGAGCCATGGAGTGTATCTAAAATTGTCCTCAATAAAAGAGAGATCGCATGAGTTATTATCATGTATTCAATGAAATATACGAGACTCGATGTTGATCAGTCACATTCTGGAGAAGATCACTGTAAGACAGTGATAAACATCTTAAAGTACTCAACTGACACTATAGATGTCATCATGACACATGATGAGTCTGAATTAAACTAGAGGACTAAACAGACTCAAGTTTTCAGACTGACCAAGACGACAACAAATCCGCTTTAGGGTAAGTTGTTACCTTGAAAGGTGGTGCAGTGAATTGGAAAGGTTCCAAACAGCAAAAGGTTGCTGGTTTAGTGACAAAGACAAAGTATATAACTGTAAGTAAAGCTGCAAGTTGATGTTTCGGATGAAAAATTCATTATAGAACTAGGAATAGTTCCCAAGTCTCATCTTGAATCTAAATATCTGTTGCGGCACTTTGATTAAAGAAATCATTAAAAGAGGAGATGTCACCTTAGAGCGTGTAGACTCTCAAGACAACATTGCAGATCCATTTACTAAAGCTTTAACACAACAGCAGTTTGATTGTCACTTAGAGAAGGTGGGTATGAGATACCATGGCGATTGGCTTTAGTTCAAGTGGGAGATTGAAAGTAGTATGCATACAAGCCAATCATGTATGATGATAAAACATATACTTTGAAGACGATCTTATTTATTTATTAATAAAAGTATTAACTTATTAAAGGTATTTAATTATCTAC
Organism: Panax stipuleanatus; assembly: GCA_020205555.1. Classification (NCBI taxonomy): domain Eukaryota; kingdom Viridiplantae; phylum Streptophyta; class Magnoliopsida; order Apiales; family Araliaceae; genus Panax; species Panax stipuleanatus. Next base: position 55,177,307 of record CM035115.1, on the reverse strand, counting down.
ATGATGCTGTTTTTATAATATGTAAATAACTCATAGTTTTAAGCATTGCTTTTAGAATCATGACGATGATCATGCTAATGAGATCTAAATTCTTAGAAAGCTTAAAACTAAAATAGTTCCAAATCATGGAATTACTAAAAAGGGGATTAGTAAATCCGGATAGATTGGTACATATGTTACTTGCTCATTAGATGAGGATGATTGATCTCATGATCATTTGTGTGGAGACACTAAAGCAAGTATATAGGTGCTTATTGAAGAATAAGTTCACTGAACGTGACTCGCGATGGAATACCTAATGGAGTTTTACTTGCATGTCAATAGGAATTCCTAATGTGATAGTAGTACAAGTGATCCTTGGACTTGAAATCATCATAATATCTTGTGTGTAATGAATTATACTTTAACTTATTCCTTAAAATCCCTTAGCGTATATCAAAGGGTATGCTTGGGTATAATAAGTTACATATAGAGATAATGAATGGTCAATAAAGAATTTACCACTTCTAGTAAAAGAAGAGATGTCATATGTGATTCGTTAAATGACAACCCAGTAGTCCTTGGCCAAGGCAGAATGAAATTAGAAAGGAGTTTCTAATTTTCATTATTTGGAGTTGTGCATTTTCTAATCGAAATACATACAATTAAATAAAATAAGACTTGACAGTAATTCATGTCTTATATTTAATTGGAACATTGTATGGTGGAAGGATTGAATTGTACAGTAACTATTTACTCACAGGTTCTTTTATGATTAATGTTGAAATCTATATTATCTGGAAAGTCGTTGATCGCTAGAGAGGCTTGTCCCTATTGTAGAATAAATATTATTTATTTAAATAGATTATTAGTTTAATTTATTTATTTAAATAAGATTAGAATTGTTCTAATTGATTTATTCACAACCGGTTTAATATGAAGAATCTAAAGGGTCACACCATAAAAGGAAGAATAATTATTTAAGAATGTAATGGCATAATCGTAATAATGCATTAAGTATAATTAATTTAATCTATGGGTGATAGAATAAATTAAATAACTTAATGTTTATTATTTAATATTTTAAAAATATTAAATATAAATTAATAAGAGGAGTTTTATTAATATTATTTTAATTATTATTATTTTAATTTCTAAAGTAGTTTAGGAATTAATTTAATATTAGTACTCTCATTTATTCCTAATAAGATTAGGAGGTAAATTAATTAAATGGATTTAATTAATTACTCCCAATGTGGTAGGAAACCTAAATTAATTAAAGGAGTATAATTAATTAAATGAAACCCTATGTCTAATAGGATTAGAAAAGTTGACCAATATCTATTTAAGAGGAGTCTTATGTTAGATATTAGTTGATGCAATTCCAATTGTTGGAGAGTATTACTTTTCTATAGAGGATAGAAAACTAGGGTTTAGTCAATCACCCTCCTTTTTGATAATTCCTCTTTCTTGGTGGATCACCTCTAGATGCCAAACACTTAGGTGGCTAACGTTGATCAAAGGAAGGAATCTAACCCGGAAATTCAAGGAGATCACGAAAAACAAGGAGTTGAACTCGTAACTGTAGAAGCTTCGTTCTACAAGGGTATGATTCCATAACTTCTTATTTATCGTTTTAAATTAATAATTTGCATAAAGGATGATCCGGGTAAGGGTTTTGTAGAAAATTTTTTAAACTCTGATATACCATGCTTCCGCTAATTTTGCAATTTGAGTGCGCCTATGATTTCGTACAAACCCAACAATATAAAGACTACTCTACCCTGGAAAACACTAAGTGGATCCATTAGTTCTAAGGAAAAAAAATAAGAACTTGTGTTCTATAGGGTCCACTGTGGGTATAATTGGAATTTATTTTATACTATTTCTTCTATTTTATTTTTCTTAATTTGTATGAAAAACATACTTAAGACATCTTTTATGGGAGGGAGGAAGTATTTTTAATATTCAAATGGTTGATAAAGAAAAAAAAATCATTAGCCATTGCATCAACAACATATATGAATCGACTGATTTTGTCTTCTTTTGCATGCACATATGATGATGTGGCAATGAACAAAAACATATCAAATATTGTATGTTCAAGTGCATGTAGTTTAATATGTAACCTATTCCCAATTTATTACAGATGAACTCATCGCCGAAATAGAATTTTACATTGCATTGCTTATATCACACTCACAAGCTGCCCAATCTCAGCTTTCACATATTCATGTTGAATTATGGTTTCTTTTAACAAGTAGTTGTGTTTTCAGGCCCATCATTCTTTCAAAAAAACTAAGACTATGATCACGTGAATATAAAATCAAATACTGAGGCATAATTCTGTTCGACAGTGTACAGCAGAACATAAAAAGTCATCAACATCTAGTTTTTTTTCTATTAGCAGATTATTGATCCAAATAGGAGTTCAAAAGCACTGATGCCCACAAATTCAGTCAAGGTTGATAGATTTAGCGGTCACTTCCTCTGCCTAGGCCACATATTTTCATTGCATTTGGTTCAATGAGTGAGACTCCATGGTGTGGAAAAGGTATGCTTTGAATTTCAGGAAACTTTCAAAAAAAATATTCATATTTTTCTTCTTCATTTATAGAGAACAGAAGTTCTACGGCTCAAGGTGTGGGTCAAAACTTTGTCATCTTAGTGAATAATCATCTATAACACACTAATTTAAGGTTGAAGTTTGGAATCATATGCTACTAAAAGGATTATAAAAGTCACGGCTGTTTCACAGCCACTAAAATTTAAACGTCGAGACAAAAGCTACAGATAGTTATGAAGACTGCACCTGTAAAAGGTTCACCGGCTCCACCAAATTTTACAAGTTCTTTAGATTATATTTTCGTCATACGTCAAGCTAAGATTGCTCAGTTCAGGTTTACATTTTAGTATATTATTAACAATAAATTCACCAAGATATTGTGCTCTAAGAAATCATACACTGTAAATTTACAACAAATTGAGTGATTAATTTATGTAACTTACAGCAACACATGGAGAAAAAGCATATTGAACACCACTTGCCCTAACTTCAAGAGCTGTTGCAACTCCAATCCTCCGTGCTAAATCTGCATCTCTGTAACATGTTTACATGATTAGTTTTAAGAGCATTAAATCTACTTTCAAGTAGTAAAAGTACAATGTTCTGCTATTACAATTATGTCTTTAAGAATATATCAGCTAAAGCTATATGCCTTTTTCTCATAAAAAAAAACAATACTAAGCAGCAATTCTCCAATGTTTCGATTTTTGACAAGCTCTCTCCTTGTGAGATATTCTTATTTCCAATCAATTTGAAAAGGCATTACGCAAGTAATTATAGGAACTTATTTACTTACATAATCTGCATATCTAAGCCTTGGACCGGAAAATAATCATCTTATTACGGATATTTTGCAACTCGAGTATACAAGTCATTATTTTTGACAAGCTCTCTCCTTTGTGTACTGGGCAACTCATTTCATCAGAACAGAACGAAATACGGTCGTGCAGAGATTACGTGAAATAGGTGTTTAGAAAAAAGAAAAAGAAAAGGCAAATATGAATCTAGCAGATTAGACCAAAGTACGTCTAGACCCTTTTTAGTTATTATCCCCACATTTAATTTCATGTGGGATATATAGAATAAGAGAGACTAGTCCTTAACAATATTGTTGGTTTCTGATAATTCTCTGGCAGTCCATGGAATGGTGTCTGGTGAAAGTTTATCAAGCACGATGTCTTCAAGACATCATTCAAGCTGCCAAGCATGAGTTATGGCATTTTCTCATTTACTTAAAGGTGAAAAGTAAAATCAAGGGCAAACGTGATAGTTAACTCCTCGAATCCTATTATGAGAAGGAATCTTACTTTTAGTAGGAATATTATTTTGGAAGTAATCCTATTTGTAGCATGTTTATTTATTATATGAGAGTGTCCTTATTAGATTAGGAAAATGAGAGTTGTGGGTACTCTATAAATAGAGTCTTATGTTTAAAGAGAGGTAACACAACAAAGAGGTAGTAATATCCTAGAGAGTTGAGACTTGAGAGATGGTGTAATTGGGTCTTGGATTGTTGTGTGAGGGAGGGTTCTTTTTAACTTTTATTTCGTGCAAAAAGTTGTATCGTGAAGATTAATATATTGAAGTTGGTTTTGTGAATTAGGTCATTGAGGACCAAACCATGTTAAATATTATTTTGTTTTTCTTTCTTAAGTATATTGTTTATTTTGCGTGAGTTGATACCCAACAAGTGGTATCAAGAGCTTGGTTGATTGGATCCGAGGTAGAGAAAATTAATTCGCATCATGGTGACGAATTTGGGTAAATTTTAGTTTCCAATATTTAATGGGAAAACAAATTTCACATTGTGGCAAAGTAGTGTACTAGATCTTTTGGTGTTGCAATGACTTGATCAAGCTTTGGAGGAGAAAAAACCAGACGAGGTGAAAGAAGCAAATTGGCAAACAATTTTCAAGAAGCCGTTAAACGCAATTCGTTCGGCGTTAGCACCTGATAGAAAGTATAATGTGTTGAAAGAGACTGATCCAAAAAAGTTGTGGAGAAGCTCGAGAAGAGTTATGATTCGAAGTCACTAACCAACAGATTGTGCTTGAAGATGGAATTGTACTTGATAGTAATTGATCTGGGTCGGACCCGTAGATCATGGACATCCACTTGGGTATAGATATTAGATAACCCAATTGGGATTGGAAGAGTCTCATATCACTTGGAAGTATTTTAGATAATACTTGATATGGTTAGGACTCTATATGAGATAATTATCCTGATATAATCAGTTGTAGACTTATCCTATATTAATTGGGTTTTATCGTTAAATATTGATGCCTACAGTGGGTAGGGCTAAGAAAAAATAACGTATTATTTTTCCCATACAGTTTCTCTCTAAATAATACAGTTTCTCTCTAAATACTCTCTCTAGTATTTCCAAGCTTCCATCAATAGGCTTTGGTGTACTTGGTGTGAACACTTTAGTTCGTTCGCATTGTTGCTAGTAATAACTTTATATTGATGAGAAGTACGAAGGATCGTAGTAGCTGTGTTCGTGGTGTCGCTTGTAAATTTGGCATTCTAGTTCAACCGCTTCCACTTCGTGGATACTAACCGATTCATATGTAAGTATTATTTACGTGTTAGTTTCCATTTAAATTCTAACAGTACTATTTGAAGATGGATGAAGGGACAAATCTCCATGATCATCTAAATACTTTTAAAAGGTTAGTGCCTCAATTGTTGAATATGGATGAAAAATTAGAAGATGAGAAGAAGTCATTACTCTTATTTACAAGTCATTGGTGCAAACACTATTGGTGGGAGAATCAACTTTGATTTTAGATGAGGTGATCACTGCTTTGCGGGAAAATTAAAAGTTGATGGGAGAAGAGAGCAATAACATTGTTGAGTACGCACTAACTGTGGAGGGTTCTAATCGAGGGAGGTGTCAATTAAGAGATAATAGTAGAGGAAAATCAAGATACAGGCCAAGAGATTACAGTGATAGAGAGTGTTACTATTGTGGAGAAAATGGTCAAATCCAATATCAATGTAGAGCATTAAGGGAGGACATGAAGAGTTAAAAGAAGTTTCAAGAAAAATTGAAGGAGAAAGAAAAAGTTGAAGATGGTAATTTGTTTAGTGAAGCTGAAGAAATCGTTGTTTTAACGGCTAAGAGTGATTATAATGAAGATGGATGGGTATTGGATTATGTGTCTTCTATGCATATATGTAAAGAGAGAGATTGCTTTGAGAGTTTGAAGGAAGATGGCGAATTTGGCTACATTAATGCAGTGAATAAAGATTATGCGGCTTCTATACATATTCGTTTCAAACTTCATGATGGTTCTACGAAGATTATTGAGAAGGTATGTTATGTTCTTGGTTGTGGTGAGAATATAATTTCATTGGGAGAATTATCCTCACGTAGATATACATATGTGGGTCAAGGAGATTCATGACTAGTGTTCAAGGAAGACAAATTAATTTTTCAAGGTAGGAAGAATGGAAAATTAATTTGTATGTTAGATGGACAGTCTATGCATGAAAAGAAGACCAAGAAGGGCAACTATCGAGTGAAGTCCAAAGATGAAATTGAACTATTTGGGGATTCGAGTCAAGGGAGGCAACTCCTCGAATCCTATTATGAGAAGGAATCTTACTTTTGGTACGAATATTATTTTCGAAGTAATCTTATTTGTAGTGAGTTTATTTATTATATGAGAGTGTTCTAATTAGATTAGAAAAATAGGAATTGTGGATACTCTATAAATAGAGTCTTATGTTTAAAGAGAGGTAAACAACCAAGCGGTAATAACATCCTCGGGAGTTGAGAGAGTGTATAATTGGGTCTTGTGTTGTGTGAGGGAAGGGTTTTTCAGTTTTTATTACGTGCAAAAAATTGTACCGTAGAAATTAATATATTGAAGTTGGTTTTGTGGATTAAGTCATTGAAGACATTAAATATTGTGTTGTTTTTCTTTCTTGAGTGTGTTGTTTATTTTGCACGACTTAATTCCCAACAAAACGATGGTAGTTCGACTTACAGACTCTCTCCATAGCTGCTAGAATATCAGTATAAATTGTCTACTAACCTATATATCTTAGTTCTTCCTTAACATGGATAGCAATTAGGAAATAGAGTTACCATTTAAATTCACATTCTTCCTGATCTATATATGTTATTGATGTATATTATGAATAAAACTAGCATACCATACAATATTCAGCTCGTGCAGGGACGAAACTAGCATAGGACTAGAGGGGGCCACGGGCCCCCCAAGGTTTGAAAAATTTATAAGGTTCACCCCAAGGTTTGAAAAATGTATCATTATTAAATTCATTATAATTGTAAGTTTGTATAATTAGAGCATAATATTGTATGTGTTATTGATATCCAGATAACCAACTTAAACCCTTATTTAATTTTTTTATTCTTTGTTTATTTTATGAAACTTGATATTTTAATTTTTAAAAGTTTAATGAGTGATCATAATATTGTATATGTTAATTCAAATTGTATATTCAATTTGTTTCCGGTAACCAACTAAAACTTTATTTATTTGATTGCAAATTTATGAAAATTTTATTATTAAAAATTTCAATAAATGATCCAATAATATTGATTAACTCATTCTTGTAGGGTATTTAATTGATTTTTTTATTTTTTGTTTTAGAATCATGGGAAAATCACATACTATTGATTCATTTTTCAAGAGAAAGCAATCAAATCATGTTGACACATCTCTGCTTACCCCTGAGCCTAATGTTCAAACATCTCTGTCTACCTCTGAACAAGAACAACGTTTTCTAAAATCACCAAGTATTGAAGGTAAAGAATGAGATATTAATTATTTGGAGCGTGATCCTGAAAAATGTATCGAAATATGAAAATGTCGTGGTGTGATGAAGTTTGACGAGCTTACATCAATTACGGTCCATATTAATGCATTCTTTCCGAATACCCTTTTTCTGAATATATATATTATTTTGTTAAAAAAAAATCTTGCCCCCCCCCCCCCCCCCCCCCCCCCCCCCCCCCCCCTAAAAACAAATCTTGGTTTCGTCCTTGAGCTCATGCTCACTCTTATAGAGTTAGATATAGTTTGTAAATTTGGAATACACTAATAAATTAGAATCCAATTTGATCTTTATTTATTATTATAGAAAGGTAAATCTTAATTTCAAATAGAATTCTCTCATTAAATTACACATAAATAAACTAGCATATACTGACTTTTTTTATATAGGTAAACAAACATATAACGAATTAATAAGGTGATTTTAAAAAAGTAATTAACCTGGTGGCTCCAAGGCCAATGTTGTGAGGAAAAACAGTGGCACCATACACATTGTTGTTCCCATGAACCGCATCAGACCCATAAAACAGCGGAATCCCCAGCCTTGAATCCAGTGCCGCCTTTTGAAATCCATCCACCATATCCGCCCAATCGGATGATGTCGCATTCTCAAATGGCCTGCTGCCACCACCACTAAGTACACTTCCTGCAAATTAAACAATATATTAGCCAAAACCAATCAAGTAATTTGCTCAGATAAATAGACAAAAAGGCTTAAATGAACTATCTATGGAGAGGTCATTAATGGCGGATTAGACAACAAATTATTGAAAACCGATCAAGTAATTTGTTCAGATAAATGCATAGAAGGGCTTAAATAACTCATCATTTACCTATGGAGGGGTCTTTAATGGCGGAATTAGACAACAAACTAATGAAATTATGAAAACCCATCAAGTAATTTGTTCAGATAAAATTAATCAACTCATCACTCACCTATGGAGAGGTCTTTAATGGCGGAAGGAGTAGCAACAGATCTTTCAATCTGGGTCATTTGACCGATCTTTTCCTTGAGCGTCATTCGGGAAAGAAGGTCTTTGATTCGTTCTTCAATGGGTTCATTTGGGTTTTTGTAGATGAAATTGCTCATGCTTCCGGCTAAGCTCATTTCTGATTAGTAATTAGTGTGAGTTTGTTTAGATTGATTGATTGAAGAAGATTGGTTATTATATAGCGGGAAGAGTAGGTGGGTAGTTGTGGACAAAGAAGGAAGGGACCCAAGTGTTAATGGGGACTGGCAATGCCTGATTTGCTACTGGATTTCACATATTAAATTAGCTTTCCAAATTTATACACTATAGATAGGGTAAATCTTATCCACCTGAGAATTGAGAAGCAATCAGGAAATGTGACACTATTAATGGGACAAATGTTAGGAGTAAAAATTAGGACAATGTTGGGGGCGTTTGTTCCCCATGTCATCTTAGGTGGTAATCTCAAATGATCCGTAATATGGATCTATCATTCTTGTGCTACTGTCTTAACTGAAAGGTCACGATTAATTCTTACCATGTGTTACGGATTTTATTTCTTAGAAATCCAACGGTTGAGATTGAGTATAGCATTTATAATATTCAAAGGTGAAGATAGAGTCTAGCATTAGAAGTTGTTTCATGTGACTAATGTATTAAAGTTATTTTTGCTAGCTGAGTGAAGGATATCGAATATATCAAATCAAATTTTTCAATCCCTGTTTCTTCTCTCTTCTCTTCCTAAAACTTCTACCAAAGTCTAACCGAGACTATAATTCGATAACAATGGAGCTTTCATTGAGTGCTTCCATGGTGGAAATTAATGGTAACCAATCCATGGAATCAACGGATAAACAATTGGTAGAACCAAGTGATTTTTTGGATGCATTACGGAGCTATGAAATGAAAAACCAGCAACTCCTAAGACCAACGGAGATTCAAAAAATAGAGTTGGACTACAATGAATTTGTGATGAACTATTTTGTTTATCATCAACAATCCAATACTGTTGCTGAATACGAGGACTCGTTTTTGCAACTTAAAAGGTGGACAGATACTTGGAATGAAGAAAAACTTGATGAAGACTGGGTTGTGAGCCGATTTGTTGCTGGGCTAAAGGAAGAGATCGGAAAACGTGTGAAATTGTGGTCTCCAGATTCCTTACAAAGAGCCATTGTCTTAGCAAAATGGCTAGAGTTGTGCCTTGTAGATAAGGTGTTTGACAATAGTCTTGAGCCAACTGCAGTTAATGCTAATTCAGAGTTCATAAAAGAATCTTCATACCATGAGGAAACTGAGCGAGAGCCAGGCATGAAAGTTAATTCTAGTTGTCCTCTCTCTCTCATTTCTTCTTATGATGTCTATTTGTTTGCCCCTTTTCCATCCTTATCGCTTATAAATGAACGTCGGTGTCATGCGTTTGATGAAATGCCAAAGAGGGATAAAAACCCTTGGAAATCTTTGTTGAGCGAATTGGTTTGTATTGGGGTGAAAGAGGAAAGTTTTAGAGTAATGAGTTTTCTTTTTGCCAATTCTTGACACTAGATTCCCTGAATTATGCTTATTTGGTTGTGATTGTTAACTATGAATTTTACTGGATATTTGGCACTATCGAGCCTATACAAATAGCATATTTGGACTTCATAGATTGTGCCTACAAGGAGCCACAACAATTAGAGCCTAATGCAAAATTCTGGAACTCTGCGACATCATTAAGCAAGCGAAGGCATGGTATAGCATTAGTAATTGATCTTTTAAACTGTAGTACTGAGGTGTTACGCAGTAGGGATCATGTGGAGTACATATTAAAAGGAAACCAGCTCACAGAGACAAAGTGCAACTTTAATCGGAAGAGTTTATTTAGTAGCTCAAGAGCTGTGATCATTGTTAATCACTGTTGTAGGAGTACTGCTTTTCAACTCTATTGTGGTTCAAGTTCTACATATGATTGTGCATTAACATGTGGAGTAACTAAAGAATCAAGGATCAATTATCTATCTCTAGATGATCTTTTCCCTGTAGGACCATGGTTTTCAATGGGTCTGTCAGGAATCAAATTATATGGATGTTCCCTTCATGATTTTGTCAATTGGAATATAGCTTTATTGGGATCAATTCGAGTTGTTTGCGCTGGTGTTTTTTGGAAATTATATAGTGTCATGATGGATTGTTTTATTGTAACCATTATGTGCTTGATTATAGACTTTTATGTTGGTAACAAAGTTTCAAAAGATTATGCCTTCCGGCAACAACATGAGTATGTTCCTCCATCATCTATATTTAATATAGTCCCCATAGAACAATTTTATGAGTTGGAAAATTTGCTAGAATCAAAATCTTTATCTCAAGATATGCATACTTCGGTGGTGGTGATACTAGCGATATGTTATCATGATTTTTTCATAAACTTTATCACAATTGGATAGAGCAAGGACCCTCTTATTGACAGAAAGATAATTCTCAAGTTTTGGAATTTTAGAAAGTACTCAAGTGTTGCATGTTCTTTGAAATGCCAAGGCGTTTGTTGGGATCCTAAAGAGCAAATACTCAAAGGCTACTCAAAGGGCTACTGGCCATTGCTAGCCACAATTTCTGTTCTGGACATTGACTGGAACCAAAGGAAGGAAGCAATATTTCGCATATGTGCTACTGGGGGAGAGGAAATTATGTTTAAACTTTTAGGCTTTAGTTTTGATCCAGGAGGAATAACTTTGCTCACTATTGTTGGAGAGTGTAGAGACTATCTTCAATTCCACCTTGAGGACAAGGTGGTTGTCAACAGATGGGGTAATGGTACAGAATTAATTGAGACCAAGTTGGTTGTGGTTATGGAGAAGAACAATTTACTTGGTGCAATAGTTACTCTATGTGGTAGTGCTGAAAATGAGCTCAACATTAGCAACGACATGAATTCAGCGTACAATCTGACAGATGCAATATCAAGGAGTTTTTGTGCCCAATCGCCCACTAATGTACAATCTGCAGCTGCTGAAAACACCAAAAAACAAAGGGTAATTACTGGGGGTAGAGCCTTAGCAGCAGGCAAAGAAGCTGTTGTGCCTAAGGTTGTTCATCACAAGAAAGTCATGGTCAAGCTGAAACAGGAAGTTATTATTGTGATTAGTCCGAACAATGAAGAGGTCAAGAAGGTAAAGGATAAGAGCCTGATTTTTGACTACATGGACTCGCAGCCTGAGACAAATGAGAGAGGGAGAGCTATACTAGCGGACTGGTTGATTAAATTTCACAATAAATTTGAATTTGTGTCAAAGATCCTTTACCTCACAATCAACATAGTTGATCACTATCTCGAAACAAAGACGAGGCCAAAGAAGGGATTGCAGTTAGTGGGCATTAGTACCATTGTGACGCCCCGAAAGGTCTATCTTCACACCCGAATTTCGTACATCACGAGTACTTCTCGTTCCATACATACATCATTATATCATAAAGAATAACAACATATTTATTCAATTCTCAGGTTCTATTACCTTAAAACCTCGTTCATTACAAATAATGGTAATTACATTATCCTTTTCATCTTACAAGAGTGACTTTCATTCGCCACCAAAGATATATGACAGTTCATTAAACTAATCTATAGTTTAATAACTAATCTACATTACAAGTCTTAGCTTGAGTCTTCACGCTCATTCATATCATGAATGACACTTCGTTATGATACCGGTCAGCTTGATCTTTACGGGATCCTTAAGTTCATACCGCCGTTTGCTGAAAATATTTTTATTTAAAGTAAGTGTGAGCATTCAATTGCTCAGCAAGTCATAGCAGTTGAATAATAACTCAATAATCAAAATTCTTTTAAGACTTCAATAACCGAACAATGGTTATGAAGCAGCTCGAATAATAGGAATACATTCTGATTCCTATCATTTTAAAACATTCATCACATTTACTTTGTCATACTTTCATTTTTCTACTCTTTCATAGACATAGTGACTGGCTAGAATCATTAGCACAGACTTAACAATAACGGTTCATGGATAAACAGAACTTCTTAACATTGAACAGTTCAATCACAGAACAATTCATTTTACAGAAACACCAAATGTTAAAATTGTGGCACAAGGCCTCATACATACTAACACCTTGTACAAATATCACACATGATTTGCACATAGATAAAACTTCTCAAGTTCAACATTTGAGAAAGTTTAAAAAACTAACATTCATACAAAAATGAATGAAGTTAGGAAACTTGCCTTCGTGCTGCATACTGCTTACGATATATCGTTCATCGCAATCCCTATATAACACATAAGGAATAACACAATACCAATTAGTCATATATATGACTTACGCATCGGCTTAAACTTTGAAAGTCTAATAATAATCTAGAAGGGGGGTTGAATAGATTATTACTGTTTAAAAAATTATCTTTGGCCTTTTTGAATTTTTAATAGGTTAACTTATAGTATTAAGAATTTAATAAGCAGATTAAAAATTCAATCACACAATGCACAGATATTTATCTGGTTCACAACATACAGCTCGGGTATGTTGCTACGTCCAGTCTCAAGCTCCTCTCCACGACTTGAGATCCTATTACTCTCTGTAATAAATACTCCTTCAATAGGTGGAGAAGTCTTTACAAAGTTTTAAAGATAAACTTATAACTATCCACAACTAACTATCTTGGACAGCGAACTCCCAGTTCCTTCCTCAAGCTTAGTTGAATCTTCATTTTGAGCTTAGAACTATTCTATAACTTGGTCTTGAAACAACAATCTCTTCCTCACCTCACAAATACACTAGAGACCCAACTCCCAGCTGACCTCTGTAACGACCCCAAAATCAGGACTATTTCTCTTCCCGATCTTGTGCGTTAATATTATCTTGTTCTAGCTTTTAAAATATTATTTAATATTAAAATAGCTAAAAATGCATAATAATTTTTTTTTATTCCATTCATTCGTTCCCTGAATCTCAACCTTTACGATTCTCTTTTATAATGAAATCATATTTATTTAATGATTTCTCTTATCAGAGTTATATTAATATATATAACTCAATATTAATTCTTTCTTATATAGTAATGTTACTATATCACTTTATTTTTATAAAGTATTTATTGCAACACATCTAAAATAAATATTCTTTATTGAATATTTTAAACTATACATTGATGTTGATTACATATATTAAATCATCAGTCATAGGTTTCTACCATTTCTAATGTAAGAAAGTGTATCCATTTCGTACATCCATCAATCTTCATCATCTATACAGCAAGTAATATTGTTTAACATCGTTAACATGTAAAAAGTTTGTGTTTGTAAGATTGAGCTCGACGGCCCAGCAAATTTAACAGTCTATCATGTTTCACATAGCACACAACTTTATATGTAACATACTTTCTTTACTATGCATATTCTACATGCATCAATAATTCTTCTACTAGACATATCACAGTTCTATAATTTCATGCAATACATTTATACATGCCTCTTTACGTCTCACATTCTCATACAACACATGCTATCACAAGTCACATATAGTAATTGGGTTCCATAACCCAATTAACTTAGTCATATTTTGACTTTAACAATTCAATAAACATGGTATATAACTCACCATATAATCACATACAATTCACAAACATAACAGAACTGAAAAACTTGCCTTGATTGGAGATTACCGCTAAAATTTAACTTTAGTTTCTCCACAATTCCTACACAATCGTGTTTACATATACACACATATTAGATAACCATTTGTGTAACAAAACATGCATGTATATTTATTAATAATAATTATTAGTTTACACAAACTAACATTATTTATTCTAACTCAAAAAGAATAGTAGTTTATTTAAAAACTTAATTCTTTTTTTAACCTTTTTATGCTAAATAAAGGTCCATCACATTTTCATATGTAAATATATTACATATCGAAGCTTAAATCATTTATATTCTACTTTAGGAATATCTTTTGCCTTTATTTGCGAATTTAGGTTCTAAACAGATATTATATATCTTTTATAGTAAAAAACTCAATTTACTATATTATTTCTTGATTTAAATAATTTTTATAACTTTTTGTCCACTCATGAGTTAGCTCAAACCATTGCCTCATACGCAAATATTTTACTTCGTTAACAAATTTACTTCGTATTTATTCTCACGATTAATTCGCATTCTCACTTTATATATATATATTAAATATATATGTAAAGTCCGTTAGGAAATTCTTTATTCAAGAATCTTCGTTTCGAATTCCGAAAACCTTCGTTTCATTATTCTTAGGACTATTATATTATTTTTAACGGATCCACACTTTTCATTTCACATTTTCACTATATACGTATATATATATATATATTAAATATACATATATATACCGCTATATAAATTTTAGCTCAAAAATCTCATTTTGAACTCCGAAAATCTCAAAATAACATTTTTATGATTAATACAAATTTTTAAAGGTCTCTCACTCTTCGTTGCACCATAAAATAATTTTATAGGCAACCTTGATTTTTATTTCGCTTAAATATGTAAATTTATATTTATTACATATTTTTATTGCATTATTTATGCCCGAAAGAATGTTTCTCGGCATAAAATATCATTTATAGTCAAATCTTGTCTCGTAGGACTTTATTAGATTTATTATGACTTATTATTCCGTCGGAACGCGATTCGAAACGTCGAACGTCAAAATCGCTCGGCGCGTCGACGCTCGGCGTCGCCCAAATTTTAAGTTCTGACATGCATGTTCGCTTATTTTTAATTTTCAAATCATAAGTCGTATAACAAAAAATTTTCGGGCATGTTATAGACCTCATGTCATAGTATTTTAGAAAAAAAAATCAAACTTTGAAAACGAATCACGAAAGCTCGTCAAAACCGTGCTTAAAAATGTTGCCAAAACACTTTTCCAGCCCAGCGCCGCGCTCCCGCCTGCGGGCGCGCGCGACCGGGCGCTGGCGCGCACGGCGGCGTGCTGAAATCTTCTCGACTTCTTATCAATACAGCCACTTCGCGATTTTCATACTCGCTGCTCGTTTATCGGATTAATCTGATTTTTGGATATGTTATACTTGGCATATCAAAGTATTTTTAAAAAATATCACCACTGATATTTCGGTATTTTAAGCTGTTCAAATAATGCGTCCAAAAAGGCTGTTCGCACTAGTTTTTCAACTTTGCAATTAACGTTCAAAACTCGTCTCGCTCCGTTCTAACCCGACTTTCTTCACAAATAAATCTCAATTAACATAATAAGACTTGTTCCAAGTGTCGACTTCGTTAAATTTTAAGTTTTTAGCCGCGTTGATTTTTTAAGACCATTTATCGAACATATAATGTGCGTTATTCATTCGACTCAATTTCTTATCGATTTGTTAGCGATTTTTGCCACAAATCCATCCTTATACATCCCACATAACCAACATAGCTACCAAGACTCTATATCCATCATTCCATTAATAATTCAAGCATAAAAGCAACAAAAATAATTTTTTAGTAAACTTATGCTTACTAACAAAGTTCAACTTTTATTTCTTTGACTCAAAATCAATTCTACTAACATATAATATATACATAGATTAGAACTTGAATCGATATGAAGGAATTTTATTAAAAATTACCTCACAACCTACTAACTTCCAAAATCTCAAGTTTAATCAATAAAAATTACATATTCTACAACTTCAATTAAATTCAAAATTGAGTAAGGATTTATACCTCATGCAATTTATCTTCTCTTTTTCCAAGCTTTGCTACCTCCAATTTAGCTAACACTTGATTCCAAATTTTTCTAAAGCTTTAAAAACCCATGGTTCTAGCTTTTCTTCATACTTAGAAATTTTTCACATTCTAAGCAATATAGAAAGAGAAATTCGGCTACATGAAGGAATTAAGGGGAGTAATTTCCAAATTTTCTTAGCCAATTTATGAAGGATTCCAGCATAATACATGAAGCTTGCTATTTCTCTTTTTCCTCTCCCTAACTCACGGCTAAAGGAAGGAACAATAAGGGATAAATTTAGCTACTTGGTCACCAAAAAAAATGGTGTAATCTCCACACTTCTCTTCCTCCTTCTCCTACACGGTTTGACAAAAAAATTTGCAAGGCTTGGGCACAAAGCTTTGAATAGTATATGGGTAAAATAGGAATTATCCTTTTAGCTTAATTATTTAGTTACCCATTAAACCAAATAATGCTTGTATTGAATAATTTAAACTACCTAATAGCTAGTAACTAGATTTTTAAATATTAAGTTACTAACTCACCTAACAATTAAATGTTTCAACTCTTGGAACATATATAAAATATTACCCATTTGTAGTATATAAATTATATATTCCCAAAATAAACACATAACCTAATATGCTTTAATTATATATTTATTTTATAAATGCAAAATAAATATGCATCACATAATTTTCCATGCAAATACCATTATTTGCCTATTTAATATAACATCTTTCCTCATTAACATAAATTCATTTAAGAATTTATTTATTTTCTTAAGATATTATAATAAATATAATATCCATCCATTATTAAAATAATTTCACAGAAGAATTTATTCTAATATTATTGGATAAAGTATATATAAATATTATACACTTAAACCACATCATGTAATTTTTTATCAAATTGTTCATCATGATTTTATTTATTCACATAATAAATATATACAAAATAACTTTATATATTTATCACCTTGCAAATAGTCCATGTAATGCACCCACATCACATAAGGAAAATAAATAATAAATTTATTCTCTCACATTATAAATTGTTTATATCAATTTATTTACATATATTATTAAAATAATATTCTCTCGTTATTAAAATAATTCAATGACAAAATTTATTTTAATATCCTTTATTTAAAGTATACCATATTATTTGTATACTTAACTAATTATTTCTTTTAATAAATTGCTCCTACAATTTATTTATAAGTAATAAATATATACTTCTAATATATTTATTAACATAAACATCACATATTTCATAGTTCTTACTCACATATGCAATAATATCCCACAATATATCATTTAATAAGAATTTTATTTATTTAATTCTTATTTTAATAATTCTCAAAAATTTGGGTTCTTACATTCTTCCCCCCTTATAAGGATTCCGTCTCCGGAATCACAATACTGAATCGTTCCTAATTGGTTTAACTCTTATTCTTTCTCATTACCTTATCGTTGAATCATTTCAACGTACATTTTCTTAGGTTTTATATCATCTATCTCCTTCCTTTCCTTAGTAAATTCTTATAGTTTCTATAATCTTACTCGATTATGTTACGAGTATTATTTATTTCTCAATGTACCCTTTTTTTTCTAAGGGTATTTCTGAACCATTACATTCTTCATATTCTTATAAAAGCCCTATAATTCTCGGACTTACTTTTTTATTCTTCCACGTTTCCAATTTTCACGTGACTTTTACTTATCAATTTCCATTATTCAAAATTTTTTTTCCCTCATAACTCTACCTTTTTCCTTCTTCAAGGATTCATAAACCATTTTCGTATTCCGCGACTTACTTCCTCTTAAGAAATTTCATTCTTTCTATACCCAACCTCCGGAAATAGAAATTCTCCACAATTGATCGATAATTGTGAAGCAATATGAATAATTCAAGAATCTAAAAGATTCGCTAAAAAAACTTTCTATATCATAATAAAGTCATAAAGACCATAAACTTATTTCTGAAAAGGTTTCAACAAACATTTTATCTGTAAACCGACATATCTTACAGACATATAGTTGATTAGCCTGTTATGCCCTGTGTTGATCCATATTAGAACGTCATTTGCATTCCTCGTCACTGCCATTCGGCACAATTTGAACAACATTTGTGTTCATCGTCACCGTCCCCAGGACGCAATATAAATTTGAACAAAATTTACGTTCATCGTCACCGCTATAAAGCGCAAACAGAATTTTTTATTTTGAATGTTCTGTGTCGATCAACACTATTTATGCGGAACAATTATTTCAGTTCCTCTTTGCTGTCCCCAGGACGCAATATAAAATAATTCCATTATAAGGAAGTTCTTACTCAATCTGGAGTCCAAACTCAATCAATTTAGTTGGAAAGTTCAAAATCTTAATATAAAAGAAATATATGATTCTGTGTCTAGCCGATTCAAATGACTTTTGACACTTCTTTATTTACTAAAGTATTGAAAATCATTTTATGACGCATAGTACCGCACTGTTTTCAACAATCCGTTGAGAATGTCGTCATTTTATGACTTTGTCATACCACATCATATCATAGTGGGTTGACGATCCTTAGGTCACATCAAACACTAGGTTAAGTTGTATTGATGACTCCATCATTTGTCATATCTACATCATATTAATAATGGATTAATGACTATATAAAATATATTTTGATATTTTTCAAACCATTTGTCTAGCCGAAACAATTTGCGTAGACATAAGAAACCATCGAACTTTTTAAAACTTATTGGTTCAACAATTTGACCCAATATATTTTTCTAAAAAAACAATACAATAGTGCGATTGTCAGCACGATTCCAATAAATTTTGAAATCTAGCATAACTAGTAGATTTGAGAATATCCATTTTTTTTCATCCACTTTACCTATTTCCAATCAATTCACCATACAATTATGTTCATCTCTAACACCATTAACTTCCACTATATTAAACTAACCCTATACCCTGGGATAGTTCATTAAACTTACCACACATTATATGTTTAGGAACTTGCCATAAAAATATGAGTTTAGGAACTTGACCTAGCAATACGTATTAACTCCCACTATATTAAACTAACGCTATACCCTGGGATAGTTCATTAAACTTACCACACATTATGTGTTTAGGAACTTGCCACAAAAATATGAGTTTAGGAACTTGTCCTAGCAATACGTAGTCCAAGAACCAATCAGGGACTGTCCATACACTTAGGGGCTCAAAAACATACCATATGATTATGAGTCAAAAACTCACCATAAGTATGAGTTTTAAGAACTCGCACCTATTCTTACTTTTCTCTAACTATCAAATATAAATATGAGAAAAGAATCACCTTCCCACCATATGTATATCGATAGCGCGACAACGCTATTTCAATGATTATCAATGTGATAAACTAAGTGCAAGCACAAAACCCCCGCCCATACAAATGATTGTACAACTCAGCTACCATATGAGTCCTCAATTGAAATCCCACTTAAGTCTATCAAATCTTATCTTGTTCTTTGCTCAATACAAATTTTATTTAATTTGTATTTCATCATTCATAACTCTTTCCGAGTTTTATTCTTGTACTATTACATAGTACCATTTCCATATAGCCATTCCGCTATAAATTTTTAATCATTTAGTTGATTATCTGTCCTTCTTTGTCTTGATCAGACCACATTGTGATCTTATCTCATAATCGTATTATATTACGATTCTTTCTCATTTTATGATCGTTTAATTTTTACGATCTTATTTCTTTATTCACTAATCATATTATTTTATGATTATTAGAATCAGGTGTCCCCTGATCCTTCACTTCTTACCTTTTAAGATTTTTCTTTGAATCTTCTTGTATTTCTAGGACTTAACCCATCCTATACATCTACATATGTGAAAAGAATCATCATTTTCATAATACGTATTCATAACTCTATACTCGGTACACATCAAGTCTCTAACAGCGTTCAATATAGTAAGCCGAGTGATTTTCCATAAACAACCAACAAACTAGTTTCTCGTCTCGTCTACACTGTATTTCACAGCGAGTTTAGATCGGTTGCTAGTTCGTATTAACCGTCGCTCTCTGACGGAATCGTTTTGCCTAGATACTATACATTAACCATTAAAATTACGACTGTACCACTACTTAAACTTAACTTCTTCTTTTTTTCATCTACCTTGCTTACGATTATAGCCTAAGGTTCACTTACCTAAGGTTTATAATCCTTAGCTTTGATACCACTTGTAACGACCACAAAATCAAGACTATTTCTCTTCCCGATCTTGTGCGTTAATATTATCTTGTTCTAGCTTTTAAAACATTATTTAATGTTAAAATAGCTAAAAATGCAGAATAAATTTTTTTTCTTTTATTCCATTCATTCGTTCCTTGAATCTCAACCTTTACGATTCTCTTTTATAATGAAATCATATTTATTTAATGATTTCTCTTATCAGAGTTATATTAATATATATAACTCAATATTAATTCTTTCTTATATAGTAATGTTACTATATCACTTTATTTTTATAAAGTATTCATTGCAACACATCTAAAAAAAATATTCTTTATTGAATATTTTAAACTATACATTGCTGTTGATTACATATATTAAACCATCAGTCATAGGTTTCTACCATTTCTAATGTAAGAAAGTGTATCCATTTCGCACATCCATCAATCTTCATCATCTATACAGCAAATAATATTGCTTAACATCGTTAACGTGCAAAAAGTTTGTGTTTGTAAGATTGAGCTCGACGGCCCAACAAATTTAACAGTCTATCATGTTTCACATAGCACACAACTTTATACGTAACATACTTTCTTTACTATGCATATTCTACATGCATTAATAATTCTTCTAGTAGACATATCACAGTTCTATAATTTCATGCAATACATTTATACATGCCTCTTTACGTCTCACAATCTCATACAACACATGCTATCACAAATCACATATAGTAATTGGGTTCCATAACCCAATTAACTTAGTCATATTTTGACTTTAACAATTCAATAAACATGGTATATAACTCACCATATAATCACATACAATTCACAAACATAACAGAACTGAAAAACTTGCCTTGATTGGAGATTATCGCTAAAATTTAACTTTAGTTTCTCCACAATTCCTACACAATCGTGTTTACATATACACACATATTAGGTAACCATTTATGTAACAAAACATGCATGTATATTTATTAATAATAATTATTAATTTACACAAACTAATATTATTTATTCTAACTCAAAAAGAATAGTAGTTTATTTAAAAACTTAATTCTTTTTTTAACCTTTTTATGCTAAATAAAGGTCCATCACATTTTCATATGTAAATATATTACATATCGAAGCTTAAATCATTTATATTCCACTTTAGGAATATCTTTTGCCGTTATTTGCGAATTTAGGTTCTAAACAGATATTATATATCTTTTATAGTAAAAACTCAATTTACTATATTATTTCTTGATTTAAATAATTTTTGTAACTTTTTGTCCACTCATGAGTTAGCTCAAACCATTGCCTCATACACAAATATTTTACTTTGTTAACAAATTTACTTCGTATTTATTCTCACGATTAATTCGCATTCTCACTTTATATATATATTAAATATATATGTAAAGTCCGTTAGGAAATTCTTTATTCAAGAATCTTCGTTTCAAATTCCGAAAACCTTCGTTTCATTATTCTTAGGACCATTATATTATTTTTAACGGATCCACACTTTTCATTTCACATTTTCACTATATACGTATATATATATTAAATATACATATATATACCGCTATATAAATTTTAGCTCAAAAATCTCATTTTGAACTCCTAAAACCTCAAAATATTATTTTTATGATTAATACAAATTTTTACAGGTCTCTCACTCTTCGTTGCACCATAAAATAATTTTATAGGCGACCTTGGTTTTTATTTCGCTTAAATATGTAAATATATATTTATTACATATTTTTATTGCATTATTTATGCCCGAAAGAATGTTTCTCGGCATAAAATATCATTTATAGTCAAATCTTGTCCTGTAGGACTTTATTAGATTTATTATGACTTATTATTCTGCCGGAACGCGATTCGAAACGTCGAACGTCAAAATCGCTCGGCTCGTCGACGCTCGGCGTCGCTCAAATTTTAAGTTCTGACATGCATGTTCGCTCATTTTTAATTTTCAAATCATAAGTCGTATAACAGAAATTTTTTGGGCATGTTATAGACCTCATGTCATAGTATTTTAGAAAAAATTCAAACTTTAAAAACAGATCACAAAAGCTCGTCAAAACCGCGCTTAAAAATGATGTCAGAGCACTTTTCCAACCCAGCGCCGCGCTGCCTCCGGCGGGCACGCGCGAGCGGGCGCTGGCGCGCACGGCGACGTGCTGAAATCTGCTCGACTTCTTATCAACGCAGCCACTTCGCGATTTTCGTACGTGCTGCTGGTTTATCGGATTAATATGATTTTTGGATATGTTATTTTTGGCATATCAAAGTATTTTTAAAAAATATCACCACTGATATTTGGGTATTTTAAGCTGTTCAAATAATGCATCCAAAAAGGCTGTTCGCACTAGTTTTTCAACTTTGCAATTAAGGTTCAAAACTCGTCTTGCTCCGTTCTAACCCGACTTTCTTCACAAATAAATCTCTATTAACATAATAAGACTTGTTCCAAGTGTTGGCTTCGTTAAATTTCAAGTTTTTAGCCGCGTTGGTTTTTTAAGACCATTTATCGAACATATAACGTGCGTTATTCTTTTGACTCGATTTCTTATCGATTTGTTAGCGATTTTTGCCACAAATCCATCCTTATACATCTCACATAACCAACGTAGCTACCAAGTCTCTATATCCACCATTCCATTAATAATTCAAACATAAAAGCAACTAAAATGATTTTTTAGTAAACTTATGCTTACTAACAAAGTTCAACTTTTATTTCCTCGACTCAAAACCAATTCTACTAACATATAATATATACATAGATTAGAACTTGAATCGATATGAAAGAATTTTATTAAAAATTACCTCACAACCTACTAACTTCCAAAATCTCAAGTTTAATCAATAAAAATTACATATTCTACAACTTCAATTAAATTCAAAATTGAGTAAGGATTTATACCTAATGCAATTTATCTTCTCTTTTTCCAAGCTTTGCTACCTCCAATTTAGCTAACACTTGATTCCAATTTTTTCTAAAGCTTTAAAAACACATGGTTCTAGCTTTTCTTCATACTTAGAAATTTTCCACATTCTAAGCAATATAGGAAGAGAAATTCGGCTACATGAAGGAATTAAGGGGAGTAATTTCCAAATTTTCTTAGCCAATTTATGAAGGATTCCAGCATAATACATGAAGCTTGCTATTTCTCTTTTTCCTCTCCCTAACTCACGGCTAAAGGAAGGAACAATACGGGAGAAATTTAGCTACTTGGTCACCAAGAAAAATAGTGTAATCTCCACACTTCTCTTCCTCCTTCTCCTACACGGTTTGACAAAAAAATTTGCAAGGCTTGGGCACAAAGCTTTGAATAGTATATCGGTAAAATAGGAATTATCCTTTTAGCTTAATTATTTATTTACCCACTAAACCAAATAATGCTTGTATTGAATAATTTAAACTACCTAATAGCTAGTAACTAGATTTTTAAATATTAAGTTACTAACTCACCCAACAATTAAATGTTTCAACTCTTGGAACATATATAAAATATTACCCATTTGTAGTATATAAATTATATATTCCCAAAATAAACACATAACCTAATATGCTTTAATTACATATTTATTTTATAAATGCAAAATAAATATGCATCACATAATTTTTCATGCAAATACTATTATTTGCCTACTTAATATAACATCTTTCCTCATTAACATAAATTCATTTAAGAATTTATTTATTTTCTTAAGATATTATAATAAATATAATATCCATCCATTATTAAAATAATTTCACATAAGAATTTATTCTAATATTATTGGATAAAGTATATATAAATATTATACACTTAAACCACATCATGTAATTCTTTATCAAATTTTTCATAATGATTTTATTTCTTCACATAATAAATATATACAAAATAACTATATATATTTATCACCTTGCAAATAGTCCATGTAATGCACCCACATCACATAAGGAAAATAAATAATAAATTTATTCTCTCACATTATAAATTGTTTATATCAATTTATTTACATATATCATTAAAATAATATTCTCTCGTTATTAAAATAATTCAATGACAAAATTTATTTTAATATCCTTTATTTAAAGTATTCCATATTATTTGTATACTTAACTAATTATTTCCTTTAATAAATTACTCCTATAATTTATTTATAAGTAATAAATATATACTTCTAATATATTTATTAACATAAACATCACATATTGCATAGTTCTGACTCATATATGCAATAATATCCCACAACATATCATTTAATAAGAATTTTATTTATTTAATTCTTATTTTAGTAATTCTCAAAAATCTGGGTTCTTACAACCTCTCTAAGACTCTGGTCTTGGTCAAAGAATTTTTATCTTTCTCACAAGTATAAAAGAAACTAACTCAACCTTTTTCTTTTTACAAAAATTTTTGTTTCAATTTTTGCTTCTAAAGTAAGCAGATAAAATTTAGAACAGATTTATAAAAGTTTAAATAACTTTTGTAATACCCGAGAATTTTGAATATTAATAAATGAATATTTATTTGAATATAAATGATTTTGTGTTATGAGATGAGTTAACTCAATTATATTAAATTGAATTTATAATAATTGAGAAAGAATGTGGAGTTACGATAAGCTCGATGAATGCCTTGTGTGGCACAGTGAAGAGAATTACGATGATTTAAATTAATTAAAGAAAGAATTAATGAGTGGATAATTAATTAATAATATATTATTAATTAATGGTTATTATGAGTAATAGCATATTAATGAATAAATAGTTAATTAATATCTGGGATTAATATTGGTTCTATTAATTGTTTAGTGTAAAGATATGTAATCACATGTGGTATAATAACTACAACTATATTATATAATGTATAATGTGATATTTTGACATAACTATGTAATATAGAAACTATATAATAAAAGGAAGTGAGTCACATGGTTGGACTTATGAAAATGCATGTTGCATGTACATTGTACAGTATGGAACCAAACTATATTATATAAAGTGCATTGTGACAATACAAGAGGCTATGTAATATATAAACCATATTATAAAGTGTAGTGTGACACTTTAGTAAGAACATGCAATATGGAAACTATATTGTAAGAGTAAAGAATGGTATGAGTTGCATATGTGACCATGTGGTAGGTATAGTACTTTAATGAATACTATATGGTATATTAAATTAAAGTATGTGAATAATTAATAGCAACAACTATTTCAATAAGTTACATAATTGTAATAATGAGATTTGTGATAATGTAGTATGTCACTGTTCAATTAACTCATAACTTGATATTACCAAAATGTACATGGATTATATATCAATGTGTGTACATGTACCCTAATGTGCTACCATGTAATGTTGTTATGACACTTGAGTCTATGTATACCCCTAAGTGAGTATAAGCTAAGGTATGCATAGATGTACTAAGTATATAGTATATAGTATTCCATTTCCAATTGCAAGTGCTGAGTATTCTTTTCCCATATTGAGTGTCCAATTGCTCTCCCATTTGTCATTCACGTGTAACACCAAAAGGCTAGAAGCCTATCCCTCCTCCTTCTCCCAAGATCATTCTAGCTCATCATTTTAGGGGGAGTGGGATTCATGATGGAGTATAACAACTACTCACCAACCATCTATTGTCCATCGATTTCTTCTTCCATCTCTTAGTTTGATTCATGGTGCAAAGCATTGGTATGGACAATCAATCCTCTATAAATGGTAAGCTCCCCTTCTCATTTCATTTTGCTAGATTAATTGTTATGTGTTATAGAGAGAGTAAGGATATTGCTTAGGGAGAATTTTGAGATTAGAGAGCAAGTCTTGTGCAAATTAGAGCTCAAGAGGTATAATCTCTAAACCCATTTGAAGTTCAATTCATAGAAATTAGCATGTTTAGTTGGAATTGGTTGTGTGAAATGATGCTAGCATGTTAGTTGAGTTAGTATGCATGTTAGAAACATAATGTAGTTGATTAAATGCATGTTTCATGATGTATGTGAGGCTTGGCCTGAAGCTCTGCTTTTGCAGAGAAGTTTCTGGTCTGGAACAGAAGTCGCGCGACCGCGCCACTCCCTAGTACAAATGGCGCGCTACCGCGCCCCTCTGCAGATTCTGTTGATGGCTTTGTTATGCTATCTGATTTATGGAGCATGCTAATATAACTTAGTTAGGCCTATTTCAGTCCCTGATTTGTTAGTTTATGTGGCATTTCATGAAAACACTTACCCAAGGCTTGGTTTTCCAAAAAGGGACTTAAAGTCTCCAAAAAGCAAATTTGTTAAACTATAACATTATAAGTCTGAGATTTCAAGCATGATATGTGGTCTATTTATGAGTTTGTGAAGGCATGATATAAAGATATGTGAATCTACTTTGCATGCTTTGAGAACCCGCTAAAGAATTACTTAAGAGTTTACAATGTGGACTTGATAAACCACAAACGCTTTCGAGTTTAGAAATGGTGAACGTGATTACATATTCTTGATAGGTTATGCATGCACGATGTATAACAAGTGAAGTGGTTTTGCATGCCTAAATAATGTTGATAACATGCTAATGGAAAACTTAGAGTTTCACATACAAGCTAAAATTATATACACTTAAGTCATGAACTTGTAAGCATGCCTATGTAATCTAATTATGCATATGAAAGCATGACATGTGGTATGTGAAGTACATTGCATATAGAATGGATTAACATAAGATTTCAAAAGAGACCTCAATAGTTTGAAAACAAGGTTTGTTGATAGATACATTACAAGTATTCTGAAAATTATGACCATTGTGACAAGATATCATATGCCTCTAAACATAATTGCCATGTATGCCTAGCTAGTCCTGTATATGATAAAATAGTTGAGCATGATTAAGAACAAGTTTTAAGGGAGTGAAACAAAGAACATGAGATGCATGATTAGAATGGCATAAACATATGTGTTTAGCATGGTCCTTCATATATAAGCGTGGCGTTTTGAGTTGGGTTCTGCAGGGCAGCCCTGTCTTGGTCTGCACCAGGAGCCGCGGGGCCGCGTTACTCCTTAGTGCAAACCAAGCGCGGCCGCACCAGGTGCAGAATTTCCAGAGTTGTTTTATTATGACATGAACTTGAGACATACTTATGTTGTTCACTTAATTCTGAGATACGTGTCCAGAATGTTATTTAAATGTCTATAAGCATGCTAAGCTATGAAACCATAAGTATATTTACAAGGTGTTTTAACGTTTCAAATGATAAGTCTAACGATGGTTCCGAACTACGTCAATTGAAATCATAGTAACCTATAATCCGATTTTATGCTACATAAGAATAAGTACGAAATGATGTATGTATGGGGCTACAAGACTAAGTGTGAGCCATATGTGTATACTTGAATTACATATCAAACTTGTATATCGAATACACTTAGCTAACGAATATGCTACACATGTAAAAATATTGTTACAATAGGACTTCGACGTGTTGATAAGCTTTACTTCGATAATCTACACTTAAGGCAAGTTTCCTTAAACCCTTTCTTGTATTATTTGCAAGTATCATATCCTTGTGTTTATTTTATTCAAGAAACGTTGTAAGCAAGTTCCTAACCCCACTCTTTATTGAGCATTCATTAAGCTTGTGCTATTATTATCATGCAAGTAAACTCTTGGAATTTGCGATTCATGTATTATAACTTCATAGATAAGATAGAAGTCGATTCATATTCTTCGAGCTTTAAATCTTGAGAATGAACTTATAATTGTTGTGATCTATGCCATTTGATCCGGCTAGATTTATATTGTTGAAAAGCAACCGAAACCAATTGATTGGTGCAGAGTCTTATTTTGACTGAGATGAACTGTAAGACCCCAACTTTTATGAATAAAAAATTAAATTTTCTCTATATATTATTTTGAAATAGTAAGGGGTTAATTTGATAATGAGGAATATTATGGGTAAAATGCGCAAATATTTTAAATAAGCAAGTGGTTATAAAATATTCATTGTTGTCGGGGAATATTCGTTTGGTCGTGAAATATTCTTACTGTCGGGAAATATTCGTACGACGGCGCAACCAATTGTGGGCCCCATAAAGGAAAAATGTCGGATGAAGAAAACGACAAGAATAAGTTTTTATAAATAACGGTGTAGTTGTTACCGTTAACACTGTTGGAATACCCGATGGATAAAGTAAAGTAATACGCGTTGTTGCACAGTAGCACACAGTATTTTTATATTATTGTTAATTCAATAATTGTCACTGCACAGTATTTCCCATTATCAGATCAATAATTCATATTATTTGAATAATATTATTAGATAACATTATTGGCAATGTCTAAGGAAGTTCTGTCTAGGAGTGGTTATTTAATTGCGCGCCAGTAAGGAGAAATCCTTATCGGAAGGCCCCCTCTTTCCTGGGAACAACCTGGTTATCAATATTGTAGTTCTGTAATATTATTTGTGAATAATTAATTATTGATTTATATGATAAGGAAATATTTATTTTTTTGGATATAAAAGAAGGAATTAGTGCTGATGTGTTTTATCAGTATTTTGTTAAAATGGAGGTGTGGAAAATCATCCGTATGTGAATTTTGGATAATTTATGTTTGGAATTTAGAAAAACTTTCTTCTACAAAGTTGTATAGAATTAAATTTCCTATGGAATGGACATAAGATTTGAATTTTTCTGATAAAAGGCTATTTATTATGAATTATTGAAGTTCCGAAATAATTAATTTTTGGTGTTATAAATAATGTTTTTAATAAAAATGTTTTTTTGATGGTGGGCCCCACTTGTGTGGGCTGATGAATTGGTCAAGGAGGTGTGCGGAAGATTTTTAATAAATATAATATTTTATTAAATTTTCTACTTTGGCATTCTAAGCATTTTCCTATAAATAGGGTGCTGAATTAGAATTTAAAAATCACACCAGAATCATAAGTTTCTTTCTCTATAATATCGAGCGTATTTTTGTAAGTATTTAGATACTTTGAGTGTTGCTATTCAGTGCAAGTTTTCTTCAGTATTATATCTGATATTTCAGTCAGAAATACTGTTCTTTTGAGGTAAGGGATGTTATTTTTTTCAAAAATGATGTTATTTCTTTCAATATCATGACACTGAAATATTGGTATGAATTTTATTGTGAAATTTTTACCTTTTTATATTAGAGTTACTATTCACGTATACGGCACTATTCATGTATACAGCACTATTCACGAATATGATACTATTCACAGAAAAATTAAATTTTATTTTCTTTGTCCAAGTTGGCTATTATGGTTCCTATCTTTGATTGGATCAAAGTTTTGATCTTCATTCTTGAATTTTGCTCCATAATTAATTATTATGGAGTATTCTTGAATTTAGATAAACTAAATTATGAATCCCTAATTTTGTCATTTATCTCACTGGATTCGTTCTTTAAAATATTTTTCATCATCTTCAGTCTTAAATGGTGATACAAAAAAATATCTTTGGCCTTAGTGCAAAGATGGATGATTATTTGATAAATATCTTTGGCCTGTAGTGCAAAGATGAATGATTACCTGATGAATATCTTTGGCCCGTAGTGCAAAGATGAATATTTGATTCAAGATATATATTGATTGATGTTACAGGGATAAAATATTGATTATGGACTTTCAAATCATAGAAGATAGTAGACATTATTTCCTACTTAATTCTTCTGATGCATTGTTATTTTCGCTGCAGTTGTTGATGTAAAACTTGTGGTCCATAATATTTTCTCTGATTTGTTGAAGACTAACGATAAATTGTTCTTTATTATCTTAGTCATAATATTCTTTACTGGGCTAGTTGAGCTCACCTTTTTCATCTATTGTCCTCTTCAGGAAATGAGAATGTCGCAGGGACTAGTCAGGGGACAGAGTGATGGTCCGAGTTAGAGCAGTAGTAGTCCTCACTATTTTTATAAAATAGTGTGATAATAATTGTAATGAGGACTTAGTTTGAATGTTTATATTTTGTATATATTTGTATTGACACTCACAGTTGTGTGGTCGTATTTTGCACGACCGTGTGGTATAAAAGTTGTATTTGGATTCTGTACCATGTATTTGGCGATCCAGAATGGGTTGGTTGGATTGGACCTATTCTGGGGGCGTCACATGAACAACCTTCTTCGAAGGGAAAATATATTTGTCGGGAGACCGACGTGCGCACACTTTAGTACGATTGAACGATATGCATACCGTAGGGTACTTTAGGCTGATCATTTGTTGTACTTGTTTTATTGGATTTTCAGTATATTACTGTTAAATTCTAGTAGAAGTTCATAGTCCTTAGTGACTGCTCAGTATTCAGTTATCTTGAAATCTTGAATTGATTTAGAATTGAATCTTATTGATATCTTTCTGTCCTTAGCGACTGATATTGAGAACTGTTGATTTTCTTGCTATCCTTGAACTATTATATCCTGTTGTATCCTTTTGGGATTCGAGAACTATATTACTCAACCTTGTTGATATATTACTTGCTGAGCAAACTTGTTGCTCATTCTTGCTTTCCCTAAAACATTTCAGTTAAGGCAGAGCAGTGCGGACCCTCGGGCACAGACAAGGGCAAGGGAAAGGCTACTGAGTAGCTTAATGTTGTGTAGAATTTATGATTGTATTAAGACTTATTCTATTATGTATTAGTTATGGTTATGTATACTTAAGTTATGTCTAAGCTATGTAATCAATGTTTAAGTTTCGAGACCATAGGACGTGAATAAATTATATTAATTAAATGTAATCTATTCGGTAGTAGTTATGTATTATTCCGCTGTGCGATGCGACATTTAGTCGTAATATTTATTGTGGTGTTAGATTTTAGAACGTGACAAACCAAATTCGAATGACCAAGTGGCGGTCCGAATTTGGGGGCGTCACAGGTTGGTATCAAAGCTGTAGTTATAAACCTCAGGAGCGAGTGTCCTTAGATTATAACTTAGGAGAACTTAGAAAGTTAGAAGGAGATAAAACTCATATAGAGTTTTCCTAGAGAGACTTAGTGTGTTATGAAATGTAACTTCATTCTATACAATGAACTTATCTTTTATTTAACATTCTAATGGAGTTACTGTTTGTTTGTCTTATGTTTGTGATTGTAGGATGGCAGACACATGAGTACCTAGTAGAGTGGCCGAGGAGGAGCCCAGGGATGTACATGTAGTATACGAGGCACCTCTAGAGGCTATACTAGTGTAGGCTGTTGCACCGTTCGAGTCTAACGACGAGGACGAGATTGAGATAGAGTCTGATCCAGAGGAGGAGCCGATGGAGGACGAGCCGATGGGGGATGAGCCAGTGGAGGACTCTGATGAGGCTACTATAGAGGAGCAGATGTTAGGCAAGTATGAGGAGCGGATTCTAGAGTTGGACTGCAGAGTCCAGGAGTTGGAGGCTGAGGCCCAAGAGAGAGAGTCGGAGTTTCAGAAACTGAGGGACAAAGACCATCAGAGGAAGCTGGCCATGCAGGAATTAGAGGTGGAGATTGCTTACCGCAAGGAGGCAGGGATCCAGATGGGAACCTTATTCCACAGGTCGGTATCCAGAAATGTGGATCTGGTAGGAAAGCTAGAAGAGGTAGAACAGAGGGAAATGAGTGAAAAGACTGAGAAAGAGGCACTCTGTACTCAGCTAAAGTTGGAGGTTATGGATAGGATTCACTTCGAGGAGAAGTGGGAAGCGGCTAACGAGAGAGCTGACGACCTAGAGGATGAGGTCAGATGCAAGAAGAGGAAGATGAAAAAGATGGGGTATGTATTCCGTTCTGCTTTTGAGAGGGTGATCGATGGTGTATACCACTACCCGACGGAGCAGGGACAGACCCTACATACTTTGAGCCGAGAGCTGATAGCATACATAGCACATATCGAGTACAAGAGCGCTGTGGAGCGTGGGATGATGGGATGAGACCCTTAACTAGACTAGCAGTAGTTTTAGTGGTTTTCTTTTGTGATGTACATGTTGTGTTGTAATCCCAACTTTTTGTGTAAAGTGTGGGATAGTTACGTAAACCCCGAGTAAGCTTTTGTTAAAGGGTTAGTATGTTAGAGTTCCCCGCCTTTTGTGATATTAAGGGATATGTGATAACATTTATAGAAATATGTTAGGGATGATCATATAATGAAACGATTTGGCATATGAATATAAATGAGCTTATTTCAGAAATGTGTTATAAATTTTATTCTTTTTGGTACTAAAGAATTACTTAAGTAATATAACTGAGCAATAATAAAATGAAAATTTGTGATGCAGATCATGGCACCAAGACGTAGATTGACTGCACCAGAGGAATCAGTGAACAATGAGAGGGAACAAGTAGACCCGATCCAGAAGCTAGTAGATCTGTTAGGAGAGGCCCTTAGGGGAAGGAACAACGAACCTGTTCGCCCTAACCCTCAAGTTGTCCCAGTGACAAACTTTAAGGACTTTAGAAGCGTAGGACCCCCAGAGTTTGAGGGTACTACTGACCCGATAATCACGCAAACCTGGATAAAAGAGATCAAGAAGGCTTTCACTATAGCTCGCGTGGGTGAAGACCAGAAGACGGTATTTTCTACGTACATGATGAGAGGCGAAGCGAACTATTGGTGGGAGGCTAATCAGCAGAGAGCTGGAGAAGGGACGATAATATGGGATAGGTTTAAGACGCTATTTTTCGAGAACTACTTTTCGAAAAGCATGAAGAATAGGATGGAGGTGAAATTTTTGGAACTTAAGCAAGGTGATATGACGGTGGCGCAGTACGCGGGTAAGTTTAATGAACTAGCACGATTTGCAGAACACCAAGTTAGAGATGAAGAAAGAAAGGCGAGACGATTCGAACAAAGGCTGAAGCCTTGGCTATTCAACAAGGTATCAGTGCTTCAAATTAATTCCTTTGCAACATTGCTGGAGAAGGCGATCATTGCAGAAGGTGGCAGTGAGGCCTTAAGTCTGTACAACAAAGAGAAGAAAGAAAAGAATACTGGAGGAGAGAATCGTACTGGAGGAAGTAGTACTGGAGGAAGCAGTAGTGGAGGAAGCAACTTGGGTAAAAGAAAGTGGGAGAGCAATAACAACAACATCAATAAAAATAATAACAATCAATCGGGGAATTTTCATGGAGGTTTTAAGAAGAGGGCTGAAGGATGCCCAAAATATGGGAAGAACCATCAGGGTGAGTGCTGGAAGGGACGCGACACTTTCTACAACTGCGGACAGGAAGGGCATATTTCACCTAACTGCCCGAAGTCGAAAAAGATACAAGGATACTTTGCATGTGGCTCGACGGAGCACCGGATTAAGGATTGCCCAAAGAAAGGAAGTGGTGGAACTAGCAGAGGTTAGGGAGGAGGTAGCAAGCTAATGATCAACGGACCAGCACAATCTAACCATCCAACTGCCAGAACCTTTAACATGACCGTCTAGGACGCAGTGGCTGCGAAGGACGTGGTGTCAGGTATAATCCCAATCAATGATATAAATGCTTATATATTATTTGATTCGGGTGCCACCTGTTCTTTTGTATCTGAAGAATTTGCCAGTAGACTTAACACACCCCGAGAACGATTAGAAGATCCCTTGAACATAGAAGTTGTGAATAAGGAAGTAATCCCTGTAGAATACGTTTATCAAAATTATCGCGCAAACATTAGAGAGCATGAACTGAGCGTAGACTTGATCCCTATTAGATTGGGAGAATTTGACGTAATATTGGGAATGGATTGGTTGTATAACCATGCTGCAATAATTGACTGTCAGAAAAAATGTGTGAACCTTCAGACTCTGAGTAAGTCTAAGGTAGTGTTTTATGGTAGCTCATCGCTTAAGCAATTGTGTTGTGTTACGATGATGCAGACCAATAAATTATTAAGGAAAGGATGTGTAGGTTATTTAGCGTACATCGTAGATACTCAGAAAAAGGGAGTAGAAATTAAGGATATATCCGTAGTGAATGAATTTCACCGTGAACGGCACCAATTTTGAAAGCACCATATCGTATGGCGCCAGTAAAAATGAAGGAATTGATGATACAACTACAAGAGTTATTAGATAAAGGTTACATTCGATCGAGTGTGTCTCCTTGGAGGGCACCAGTGTTATTCGTTAAGAAAAAAGACAGATCGATGAGGCTATGTATCGATTATCGAGAATTGAACAGGGTAACGATCAAGAACAGATATCCGTTACCAAGGATAGACGACTTATTTGATCAACTGAAGGGAGTGAAGTGTTTCTCAAAGATAGACCTACGGACAGGATATCACCAACTGAAAGTACGGGATGAGGACATACCAAAGACTGTGTTTCGAACCTGTTATGGACATTAAGAGTTTTTGGTAATGTCATTTGGATTGACTAATGCTTTGGCAGCATTTATAGACTTGATAAACCGAGTTTTCAAGCCCTACGTGGATAAATTGTGGTAGTTTTCATCGACGACATCTTGATCTACTTAAAGACCGAGGAAGAGCACGCCAAACATCTGAAGATAGTTCTGGAAGCGCTAAGGAAAGAGAAGATGTATGCAAAATTTTCTAAGTGTGAATTTTAGATGGAGAAGGTTCAATTCTTAGGACACGTGGTGGACAAGAATGGAATATCAGTGGACCCTGCAAAGGTCAAGGCAGTAAGTAATTGGGAGTAGCTAAAAACACCAATGGAGGTAAGAAGTTTCTTAGGGTTAGCTGGGTACTATCGAAGATTCATCCAGGATTTTTCTAAGATAGCAACCCCGTTGACCAATCTGACGAGGAAGACGGTGAAATTTGTATGGACCAACAAATGCGAAGAGAGTTTTCAAGAGTTGAAGAAGAGATTGAGCGAAGCGCCTGTGTTGTCACTACCAGATGATACGGGAAATTTTGTGGTGTATAGTGACGCATCGCACAAGGGACTTGGTTGTGTGCTAATGCAATACGGCAAAGTCATTGCGTATGCATCACGACAATTGAAGGAATACAAAAAACGATACCCTACTCATGACTTAGAGTTAGCGACAATAGTTTTTGCGTTGAAGATATGGAGGCATTATTTATACGGAGAGAAATGTGAGATATACACGGACCACAAAAGTCTGAAATATATTTTCACACAGAAGGAGTTGAATATGCATCAGAGGAGGTGGTTAGAATTGATCAAAGACTATGACTGTGATATTCTTTATAACCCGGGTAAGGCAAACGTAGTTGCCGACGCTCTGAGCAGGAAAGAAAGGGAGAAATTATTTCATTTGACGACTCAGGAAGAATTGATAAGAGAGATGGAGAAATTGGAAAAAGAAGTGAAAGAACCAGAGAAGTTTGAAGAGAAGTTGTTCGTAATGGAAGCTCGTCCGACATTGTTGGATAGAGTGAAAGAATCACAAGAAAAAGATGAGGAATGCGAGAAAATTAGGAAAAGGATCGCAGAAAATGAAGAAGAGAGATTTTGAATGGATAAAGACGGTATCTTAAGATTCAAAGGAATAGTGTGGGTGCCAGCGGTAACCGAGTTGAGAGAAGAGATTTTGCACGAGGCACACAATATGATGTATTTCGTTCATCCGTTAGGCACAAAGATGTACCGAGATTTGAGGCAATATTTTTGGTGGCCCAATCTAAAACGGGAAGTCACAGAGTGCGTTAGTAGATGTTTGACTTGCCAACGTGTCAAAGCAGAACACCAGCGGCCGAGTGGTTTACTACAACCGTTGAAAATACCAGAGTGGAAATGGGAGTACATTACGATAGACTTCGTGGTGGGACTTCTAGTCACACAGAAGGGATATGATGCCATT
This sequence comes from Panax stipuleanatus, assembly GCA_020205555.1. Classification (NCBI taxonomy): domain Eukaryota; kingdom Viridiplantae; phylum Streptophyta; class Magnoliopsida; order Apiales; family Araliaceae; genus Panax; species Panax stipuleanatus. Next base: position 55,141,289 of record CM035115.1, on the reverse strand, counting down.
TGGGTTATCGTGGATCGATTGACGAAGACCGCACATTTTCTATTGATCAAGGTCCGATACAGTTTGAACCAGTTAGCGAGCCTTTACGTAAAGGAGAATGGGAACACGACATGGAGTGCCGGTGTCAATTGTCTCTGATCGAGATCCGCGCTTCACGTTAAATTTTTGAAAAAGCTTGCAAGAGAGAATGGGAACACAGTTGAGGTTAAGTACCGCTTATCATCCTCAGACAGATGGACAGAGCTAGAGAACTATACAAACGCTAGAGGACATACTTAGAACTTGCGTGATGGACTTCAAGGGAAATTTGGATGACCACCTACCCTTAGTGGAATTCGCGTATAACAATAGTTACAATGCGAGTATCGGCATGCCACCGTACGAAGCTCTTTACGGAAGAAAGTGCAGAACGCCATTATATTGGGACGAAGTCAGAGAAAGATGAATACTTGGACCAGATTTAGTACAATAAACCACAGACGTGGTGACAGTGATAAGAGCCAGACTAGTAGCAGCTTAAGACCACCAGAAAAAGGACGCAGATTTGCATCAACAGAACCGAGACTTTAAGGTCGGCAGTTTCGTATTCTTGAAGGTATCTCTATGGAAGGGAAAAATCCGATTCGGCAAGAAAGGAAAGTTGAGTCCAAGATTTATAGGACCGTTTGAGATACTGGAGCGAGTGGGAGAAGTGGCATACAAAGTTGCATTACCACCCGAGTTGGAGCACATCCATAACGTGTTCCACATTTCCATGTTGCGACTGTACAAGGCCGACTACAAGCACGTGATTTCTTATGAGCCCATTCAAGTGGAGAAGAACCTAGAGTACGAAGAAATTCCTATCCAAATATTAGATAGGAAGGAGCAAACCTTGAGAAATAAAATTATTTCATCTGTAAAAGTACTTTGGCATAACCACGATGTCGAGGAGGCTATGTGAGAGTTAGAAGATAGGATGATGAGGGATTATCCCCATCTATTTATGTAACCTTGTAGCAATTCCGGGATAGAATTTTTATAAGGGGGGGGGGGTGGGAGGATGTAATACCCGAGAATTTTGAATATTAATAAATGAATATTTATTTGAATATAAATGATTTTGTGTTATGAGATGAGTTAACTCAATTATATTAAATTGAATTTATAATAATTGAGAAAGAATGTGGAGTTACGATAAGCTCGATGAATGCCTTGTGTGGCACAGTGAAGAGAATTACGATGATTTAAATTAATTAAAGAAAGAATTAATGAGTGGATAATTAATTAATAATATATTATTAATTAATGGTTATTATGAGTAATAGCATATTAATGAATAAATAGTTAATTAATATCTGGGATTAATATTGGTTCTATTAATTGTTTAGTGTAAAGATATGTAATCACATGTGGTATAATAACTACAACTATATTATATAATGTATAATGTGATATTTTGACATAACTATGTAATATAGAAACTATATAATAAAAGGAAGTGAGTCACATGGTTGGACTTATGAAAATGCATGTTGCATGTACATTGTACAGTATGGAACCAAACTATATTATATAAAGTGCATTGTGACAATACAAGAGGCTATGTAATATATAAACTATATTATAAAGTGTAGTGTGACACTTTAGTAAGAACATGCAATATGGAAACTATATTGTAAGAGTAAAGAATGGTATGAGTTGCATATGTGACCATGTGGTAGGTATAGTACTTTAATGAATACTATATGGTATATTAAATTAAAGTATGTGAATAATTAATAGCAACAACTATTTCAATAAGTTACATAATTGTAATAATGAGATTTGTGATAATGTAGTATGTCACTGTTCAATTAACTCATAACTTGATATTACCAAAATGTACATGGATTATATATCAATGTGTGTACATGTACCCTAATGTGCTACCATGTAATATTGTTATGACACTTGAGTCCATGTATACCCCTAAGTGAGTATAAGCTAAGGTATGCATAGATGTACTAAGTATATAGTATATAGTATTCCATTTCCAATTGCAAGTGCTGAGTATTCTTTTCCCATATTGAGTGTCCAATTGCTCTCCCATTTGTCATTCACGTGTAACACCAAAAGGCTAGAAGCCTATCCCTTCTCCTTCTCCCAAGATCATTCTAGCTCATCATTTTAGGGGGAGTGGGATTCATGATGGAGTATAACAACTACTCACCAACCATCTATTGTCCATCGATTTCTTCTTCCATCTCTTAGTTTGATTCATGGTGCAAAGCATTGGTATGGACAATCAATCCTCTATAAATGGTAAGCTCCCCTTCTCATTTCATTTTGCTAGATTAATTGTTATGTGTTATAGAGAGAGTAAGGATATTGCTTAGGGAGAATTTTGAGATTAGAGAGCAAGTCTTGTGCAAATTAGAGCTCAAGAGGTATAATCTCTAAACCCATTTGAAGTTCAATTCATAGAAATTAGCATGTTTAGTTGGAATTGGTTGTGTGAAATGATGCTAGCATGTTAGTTGAGTTAGTATGCATGTTAGAAATATAATGTAGTTGATTAAATGCATGTTTCATGATGTATATGAGGCTTGGCCTAAAGCTCTTCTTTTGTAGAGAAGTTTCTGGTCTGGAACGGGAGTCGCGCTGCCGCGCCACTCCCTAGTACAAATGGTGCGCGACCGCGCCCCTCTGCAGATTCTGTTGATGGCTTTGTTATGCTATCTGATTTATGGAGCATGCTAATATAACTTAGTTAGGCCTATTTCAGTCCCTGACTTGTTAGTTTATGTGGCATTTCATGAAAACACTTACCCAAGGCTTGGTTTTCCAAAAAGGGACTTAAAGGCTCCAAAAAGCAAATTTGTTAAACTATAACATTATAAGTCTGAGATTTCAAGCCTGATATATGGTCTATTTATGAGTATGTGAAGGCATGATATAAAGATATGTGAATCTACTTTGCATGCTTTGAGAACCTTCTAAAGAATTACTTAAGAGTTTACAATGTGGACTTGATAAACCACAAACGCTTTCGAGTTAAGAAATGGTGAACGTGATTACGTATTCTTGATAGGTATATATGCAAGCATGATGTATAACAAGTGAAGTGGTTTTGCATGCCTAAATAATGTTGATAACATGCTAATGGAAAACTTAGAGTTTCACATACAAGCTTAAATTGTATACACTTAAGTCATGAACTTGTAAGCATGCCTATGTAATCTAATTATGCATATGAAAGCATGACATGTGGTATGTGAAGCTACATTGCATATAGAATAGTTTAACATAAGATTTCAAAAGAGACCTCAATAGTTTGAAAATAAGTTTTGTTGATAGATACATTACAAGTATTCTGAAAATTATGACCATTGTGACAAGATATCAAATGCCTCTATGTAAGACCCCAGATTTTATGAAATAAAAGTATTCAATTTTTTTATTTAGTAAATGGTTAAATTGATAAAAGTTTAAAGTTAAGGGTGATATGTTCAAATATTTCAAAATGAGCAAGTGGTTATAAAATATTCATTGTTGTTGGGGAATATTCATTTGGTCGTGGAATATTCTTGTTGTCGGGGAATATTCGTACGACGGCGTAGCTATTTGTGGGCCCCACAACGGAATAACTGTCGGATATAGAAAGCGACAGAAATAACCTTTTTATAAAATAACGGCGTAGTGGTTACCATTAGTACTGTTGAAATACCCGGTGGTTAAAATACAGTAATACGCGGTGTTGCACAGTAGCACACGGTATTGCACAGTAATTCTAATTATTGATTCTTACGTAAGAAGACACTTACTTAATAATTGTTACAGTAATTACTGTTCAATATTTTATATTGATTCAATAATTGCTACCGTTGATATTTTGTATTATTGATCCAATAATTGTCACTGCACAGTATTTCACATTATCAACTCAATAATTCATATTATTTGAATAATATTATTAGATAGCATTATTGACAATGTCTAAGGAAGTTCTGTCTAGGAGGGGTTATATAATTGCGCGCCAGTAAGGATAAGTCCTTATCGGAAGGCCCCCTCGTTCCTGGGAACGACCTGGTTGGCAATATTGTAGTTCTGTAATATTATTTGTGAATAATTAATTATTGATTTATATGATAAGGAAATATTTATTTTATGGATATAAAAGAATGAATTAGTGGTATGATCATGACTATGAATATCTTTGGCCAGTAGTGCAAAGATGAATTGTTGACTGGTATGATCATGATCATTGATTTTACAATTGAATATCTTTAGCTTAAGTGCAAAGGTGAATTGATCAACATGGTTATAAATGTTGTTTCTATAAATTCTGAAATGATTAGATATTTATTTGGGAAGAATATCTTTGGCATGTAGTGCAAAGATGAGCGGTTGATTTGTGAATATCTTTGGCCTGTAGTGCAAAGATGAATGATTAATTGTTGAATATCTTTGGCTTGTTATGCAAAAATGAATTGATTAGCATGATTATGAACAGGAACTGTGATTTGGTATAAAAATGATCTTTGGTGTTTCAGGTAAAGACAGGTGATGAATATTATCTTCGTCCTGGGTGCGAAGAGGAATTTAGCAACACAATTATGATTATGAATTATTCACATGATTATGAACAGGAACTGTTGATTGATGTTACAGGGATAAAACATTGTTGGTGAACTTTTAACATGGAGAAGATAATAGACATTATGGTCTATTTGACTCTTCTAATGGATTGCTCGTTCCGCTGCAATTATGGTTGAAAAGTTTTATCAACTACCATATATTATAAATCTCTGATTTATTACTGATGAAGACTATTGATAATTTAATTATCTTTTGTCATGATATTTTTTACTGGGCTATTTGTGCTCACCCTTTTGCTTCACAATTCCTTTTAGGTAATAAGAGTATAACGGGGTCGAGCAGGGATAACAGGGGAATAGAACGATGGTCTATAGCTGTTGAGATTTTTCATAAAACAGTATAAGAGGAATTATATTGAGAATTTAAAATGTGTGTGTCGTATTTTATACGTCATTTTAACAGTTGATTTTGGTGAACCAAATAGGCTGAGGTGAACCCAACTTTGGAAGGGTGTTTTGCCACTATCATGCACGATGTCTAATCACCTACGACTTCAGGTTATCATAAGACATGGTTGTGTACATCCACTTGCTGATTATATCTATGAGCAATACCTATTTAATATTGGAGTTTGGTTAAAATATAATTCTCAATTGGAGACAATGGAGATAATTATATGGCAAGAGAAGACCCACCATTGGAAAGAACATGATAGTAATCTTCTCATTTTTCTTTGGGGTCTATTGGGTCAACCAAGGATAATTCTCAAGTCATATGATATCTATTATAACTTAGACGCATGGCCTCCCATGTACGAAGGTTTCCTTGAGAATTTTTCAAAGATTTTAATTCCTAAAACAGTTATTGACTGTACCTTTCTATAACGTATCATTGATTTGAAGTATGGGCAATGTATTTGTATTGAAACTCACAGTTTAATTGTGGTCGTATTTTGTACGACATTTTAAAAGTTAGAATTTGAAGATTTGTATTTGAAATTTTTGTTGAGTGTATTTCGTGGCGACCCAGAATGGGTTGGGTGGATTGGACCTATTTTGGGGGCATTACAGTTTGGTATCAGAGCTGAGGGATATGGTCGCTGGCGGAGATTGGAGTCTAGAACTAGGAGGGGAGGGACGAATAATATACTTCGCTAGTGTGTGACTTACCTAAGCTGACTTTTCTTACTTAATAAATTGACAATTGTTATATGTCAATTAACCTTGTTTTGAAGCGGTATTCTAGAATGAGCAATGGAGAAATCATGATGACAAGGAAGATGGAATCTGAAATGAAAGCAAGGTATTCTCAACTTTTCGAAATACCAGGTACGTAAATTTCTGGGACGAAATTTCATAAGGAGGGGAGATTGTAAGACCCCAGATTTTATGAAATAAAAGTATTCAATTTTTCTATTTAGTAAATGGTTAAATTGATAAAAGTTTAAAGTTAAGGGTGATATGTGCAAATATTTCAAAATGAGCAAGTGGTTATAAAATATTCATTGTTGTTGGGAAATATTCATTTGGTCGTGGAATATTCTTGTTGTCGGGGAATATTCGTACGACGGAGCAGCTATTTGTGGGCCCCACAACGGAATAACTGTTGGATATAGAAAGCGACAGAAATAACCTTTTTATAAAATAACGGCGTAGTGGTTATCATTAGTACTGTTGAAATACCCGGTGGTTAAAATACAGTAATACGCGGTGTTGCACAGTAGCACACGATATTGCACAGTAATTCTAATTATTGATTCTTACGTAAGAAGGCACTTACTCAATAATTGTTACAGTAATTACTGTTCAATTTTTTATATTGATTCAATAATTGCTACCGTTGATATTTTGTATTATTGATCCAATAATTGTCACTGCACAGTATTTCACATTATCAACTCAATAATTCATATTATTTGAATAATATTATTAGATAGCATTATTGAAAATGTCTAAGGAAGTTCTGTCTAGGAGGGGTTATTTAATTGCGCGCCAGTAAGGATAAGTCCTTATCGCAATGCCCCCTCTTTCCTGGGAACGACCTAGTTGGCAATATTGTAGTTCTGTAATATTATTTGTGAATAATTAATTATTGATTTATATGATAAGAAAATATTTATTTTGTGGATATAAAAGAATGAATTAGTGCTGATGTGTTTTTATCAGTATTTTAGTGTGAAAAATCATCCGTTTGTGGATTTCGGATAATTTATGTTTGGAATTTGGAAAAACTTCCTTCTACAAAGTTGTAGAGAATTAAATTTCCTATAGAAAGATATAGAATTTGTATTTTTCTGACAAAGGGCTATTTATTATGAATTATTGAAGTTTCAGAAAATAAATATTTTTTTAAATAAAATGGTAGGCCCCACTTTTGGTTGGTGTGGCTGATGGCTTTTTTTTGGGAGGCGGCTGAAATTTTTTTTAAAAAAATATTATTTTATTCAAAAAGTCTACTTTGGCATGCTGGACCTTTCCTATAAATAGGGTGCTTAGGTTAGAATTGAAAATCACACCAGAATCAGAAGTTTTCTCTCTCTATAATATCGAGCGTATTTTTGTGAGTATTTAGATACTTTAAGTGTTGCTATTCAGTGCAAGTTTTTTTCAGCCTTATCTCCGATATTCCAGTCAGAAGTACTATTCTTTTGAGGTAAGGGATGGTAAGGGATGTTATTTTCTTTCGTAAATGATGTTATTATTTTCAATATCATTATTCCAAAATATTGGCATGAATTTTATTATAAAATTCTTACTTTTTCCGTCGGGGTTACTATTCACGTATACGGCACTATTCACGGAAAAATTAAATTTTCTTCTATATGTCCAAGTTGCTTGTTAAAGTTCTTATCTTTGATTGGATCTAAGTTTTGAGCTTCATTCTTGAATTTTACTCCACAATTGGTTATCTTGTTGACAATTGGATCGTATTGTTCTTATTCTCATATATAACATTTTTATAAGACGGATGATGAAAATTCTCTTTGACTTGAGTGTAAAGATGAGTAGATTAGTGGTATGATCATGACTATGAATATCTTTGGCCAGTAGTGCAAAGATGAATTGTTGACTGGTATGATCATGATCATTGATTTTACAATTGAATATCTTTAGCTTAAGTGCAAAGGTGAATTGATCAACATGGTTATAAATGTTGTTTCTATAAATTCTGAAATGATTAGATATTTATTTGGGATGAATATCTTTGACCTGTAGTGCAAAGATGAGCGGTTAATTTGTGAATATCTTTGGCCTGTAGTGCAAAGATGAATGATTAATTGTTGAATATCTTTGGCTTGTAATGCAAAGATGAATTGATTAGCATGATTATGAACAAGAACTGTGATTTGGTATAACAATGATCTTTGGTATTTCAGGTAAAGACAGGTGATGAATATTATCTTCGTCCTGGGTGCGAAGAGGAATTTAGCAACACAATTATGATTATGAATTATTCACATGATTATGAACAGGAACTTTTGATTGATGTTACAGGGATAAAACATTGTTGGTGAACTTTTAACATGCAGAAGATGATAGACATTATGGTCTATTTGACTCTTCTAATGGATTGCTCGTTCCGCTGCAATTATGGTTGAAAAGTTTTATCAACTACCATATATTATAAATCTCTGATTTATTACTGATGAAGACTATTGATAATTTAATTATCTTTTGTCATGATATTTTTTACTGGGCTATTTGTGCTCACCCTTTTGCTTCACAATTCCTTTTAGGTAATAAGAGTATAACGGGGTCGAGCAGGGATAACAGGGGAATAGAACGATGGTCTATAGCTGTTGAGATTTTTCATAAAACAGTATAAGAGGAATTATATTGAGAATTTAAAATGTGTGTGTCGTATTTTATACGTCATTTTAACAGTTGATTTTGGTGAAGCAAATAGGCTGAGGTGAACCCAACTTTGGAAGGGTGTTTTGCCACTATCATGCACGATGTCTAATCACCTACGACTTCAGGTTATCATAAGACATGGTTGTGTACATCCACTTGCTGATTATATCTATGAGCAATACCTATTTAATATTGGAGTTTGGTTAAAATATAATTCTCAATTGGAGACAATGGAGATAATTATATGGCAAGAGAAGACCCACCATTGGAAAGAACATGATAGTAATCTTCTCATTTTTCTTTGGGGTCTATTGGGTCAACCAAGGATAATTCTCAAGTCATATGATATCTATTATAACTTAGACGCATGGCCTCCCATGTACGAAGGTTTCCTTGAGAATTTTTCAAAGATTTTAATTCCTAAAACAGTTATTGACTGTACCTTTCTATAACGTATCATTGATTTGAAGTATGGGCAATGTATTTGTATTGAAACTCACAGTTTAATTGTGGTCGTATTTTGTACGACATTTTAAAAGTTAGAATTTGAAGATTTGTATTTGAAATTTTTGTTGAGTGTATTTCGTGGCGACCCAGAATGGGTTGGGTGGATTGGACCTATTTTGGGGGCGTTACACTCTAAACATGATTGCCATGTATGCCTAGCTAGTCCTATGTTCGATAAAATAGTTGAGCATTATTAAGAACAAGTTTTAAGGGAGTGAAACAAAGAACATGGGATGCATGATTAGAATGGCATAAACATGTGTGTTTAGCATGGTCCTTCATATATGAGCGTGTCGTTTTGAGTTGGGTTCTGCAGGGCAGCCCTGTCTTGGTCTGCACCAGGAGCCGCGCTGCGCGCCACTCCTTAGTGCAAACCAAGCGCGGCCGCGCCAGGGTGTAGTATTTCCAGAGTTGTTTTATTATGACATGAACTTGAGACATACTTATGTTGTTCACTTAATTCTGAGATACGTGTCCAGAATGTTATTTAAATGTCTATAAGCATGCTAAGCTATGAAACCATAAGTATATTTACAAGGTGTTTTAACGTTTCAAATGATAAGTCTAACGATGGTTCCGAACTACGTCAATTGAAATCATAGTAACCTATAATCCGATTTCATGCTACATAAGAATAAGTACGAAATGATGTATGTATAGGGCTACAAGACTAAGTGTGAGCCATATGTGTATACTTGAATTACATATCAAACTTGTATATCGAATACACTTAGCTAACGAATATCCTACACATGTAAAAATATTATTACAATAGGAGTTCGACATGTTGATAAGCTTTACTTCGGTAATCTACACTTAAGGCAAGTTTCCTTAAACCCGTTCTTGTATTATTTACAAGTATCCTATCCTTGTGTTTACTTTATTCAAGAAAAGTTGTAAGCAAGTTCCTAACCCCACTCTTTATTTAGCGTTCATTAAGTTTGTGCTATTATTGTCGTGCAAGTAAACTCTTGGAATTTGCGATTCATGTATTATAAGTTCATAGATAAGATAGAAGTCGATTCATATTCTTCGAGCTTTAAATCTTGAGAATGAACTTATAAGTATTATGATCTATGCCATTTAATCCGGCTAGATTTATATTGTTGAAAAGCGACCCAAACCAATTGATTGGTGCGGAGTCTTATTTTGACTGAGATGAACAACCTTCTTCCATGGGAAAATATATTTGTCGGGAGACCGACGTGCGCACACTTTAGTACGATTGAACGTATGAATACCGTAGGGTACTTCAGGCTGATCACCTGTTGTACTTGTTTTATTGGATTTTCAGTATATTACTGTTAAATTTTAGTAGAAGTTCATAGTCCTTAGTGACTGCTCAGTATTCAGTTATCTTGAAATCTTGAATTGATTTAGCATTGAATCTTATTAATATCTTTCTGTCCTTAGCGACTGATATTGAGAACTGTTGATTTTCTTGCTATCCTTGAACTATTATATCCTGTTGTACCCTTTTGGAATTCGAGAACTATATTACTCACCCTTGTTGATATATTACTTGCTGAGCAAACTTGTTGCTCATTCTTGCTTTCCCTAAAACATTTCAGTTAAGGCAGAGCAGTGCGGACCCTCGGGCACAGACAAGGGCAAGGGAAAGGCTACTGAGTAGCTTAATGTTATGTAGAACTTATGATTGTATTAAGACTTATTCTATTATGTATTAGTTATGGTTATGTATACTTAAGTTATGTCTAAGCTATGTAATCAATATTTAAGTTTCGAGACCTTAGGACGTGAATAAATTATATTAATTAAATATAATCTATTCGGTAGTAGTTGTGTATTATTCCGCTGTGCGATGCGACAGTTAGTCGTAATATTTATTGTGGTGTTAGATTTTAGAACGTGACAAACCGAATTCGAATGACCAAGTGGCGGTCCAAATTTGGGGGCGTCACAACTTTTATAATTGATACTTCTCAGATAGACAGATATATAATTTAAGATCAAATATCAGATAAAAGTTCAAGACTTTTTTGTGGAATGCTTCAGATAAGCAGATTAAGAAAATTGATGCAGTTTTATAAAGATTTTCTTTTCTTTTTAATAAAGAATATTTTTCTATGGTTTAAATAATTCTAGAAAAGATTCTTCTTTATAAAGAGTGTGTTTCTATGGTTTTGAATAGATATAACTTTGATTTTAGAAGACCATATAAACTTATATAATGCAACAATAATTTATGAATAATTATATGAGCAGTATATATTTTAATGACAGTTTATCAAGTATAATAATTTGATCAATTTAAATAATACTTGAATAAACTTGTTTCACCCACTTATATATATTATATTATATTTGATCTACGTTGTGAATAATTTGGCCACTTAGGATTTCAAAGACCGTCCAGATAATATTCTTTGTTAAGAAATATCTCTGAATATCGGTATCTAAGTACCGACAAAATTGTTCGATTCACAACTTGATAATCGTATATAGATATTATACAATATTTATATAGATTATTTATATCAGTAAAAGGCCACTTAGGATTTTAAAGATCGTTCGGAGAATTTCAAAAAAATTGCTTCCGAATTATATCGGTATCTAAGTACTGACTTTTTACTCGATATTGATAGATGAAATATATATATATATATATATATATATATATATATATGTATATATATAAATGTGTATAGCAGTTTATATCCGAATATTTATATATATAAGCAAGTATGAGATAACATGAACGGTAATAAATTAATAACTTATCTCAAATACTTTTACCAATTTTTCTCTTTCAAAATAGAATTAAAACTTTGATTAGAAGAAGAGAGAATGGAAGCTTAATCGGACAGAATATAGGCAAGGAGAGTAAGCTTTTCAGATTTGTAAATTGGTAAATTAACATGAATGAAAAAGCTTCCTATTTATATGAGTTTTGAAGTTAGGGAAAAACTATAATTTTGAAAATTCATTTTTGAAATAGAAGGTCCGGATCGTATGATATAAATTGAAGGGCTCGGATCAATTGAAATTTTCGGATGAAGGAAAGTTTTGGCCCATCATTTATGTTTAATACATGTGAGTCATCACATGTAATCATTACTTTCCAAGCCTAAAGGCTTAAAGCCTTAATTCAGCAAACATGCCCAAAACATATATATGCCCCAAATGCCAGCACACACACATGGGCACACACACACGCACTACACATATACACATGTACACACTTCACGTATGCACACACACACACACACACACACACACACACACACATATATATATATATATATATATATATATATATATCATATATATACTTTATATATATATACGGATATATATATATATATATAATATATTCAGAAATTCTTTTTGCCCATAAAAGATTTTAAAATTATTTTGAAAAAGAAATAAGAATCTCCTTGCCTTAGGAAATATTACTGTATGAATTTATTTTATTAACACTTGATATTAGTTTTATCAAGGTTAGAAAATAAATTCAAATGAAGTTTAGAAAATAATATTTTTGGTCAAAATATATGAGGTATTTAAAATTAAGTTTAATATTTTTTAATCCTATGGAGAGGATTCTACTCTTTTGACTCATTTACTTAATTTGTTATCATCAAAATAAAATACCTAGATTTGGAGACCTATTAATCTCCCCCTTTTTGATGATGACAAATAGTAAAAATATTTTGGTTTTCAGAACTCCCCCTTAATTCATGATGCTCCCTCTAGGAACATGAATCGATTTTCAGAGAAGAATTTTAAATTTTTAAAAACCTATCAGACGAACCAACCATCCAAATCATCCACGCAGTTATATAATAGTTATATCCGGTGTGACGCCCCCAAAATAGGTTCAATACACAACCATTCTGAGTCGCCAAATACATGGTACAGACTCTAAATACATATCTTCAAATTCCAACTATTATACGGTCGTGCAAAATACGACTACACAACTGTGAGCGTCAATACAAATATTATGTAGAAAATATAAACGCTCAAATTCAGGTCTCATAAATTACAATTATTAACACACTATTTTACAAAATAGTGAGGACTACTACAGCTCTATCTCGGACCATCACTCCATCCTCCGACTAGTCCCCGCTATATTCTCATTTCCTGAAGAGAACAATGGAAGAAAAGGGTGAGCTCAACTAGCCCAGTAAAGAATATTATGACTAAGATAATGAAGAATAAATTATCGTTATCCTTCAATAAATCAGATAAAATATTATAGACAAACAAGTTTTAGATCAACAACTGCAGCGAAAATAACAATCCATTAGAAGAGTTAAGTAGAGAATGATGTCTACTATCTTTTATGATTTAAAAGTCAATCATCAATATTTTATCCCTGTAACATCAATCAATAAATATTTTAAATCAACAATTCATTTTTGCACTACGGGCCAAAGATATTCATTTGTATCACCAATGGTTATGATCATGCCAACCGCCTGTCCATCTTTGCACTACAGGCCAAAGATATTCATAAATCACAGCTCATCTTTGCACTACGGGCTAAAGATATTCATCAATCAACAGTTCATCTTTGCACTACAGGCCAAAGATAACTTTCAGCACAGTTTAAGACTGGGGATGATAAAAAATGATATAAAGAACAAATCAAGTGAAATAAAGGATAAATATTAGAGATTTATAATTCAATTTATCCAGAGTTCAAGAGTATTCAAATTGTCAATATGAAGATCTAAACATGGATCCAATTTCAAGAATAAGATCCATAAAAGATAACTTAGACAAAGAAAAGAAAATCTCGTGAATAGTAACGTACATATGAATAGTATCGTACATATGAATAGTACCCTGACATGAAAAGGTAAAAGTTTCAAAATAAAGTTCAGACCAATATTCGGGTGAAATGATATTAGATGAAGCGCAAAACTCAAGGAATTTTTAGTCATTTCAAGAATTATAAAAGCAATACTTACCGTAGTAAGTTTAAATTTAGGAATATGAAATGAATATTATCACTTTCATAATATAGAATATGAAAGAAAATAATACTCTTTACGAATATTGAAAGAAAATAACATCATTTACGAGAAAAAAATAGCATTTACCTTAGTAGATGTAGGGGTTTTCGGCACATAAACGCAGCGAAAATTAAAAATTTTCGAAACCCTAAAACAGGATCCATGCGAAAACATATTAATTCAGAGGTTAAGATATGTTTTACCGATTATTCAAGACGATGGAGATTCTGGAACTGCTTCGAATCCTCAACGCAATCCAACGGAACTGCGCCTCTATGGTATCCACACGAACGTCCCGCGAATCGTCACACGATCTGCAGCAAGGAAAGCTGCGGTACTAGCCGCCAAGGATCTGGACTTTTTGAAATTTTTCTCTCTAGTCTCTCTCTAAGAGCGGCTAGGGTTTTTATATCGAATAATACCTTAGACGGCTGATATATCATATATATAGCAGTTAAAGGAATTAACCAAAACCTAATCCAATTAGAAATATAAAATCCGAATTTATATATATATATATATATATAATATCTTAATTAAGTCTTACTTAATTAATATATATATATATATATATATATATATATACAAATTATCCTATTAATTTAAATTCATAATTTAAATACTATCAATCATATTGATATATTTAAATCCATACAATTTAAATTAATTCCCTTTTAATTACGTTCTAAGTGTGTGACCCTATAGGTTATTATTATGTTGGCAATAATTTTAAAATCATATTATAAAATTATAAACAGTGAGCGACATCTAGTAATGCATCACTGCTACCCAAATAATAATAAGATCGGTGATTCGATACAACCTTTTCGTGACCAATGTTTCAATGTAATTTAATCCTTTTAACCTTGACATCCTAGATTAAACTCGAGGCATGGAATGTGTCATCCTCTTCATAATTTAATCTGAGTTTTCTTGATCGATGAGTAGACTATATGAAACAAATCACTATTTGAGCATGGCCATGCATTTCATAGTCCTACTCAATCAAGAGGCCTATGGATATCACCCCTAATATATTGGAGGGTTAAATTCCATCTAGATCACTCATATTCCTCACACGATTCATGATGTACCCAATAATCACCTTTATCGTCCATCTATTAAAGGTGGCCTTTGATGATATCAAAGTACATAAATTCTCGTGTAGTAATATAGTGATTTCAGGTCGGAGGATCATTACATCATTGTCACTATGAGAATTGCTTATGACACTTTGCATAATGCTCCACGTAGAATTCTCATGGTGGGTCTGCCTAGTACATTGTTCTCTAACATGTACCTATGCATTGACTCAATATCTCATATATTTATGACCAATGAGATTTGGCCATCAGTCAATCCACATACTAGTCTCAATGTATCATTGTTGTCCCATTAACAATGACACTCGACTAGGGACATTTAAGAGTAATGATACTAATTGTAACTATATGATCTCATGTTCAAGTCACATACTTGAAGCCATATAATTTGTATCACTATTCTAAGGACTTTTATTATGTTAACATTTATATAACGCAGTAAATAAAACCATAATAAAATAATTCATTTATTCAATCAAATATAATATCAAAAATGTTTAAGCAATTACATCAAAGAATTAGCCTCTAGGGTATAAACTCTAACAGTCTCCCACTTGCACTAGAGCCAATCACTCATGTATCTAATACCCATGGAACTAGTGTGACTTTAGTACTTATGCTGCGACAAAGCTTTGGTCAGTGGATCTGCAACATTATCATCTGTTGGCACTCTGCTTATATGTACATCTCCTCTATCAATGATTTCACGGATGAGATGGTACCGCCTAAGTATATGCTTGGATAGTTGGTGAGATCTGGGTTCCTTAGCCTGTGCAATGGCTCCATTATTATCACAGTATAGCTCAACCGGATCAACAATGGTTGGAACAACACCAAGTTCAGTGACGAACTTTTTAATCCATACAGCCTCTTTGGCCGCACTAGAAGCAGCAATATACTCAGCCTCTGTTGTAGAATCGGCTACTGTCTCTTGCTTCGAACTTTTCCAGCTAACAGCACCACCATTAAGGCAAAACACAAAACCTGACTGAGACTTATAGTCATCTGTGTCAGTCTGGAAACTAGCATCTGTGTAACCCTTTACTGTCAGTTCGTCTTCACCTCCATATACCAAGAATGAATCCTTAGTCCTTTTCAGGAACTTGAGGATATTCTTGACTGCTGTCCAGTGACCTTCACCTGGATTCGACTGGTATCTGCTCGTCATGCTCAAAGCATACGAGACATCCGGACGAGTACATATCATTGCATACATGATAGATCCAATTATCGAAGCATAAGGGATCTTTCTCATACGCTCCTCATCATCATGTGATTTAGGACATTGGGCCTTAGAGATCTTAACACCATGAGACATGGGTAAGTGTCCTCTTTTTGCCTCTTGCATGCTGAACCGTTTCAGCACTTTATCAATATATGTACTTTGACTTAGGCCGAGCATTTTTCTTGATCTATCTCGATAGATCTTGATACCTAAAATGTAGGTTGCATCGCCCAAATCTTTCATAGAGAAACATTTTCCTAACCATGTTTTTATAGCCTGTAAGGAAGGAATGTCATTCCCAATAATTAGTATGTCGTCAACATATAATACCAGGAATACAATGTGACTCCCATTAACCTTCTTATATACACAAGGTTCATCTTCATTTTTTATAAAGCCAAACTCTTTGACTGCTTCATCAAATCGAAGATTCCAACTCCGAGAGGCTTGCTTCAATCCATAAATGGATCGCTGCAGCTTACATACCTTTCCAGCATCCTTTGGATTGGCAAAACCCTCAGGTTGTGTCATATACACATCCTTAAGGAGATTTCCGTTAAGGAAAGCAGTTTTGACATCCATCTGCCAGATTTCGTAATCATAAAAGGCTGCAATAGCAAGTAAGATCCTGATGGATTTAACCATTGCCACTGGAGAGAAGGTTTCATCATAGTCAACACCTTGAACTTGTTTGAAACCTTTTGCTACCAGTCGACCTTTATAGGTTTGTACATTACCATCCATGTCGGTTTTCTTCTTGAAAACCCACTTGCACCCGATTGGTTTTACCCCTTCGGGTGGATCAACCAAAGTCCATACTTGGTTAGTATACATGGAGTCCATCTCAGATTTCATGGCTTCAAGCCATCTCTCAGAATCTGGTCCATTCATAGCTTCTTGGTAGGAAGCAGGTTCATCATGATCTATAAGCATCACATCGCCGTTTTGAGTCACAAGAAATCCATAATATCTCTCGGGCTCTTGGCGTGTCCTACCAGATCTACGAATGCCTCGTGTAATTTGAGCAGGTTCACTTTCCACAATATCTTGTGGTTCCTGCTCATGTTCCAACTCAGGTTCAATGATATTTTGTGGTTCTCGAACTTCTTCGAGTTCTACTTTCCTCCCACTGTTTCCTTTAGAGACAAATTCTCTTTCTAGAAAAATACCAGTTCGAGCAACAAATACTTTGTTCTCAGAAGGTTTGTAGAAATAATACCCTTTTGTTTCCTTTGGGTATCCCACAAAATTATATTTGTCAGATTTGGGTCCGAGCTTGTCAGAAGCCAGACGTTTTACAAATGCCTCGCAACCCCAAATCTTCATGAACGACATACTAGGACGTTTTCCAGTCCACATCTCATATGGTGTCTTATGAACCGTCTTTGTAGGAACACGGTTAAGTGTGAATGCAGCTGTCTCTAGGGCTTGACCCCAGAAGCTTATTGGAAGATCTGCATGACTCATCATCGATCGTACCATGTCCAACAAGGTGCGATTCCTCCTCTCAGACACACCATTCCATTATGGTGTTCCAGGTGGAGTGAGCTGTGATATAATACCACACTCCTTTAGAAGGTCATCAAAGTCTTGGCTTAAGTATTCACCTCCTCGATCGGATCGAAGGGCTTTTATGCTTTTGCCAAATTGGTTTTGAACTTCATTCTTGAATTCCTTGAACTTTTCAAAGGATTCGGATTTGTGTCTCATAAGATACACATATCCATATCTACTGAAGTCGTCAGTAAATGTAATGAAGTAATAAAACCCACCTCTTGCTAACGAACTCATGGGTCCGCATACATCACTATGTATAAGTCCCAATACATCGCTAGCCCGTCCACTGTGTCCAGTGAAAGGGGCTTTAGTCATCTTGCTTAATAAACAAGACTCGCATGTCTCATATGATTCAAAATCAAATGAATCCAAAAACCCATCTTTATGGAGTTTGGATATGCATTTCTCATTTATATGGCCTAAACGACAGTGCCAAAGATATGTCGGATTTGAATCATTTGATTTAAATAGTTTTGTATTTATGTTATAGATAGGCATTTCTAAATTAAGAATATAAAGACCATTAAACAATTGTGCAACACCATAACATATTTCATTTAAGTAAAATGAACTGTTGTTCTTTATTAAAAATGAAAAACCTTTCTTGTCCAAACAAGAAACAGCAATAATGTTTTTGCTCATAGCAGGCACATAATAACAATCCTCTAATTCTAATACTAGCCCAGTGGGCAAAAATAAATGATAAGTTCCTACGGCTAGTGCAGCAACTTTTGCTCCATTCCCAACTCGTAGGTCAACCTCGCCTTTCGCCAAAGTCCTACTCCTTCGGAGTTCCTGCACATTAACACAAATGTGAGAACCACATCCAGTATCCAATACCCATGATGTAGAAGTGGACAAATTGACTTCTATAACATATATACCTGAATCAGAAGTCATACTTCCTTTCTTTTTCTTCAGTTCTTCCAAATAAGCATGACAATTCCTCTTCTAGTGTCCAGATTTTCCACAGAAGTGACAATCACCTTCTTTAGCCACCCCACCTTTAGGTTTTAAAGCCTGTTTGGTTTTGGGATTGGGTTTGGCAGATTTAGATCCTATCTTCTTCTTGCCTTTCCCCATTCCCTTAGCATTCCCCTTTTGCACCATCATTATGGGAGCGGGTCCTGCCTTTTTCATGTTGTTCTCGGCAGTTCTTAACATGCTCAACAACTCAGTAAGTGGTTTCTCAATTTCATTCATGAGGTAATTCATAACAAATTGAGAGTAGCTGCTGTTCAAAGATTGCAAAACAAGATCAGTTTGGGCTTCCGGAGTAATCGGAAAACCCAACCTACCAAGGTACTCAATATACCCAATCATTTTCAGCACATGTGGACCAACTGGATCACGTTCACCCATCTTGCAGTGATACAACGCCTTGCTTGTATCATACCTCTCCTGTCGAGCATGCCCTTCGAACAATTTCTTGAGATGCTCGATCATCTCATAAGCATCCATTAACTCATGTTGCTTCTGAAGCTCAGAGTTCATAGTTGCTAGCATGAGACAACTCACGTCCAGAGCATCATCTTGATGCTTCTTGTAAGCATTATGCTCTACACGTGGTGCAGTGTTAGCTGGTGCTGCAGGAATGGGCCCATCAAGGATATATAGCTTGCGCTCCTGTTTGAGGACAATCCTCAAGTTCCTATGCCAGTCTAGGAAATTAACTCCACTCAGCTTTTCCTTCTCAAGGACTGATCGTAGTGAAAGACTATTTGTGTTGTTGTTTGCCATTGATATCTACAATTTATAAGTGCAAAAATAATAAGTCAAATTGCAGAATTTTGATATTATGTAATTGATAATAGTACATTCAAAATATACCTCCCACTATTTTATTCAAATTAATAGCCCTCACCATTAATTCGGAAAGCATTTTTCAATTAAATCTTTCTAGTGAGCTAAGATCCATATTTCATTATGCCTTAAGTTAGCTTTGGCTATTCTCTCAAAACATAATTATTTAGGTAGACAACCCTTTGTCAATTATATCATATATAACTCTTAGATAGTTTGGTGAACAACATTTGTTTCTAGTCCATCTAATGGTACCTACCAAACTTTATGCCTCTAAGTCCACAATCCTATTGTGATAACTTAGTTAAGTCTGGCCCAATGATTTTAACAGTTTGGATATCACAATTATCCTATCGCATCTTACCAAGATAAATGGGGTACTTTACTTTGGCAAACCTATATCCATCGGTCAAGGTCTTGATGAGTGTTATTCATTGGAAGGCATCTGATTTAGACTTAATAATTTTATGAGGGATTTTAATAATTAATTTAGATCTCACCAATTTTAATCTTATTAAACATGCACATTATTTATCATATCATATCGTATACAAGCATAAATCAAAATTAAATGTGTCACAGTTATGGCCCCAACCCTATGCCAATCTTTTCAAGCTAATGAAAAGATTGAAGGTCAGTCTAAGGTGGTAAAAGGTCTTCAAAAATGTAGCTTCCTTGGACCTTCCTCATGCATGTGTCTCCTCTCCATCATCATCTTGTCATCTTGATAGGTTACAATTGTACATTACATGACATAAAGAAACCTTGAGTTACATTCGAGGGGATTTAGATGAGAAGAGAATATTACATCAGAATTTATAGAAAGGCACGACATGCAAGCCGTATTTCAAAACCAAAACCACTAACCTATGGGTCAAAAGGGCCATAACTGTGCACCATGCATATCACAATAAGCACATGACACAATTTATATAATTAAAGAAAACTATATACAAAATATTGGGGTCACGACCATCGTGCGCTACGACGGGGGGGGGGGGTCCAAGGGGGGGGCTCCCCCCCTGGAGGTGGTCCGGCTGACCGATCAGCCGGTGGGTGGTCTCGCTGCCCGGTCAGCGCCCTGGGAAAATTTTTTTGAACTACGATCTGTATTGTAGAATTTTTCATACAAATCTCTGAAACAATTCCAGAATCATATACAATCCGCTAACACACTCATACTAACAATACACCCAGAACATATCATATATGTCCAGTTTCGATTAATCATATTAAATCGAATCTTCATGTTTCTAATCCAATTAGAACAGAAGTTGAATTGTTATTTCACCTTCTAGGATACAATTATCAGAACATCATATACATGCATATATATTACAAATTTCCAGAATACGCATACATGCAGAATATCATACATTCAATTTCAGATCGGTAAACATGCATCATTATATATCATATATAAAGAATATAATTAAAACACGTAATTTGAATTAATCGTTTCGCAAGTAGCTTTGATACCACTGTAGGGGTTTTCGGCACATAAACGCAGAGGAAATTAAAAATTTTTGAAACCCTAAAACAGGATCCATGCCAAAACATATTAATTCAGAGGTTAAGATATGTTTTACCGATTATTCAAGACGATGGAGATTCTGGAACTGCTTCGAATCCTCAACGCAATCCAACGGAACTGCGCCTCTACGGTATCCACACGAACGTCCCGCGAATCGTCACACGATCTGCAGCAAGGAAAGCTGCGGTACTAGCCGCCAAGGATCTGGACTTTTTGAAATTTTTCTCTCTAGTCTCTCTCTAAGAGCGGCTAGGGTTTTTATATCGAATAATACCTTAGACGGCTGATATATCAT